>CADDXX010000070.1:1643818-1725236 GCA_902810485.1 Alauda arvensis | reverse complement strand
CCTCCCTCATTATGAATATGATATTAATAGCTTACCATATTTATTAAAATATTGTATTATTTTAAAATATTAATTTATTAAGAGCGAATATATACTATTTTAAATTTTATGCAATCTAAAGTGATCTTGCTCCATTATGAAATGATGAAAAGTCTCATCTGAGCTGGTTTTTTTGCCTGTTAATTAGAATTTGTTCCTTCCTCCAGGTGTGTCACATAGTTCTGGGACTGCGACCTGCCACCCCCGAGGAGGAAGGACAGATTATTAGGTGTGTGCTTTGCTCAGAGGCCTCAAGGGCTTTCAGAGCCACCTTTTGGTGTTTTCCAAAGAGCTGGGAATGCCCTGCTTGAGCTAAAAATTGCCCTTCTCTGTGTGCAGAGGCTGGCTGGAAAGAGAGAGCAGGTATGGGCTGCAGCCAGGGCACAACTGGTTCCTCATTGCCATGCCCTGGTGGCACCAGTGGAAAGAATATGTCAAATATGTAAGTATAATTATAATAATAATAATAATAATAATCTAAACTGATTTCTTGTCTTTCTGAAAGTGTTGATGGCAAACAAAGCAGTGTGGAGGAAATGACTGCTGAGCCAGTGCTGCTCAGAATTGAGCATCTCCTGTCTCTTGGTGGAAAGGAATTGTTCTGCTGAATCACTGTGRTGTGGGGAGCTTTGCTCTGTAATTTCATTAAATTCTCATCTCTTTCATCATTCCTGCATCTTAAAATATTTTTTTKACTAAAACCCATGCATTTCTTTGATGGTTTCTGATTTATTTGATGATAAAGCTGCCCAYTTTGGGCTTGACTTGGTTTGGGCCACAAATGCACTCTGAATTTTCTGGGCAAAGGAGGAAATGGATACAATTTGCTTTAGAGGCAATGACCAAAAAACAGTCTAATACCCAATCAAAGGAGTCCTACTGAAACTTTATAGATACAGGGTGCTCTTTAATACACTTTAATTAAAATATTGAGGCTAAAGCACCACTGAATTGTACAAAATACAGAATGTTTAATACATCTAATAAAATTCAATTGAAGAGAAATACTATTTGCAGGCTAAACAAGTGAAATAAACCTCTCAAAAGGGGTTTTATACCCTCATAAGTTATCATAAAAGCACTTGATTTGTTTTATAAAAACAAATAGCTGAAAGTACTCAGAAAAAACTCAGAAAAAAACCTGCAATGTGTGCATTAACTAAGCCTGTAATGGCCATTATTCTTTGTGTGGCTAAAATGGCAGGAGAAGTGATCCTCAGCCTGGTGTGAGAGCTCAGGATTTCATCCCTGATCTCCTCCATCATGGCCATCACTCACTGCACTCCTCAGGCAGAAATWAAAACCCACCAGAATTCCTGGGAAAATGCTGCAGCTTTGAGGAAAAAAATGTGAATTTTGTTCTTGTGCTTTCTGTTCTCATTTAAATATCAACTTCAAGCCTTCAAATATTTACAGGCTGTAATTACAGCTGATTAAAACCAGGTATATTTTTATGAATCTAGGTTGTGAAAATAGTTTTGGAATTGTGACTCTGTGCAGAATGATTTGATTGTTTTAACAATTTTGGGAGTTTATTTCTGCTGAATTTTCTTTAAAAATCATCTGATTTTTTTTTGTTGGTGCATTTAGAAAGCATTTTTCCTTCAGCAAATCCTGTGATGTGCAGAAATGATGACAGAACTGTGAATTTTTGCTGTCTGCTTTGCCTGATCTTGGCTCCTAATGAACTTTTCTATTTCTCCCCAACTTTAGGATGCAAACCCAGTTGTGATAGAGCCTTCATCAGTCTTGAGTGGAGGTAAGAATCCCCTCGTAGCTGCTGCAGCCAATGCCCCAGCACAGGGAGAAGACAAAATGGGAGGTCTTAATGACTYCAGTGCACCAGAAGAAAAGTTTTCAGATAATATTTCCACTGCCTCAGAAGCCTCAGAGTCCACCAGCAGCAGTAAGCATCTTATTTCCTTGGAGGTTTGATGTAGAACAGCTCTTGGCAAAACTGCTCACTGCATGGACCCCTCCAGCCAGAGACTTAACACTGCTTGGATTGCAGGGCTTTTAGGAATTTTTTAGGAACTTTTTAGGATTTTTTTAGGATTTTAAAGGAATTTTTTAGTATTTTTTTAGGATTATTTTTAAGGATTTTTAAGGTATTTTTAAGGACTTTTAAAGGAATTTTTTAGGAATTTTTTTAGGCTTTTAAAAGAATTTTTAAAGATTTTTTTATTATTATTTTTTAAGGATTTTTTTGGGGTGTAGGGGTTGGGGGAAACAAAGGGCAGAAGACACAAAGGCTCTTTCATTTAATTTTTATTTTAATTGAAATTTTCATTTAGTTCTGCATGACCAAAGCAGCTTCTATAARAATAAAACCATTTGCCTTTTCAAAGAAAACTAAAACAAAGCATTATTGGATACATCTTCAATTCTGTATATGAGTTTTTTAGGAGTTTGATATTCAAAAATACAAATAAATGCTGACCACATTTGCTCATGCAAAGCTGYTTAGGCTGTTTCAGAGCTGTGTTTGTGCAATATAAAATATTTAAAAATAMTATAAAATYATAAATCCCTGAGAGAGAATAGATGTATTTGGAGCTGGAAGAGTTGCATGTTCCACTGCAGGATGAAGGGCACCAAATGAATATTCTCTAAAACAAAGATACAAGGGTGTAACTCATTCCTTTGTGGTTTGTGGGATGGGGAACTGACTGATTTCTGTTTTTTCTCTGTGTTTGTGCCCAGATTCTCTGTACCCTGGCACCCCAGGCTCYGAGGTGAGCTTTGCAAGGCAGCACAACACTTCAGACAACAACAACCAGTGTCTGCTGGCCTCCAACGGCAATGCCCTGCTGCAGAACCCCCAGAARCCAGGAGCCATTGACAACCAGCCCCTGGTCACACAGGAGCCAGTCAAGGTAAAGGCATGGCAGCACAGCAAAAGCACATTTTGGCTCTCTTGCATCACAGCTTTTTTAATTTTTTTGTTATTTTGTTTTTTTATGTTTTTTTAGTTTGATTCTGAGTTAACGCTGCTCTCACACAGCACAATTCAGGTTCTTACTCTGCTTTTAAGAGGGCAAAATTGTGTTCTGCTTCTTGTGTGCTGTGAGAAAAGAAACATTCAAAACATTCTTACAGTTGGAGAGGTATTTATGAAAAGACAGCAGCATTAAATATAAAACGCTTTGATAATCAACCACTTCAGCATTTCCATCTAAATATGAATTTATTGCTGTTGCACAACAACACAGTAAAACAAAACTGAGAGTTTKTGCAGTGTGAGTGCAAATAGAACACGAAACACAGAGCAGCAGCATCAGTGCTGAGCAGAGATGGGATTTTTCAGAGTAGTTGCAGGAGGTGACACAAAACACAAGAATTCTGCTCTGCACAAGCTTTTAGAGAAACAGTAAATAATGAGACTTGAACGTTAATTACTGTTACATTTAACTACCATCCCTCAGCGTGAAAAGCAGCTGCTAATTGTTACTTAGAAGTCTTTTAATAATTAAAGAGTGCTCTGTGTTCATGAACTAAAATCATTGTGGCTGTGTGCTAATTTCTCCACTTGAGATGTGACAAAAGCCCCTTTCTTTTCTTTAAAGGCTGCCTCATTAACGATGGAGGGTGGRAGGTTAAAGAGATCCCCACAGCTGGTGGAAGGCAAGGACTATGTGATGGTGCCAGAACCAGTTTGGAGAGCCCTTTACCACTGGTATGGAGCAAACCTGTCCCTGCCCAGGCCGGTGAGTTGGGATTTCAGACACTTCTTAACAACCAAATCTCTCCAGGTAAATTCTTACAGCCATCTCTTGATGRGATTACTTCACCTCGAAGAGCAAACTGGGAAAAAGCAGCCCAGGATGGGAAGTTGTGGCTGTTTTAGCTGCACAATCCCAGGGTTTGCAGCAGGGCTGCTCACAAAAGCAAAGCACACAAAAGTAAAGCTCAGTTTCAAAGGCTTGGCATCAAAACTCTCATCTTTAAAAGCTATAAAATGAGAAATGGGGCACCTGCAGCTCTCAAAACCTGCTCCTTCTCTCTGACAATCTCATGTAGTGGGAGGAAGGCAACAATTGCTCCTTCAGCTTCAGCATCACAGAAACACAACRTGCAAAGTTTGGGAAGAGCTCAAAAGCAGCTGGCAGTAGGTGAGTCCAGCAAAGAGAGCAGACTCCTCTCTGCCAGAATGGCTGCTCAGGAGCACCTGGGAGCTGGAATCTCCTCACYTGGAAACACTGGGAACTTCTGCTTCAGTTTCTCTGGAGTCTATTTATTCCACAGACTGGTTTGTTTGTTCTCTGTCAGGTAGAGACARAGACTTCTCCTTGTAGGAGATGCACTTTTAAAGGATCTGAGGGGATTTTTGTGCTGGTAGCAGTAGGTTTTTGGTGGTTGGTGTCACACACATTCAGTGTCRCAGATGGGAGAGGATTATCTCCATGATTTTTGATAATTTGGTCTGTTGGCTCTAGTGCAGACAATTATTTTACAGGGGAAAATCACTGGCTTCTTACCTCCTCCCACACATTCTCCATGGAAACAAACACCTTTCATGATCCAGAAAAGGCCACATCACTTTATACACAAAGTAATGTGCTTTTTTGTTTTTTCTCTCAGAAAATGTCATCACCATTGTTTTTGTTGYAGCTCAGGTTGAATACTGTGGCACTTCAGTGTGGTAGGTTCCTTCTCACAGCTTGAGCTGTTCTCTTCTGCTTCACATGGTCACAAAAAGACTGAGCATTCCTTCCATTTCTGGTATTTAGGCAGATCTAGGTGGCAAAATCTTTGTAGAAATGGTGGCTGAAAAGCTGTGTACAAAAGATGTTTTGGGGTAATTTCAGCTTTTTCTGTCAACACAACAGTAGGTTTGTACAATATGAAGGTTTTAAGTCAATCCTGTGGTTCACAGAGTTCAAATCAAATGTCTTATCTTGCATTTGTCAGTTCTTTCAACAGCTGTGAAACTTTTATGTGGAAGTTTTATACACTGARTGGAATTAATGAGGTTCATTGTGGATTCACAGATATTCCAGGAATTACAAAAAGATTCTTTCCATGGTGTGGTGCACAGAGTGATGCTGCACTAAATCAGGTGTTTGCTTTTGACAACCTGCAGCTAATAAGCTCCAAAAAGTGCTTAGGAATCAGGAAATTGTCATTCCTGGGGATATTTGCCT
The DNA here is from genome assembly GCA_902810485.1 of Alauda arvensis. Classification (NCBI taxonomy): domain Eukaryota; kingdom Metazoa; phylum Chordata; class Aves; order Passeriformes; family Alaudidae; genus Alauda; species Alauda arvensis. Next base: position 1,720,053 of record CADDXX010000070.1, on the reverse strand, counting down.
AAAACCCCTCGAGAAGTTCGGATTTTTTTGTCTCCTCATAAAAGAGTTTGGTTTTTTAATAATTTAACAACTTCCCGCTAATTGAATCACTCCTGTTCCTATTCCTATTCCCTCCACACTTGCAAGGTGAATCTCTTAAGGTGTTCCAAACATGTTTTTTTTGCAGGTGATCAAGAACAGCAAGACCAAYGTGGCAGAGCTGGAGCTGTTCCCTCGGTACCTGCTGTTCCTGCGGCAGCAGCCGGCCACGCGCACCCAGCAGTCCAACGTCTGGGTCAATATGGGTATGATGAGCCTCAGAATGTTCCCTCAGCATTTGCCCAGAGGTAACTTAAGAATGCAGCAAGAACCACCACCACCACCACCACCCCCTGTGCAGTTTCTAGGCCAGCCCAGGCTGGGGGAGCTTCCTGTGCTGTGTTTGTGCTGCAGCTCGATCGCCCTGCGGCTCCATCGGTGCTGGGGAGCATCCAGGGGCTTTCCCCTGCCCTCTCCTCAAGGGAAAAGGCAGCAGGGAGCACTTCCAGGGCTTCCCCCTGCCCTCTCCTCAAAGGAAAAGGCAGCAGGGAGCACTTCCAGGGCTTTCCCCCTGCTCTCTCCTCAAAGGAAAAGGCAGCAGAGGGAGCATTTTCAGGGAAATCAGTTGGTTGCCACTCTTCTGGGGGAGTTGGGAGTGAGCAATGAGCACTGCAGGAGCTGAAGTGATCAGGAGAGCCAGARCTGGGCATTCCCATTTTGGGAGTGATTCCTGTAGGTGCCTCTGTGCCTCTCTGATGTGCAGTGGCACAATAAATTCARTTAATGCTCAGCCAACTGCTTCTGAGTTACTTCTGAGATGCCCAGAATTATTTAATGCTCTTCAGAGAGTGATGAAATGAATGGAATATGAAGACTATGATTTTATGTAGTTCAAAAAGACAATGAAATACCAACACCCAATCTGTTTGTCATAGTTGTGGTGGTAATGCTCACCARAAGATTGTACAAGAGTAATCTTTAGGTTGTGGCTTCCCATTTCAGCTGARGTGTTGCAGGATTTGTCTCCAGCTCCCAGTTTGCCCCGCACAAGAGGCTGGAAGAAATTCCTGCTGTTCACATCTGGACTCAAATGTCCAAAACTGAGCTCACCTGACTGCTCCAAATTCAATCCTTCAGCCTTGCTAGTGCCAGAACGTGGGTAAAACCCTGATGCAGATGCTCCATTTTYCATTGCTTTGGTTGATCTCAACCCTCTGTGCCTGTGCCATCGAGTTGTGCTGCACAAACTGCCTCTGCCCAAATCCAGCTTTCCTGCCTGACCTAATCCAGTGGAAACTGCTTTGTTTGGACATCCTAAAATGCCCAAATTCCAATGGGGAGAATCTTCTCATGTGCCAAATTTGATCTTGATTTGGAATGACTTTGCACTGCACTAATTTGATTGTCCAATCTGTCATTAATCGTGTGGAGTTCTCAGATGTGCTTTCTTGCTGTAATCTTACMACTAATCCTCTGATCCCTCATCTCAGAAAATGTTGTTTTCTTTTAAATAAACTGAGCACTTTGCTTGGTACMCTGAAGCCAGACTGATGCTTTGCTGATTGATCAGGTATCATTTACTCTCTTGTCAAATTGCATGTGATAATGTAATCCTGCACTTTTTCATGTTGTGCTGTTTATTTTATTGTAATCTTTTAACAGTGAAAATAGAATTGTGTCACTTCTCAGGCTATTTAAGTGTTGCAGTTGCCCAGTTTGGGTTTGGCTGGATAATAAAAGCTTTTCATGTTTGTAAGGAGTGGGGAACTTCTGAATTTTAAACAAAAAAAGCTCAAAAAAACCCCTCCTCTTTAAAGTAGGTTCCATCTCTAGTGCAAATGTTTTATTTAAAAATTAGCTCCCATTAGAAAGAGCAACAAACTTGACCAATTAATTTATTGTTGCAAATGTGAGCTYGTTGAGAAATTTTGGTGGAAATCCCAGGTGTTTCACAGAATGTTTTGAGGAATTTAGTTTTTAAGGAATTGAGTTATTAAGAGTGCTTCCATTGTGAGCTGCCAGGCTGATTTCATGTGCACACATCAGAATTCATCCCCACAGAAGAGCTGGAGCAAAGTCCTGCTACTCCTAAAAACAGTCAAACTGGTTTTTTTACTTCATTTTACTTCTAACATTCTCTCAAAAATGAAATCCTCCTGAAATTTTGAAGTTTTGTTTTGAGAATTCCCTTTGCCTCTGTGTCTTTAAGAGACAAAAAGTGGTGAAAACTTGTAAAACTCCACTGAATTTTTTATTTCCAATGAGAATCTCAGAGAAGCAATTTCCTAACAGGTTTTGCTAAGAAGGGAGGTATTTTATCAGCTTTGTGACAGCAAATTTGTTGTCCCAAAGGGTCACTAACAGCTGGGTTTCCACCTAATTCACAAATACAAGCACTAGAATTGTATACACACTTTTGCAGGGAGCATTTTCAATGTGTAATCACTGACCTGACTCTGGGTAAATCCTTTCTCTTTCCCCCTTCTGTGAATGCAGGCAATGTCCCTTCCCCAAATGCTCCTTTGAAAAGGGTCTTGGCTTACACTGGCTGCTTCAGCAGGATGCAAACCATCAAAGAGATCCACGAGTACCTGTCCCAGAGGCTGCGCATCAAGGAGGAGGACATGCGCCTCTGGCTCTACAACAGTGAGGTAACCTTGCTCTTCTCCTTCAGTTTTTAATACTATTTTTAATATATTTTGTGTTTATTCCTTCCCAGAATCTGTTAGCTACACATGCACAGCAAAAATGAGAGTGGCCATAAAGATCCTTTACAGTTAATGTTTATTTTTCAGCGGTTTTTGGGATTTAATTTCCATTTCAGAGTGTTGTACATGTAAACTCTAATTCTCTAATGTGGTTTGTTTTTTTTCTCCTGCAGAACTATCTCACTTTGCTGGATGATGAGGATCACAGGCTGGAATACCTTAAAATCCAAGATGAGCAGCATTTAGTAATAGAAGGTATAAAAAGTATAATTKGCTATACTCTAAAAATAGAGGTTTAAAGAGGGAACCTATGGGGAGGTGGTGGCAAAGCTAATTTAGGAATGTTTACATGTATTTTGTCCTTATTTAGAAAKATATTTGGATTTCTTTGTTGGTTTCCAACAACACAAAATAATAGTGGTGGCTCATGARCTGATTTGTTCAGACCTGGTGGATCTTTGTTGAGAATTAGAATAAGCACTGGAAAATTTGCTATTCAACAGCAAAAGCAATCCCAAGGCTGCTTCCTAAAGATGTTACTGGTGTGGTTGGAGGGATGCCAGGGTTAGGATGAGTTCCAATAATGATCAGAAACATTGAAATGGAAACTAGCAAAAATAATAGCTAGAAGTAAGCACATTTCTAATCCCAAATATGAGAAAAAAATTTAATTAAACCTCTTCAGCTGTGTAAGCTCTCTGGAGTAAGTAACAATTTTAAAAAAACCCTTTTCATGTCATTTTCTAGTTCGAAACAAAGACATGAGCTGGCCAGAAGAGATGTCTTTTATAGCAAACAGCAGTAAAATAGACAGACACAAAGGTGAGTCTTTCACAGAGCCACTGGATTATGATGAGAAGACAAATCCAAGAAAACAGTTGAAATGTTGAAACAATTCTTTGAAACACAAGTCCAGTTAACATTGGCTGAGGTCTTTTATGCTGCTTTATATTAACTTAAAAGCTGGAAATGTGGGAGGCTGGGATTTTTTTATTACCTTGGATTTTGTGAAAGCAAGGAATAATTAGGTTTTTAACAAGTGAACCCAGAATTTTCAGTGCCATAATKACCTGTAAATATTCTGTATGGATTGCACTGCTGTCTGTGGTGGGTCAGATCAACAAAATCTCTGTGAAGCAGAGGTGAGAGAGCAGATATTTTAAACATCTGCATCTGTGTAGTGTCATCATTGGGAGCAGCTTCAACTAAACTGCTTACTGTGAGAAGATGCTGCTACAACACCCTGAATCCTCTCATCTGCACGTGCTAAAATGATGTTTTTTTTGCTCAGTTCCTACTGAGAAGGGTGCCACAGGCCTGAGCAATCTGGGCAACACGTGCTTCATGAACTCCAGCATCCAGTGTGTCAGCAACACSCAGCCCCTGACGCGCTACTTCATCTCAGGGAGGCACCTCTACGAGCTCAACAGGTAATTCCTGGGCCAGCCCAGAGCCTTTTGGGCTGCTGGCACATTCCCTCAGGGCTGTCTGCTCCTGCAGGCTGCAATTCAGTGCCAAGGAATGATTTCAGTTCAGTGTTCCCAGCTCTGCTGCTGTTGGAGGCACAGAAATACAACTTCTTATTTTTGGGAGCTTTTCTGCTTCCTTGTTCATCTGCAGGTTTGAGCTGTGGTGAAATGTTCATCTGGGATTAACAATTSCTTTGTGATTTCTAGGACAAATCCCATAGGAATGAAAGGACACATGGCCAAGTGCTATGGGGATTTGGTGCAGGAGTTGTGGAGTGGCACCCAGAAGAACATAGCCCCCTTAAAGCTGAGGGTGAGTTGTTCTGGGGTGGAAAACGTGGAATTCTTGGAATAGCAGGAATTCAGTGCACTTTGTCCTGGTGTTCCCTGTACTGCAGCAGTTTGGAGACTCAGAGCCTTCTCTAGAAGGAGCCAGTGCTCATCAGCCCTGGTGGAGTTTGTGGTTGTAAGGCCAAAGGAGTTACATGGCATGGCACAGGTTGTGCTAGAARTGACTTTTAAAACCCTTTTTAGGCACAAAAGATGATGCATTCACCTGTAAATGAGCTTCAGTTCTGAAAGCAAAGGGGCTCCCTGCAGCTCTTGGCACTTGGATTTGTGTTCATTGACAGCACACGTCTCATCTACAATAATTTGATTTATTTTTACATTTTTTTACATGATATTATAGGAATTTCTTCTGGATTTTTTTTTATTTATAGTGGACAATAGCAAAATATGCTCCGAGATTTAATGGCTTTCAGCAGCAAGACTCACAGGAGCTCCTGGCTTTTCTTCTGGATGGGCTTCATGAGGATTTGAACAGAGTCCATGACAAGCCATATGTGGAACTGAAGGACAGTGATGGGAGGCCAGACTGGGAAGTGGCAGCTGAGGTGGGGCTCCACATCTTTGCCTTTGGGGGTTTTTTTTTGGGTGTTTTTGCTTTTCCTCACAGTACTGAGCTGAGAAATTGTTGATGAGGCTGCCTGTGGCAACACTTTGTGACTGTAGCACCTTCTGGATCTTGTCAGAGCTGTGATTTACAGAGATAATTTCACCTTCGAGCTGAAAATTAATTGTAATTGTTGTAATAAAATTAGGAAGATGATACTTCACAACAATTTTGAACAACTCTAAATTAAGTATCAAAATATTTCAAGATGCCTGATGATCCCCTCAGAAATATTTTAACTGGTGTCTTACCTTGATTATTGAGAACTTGTCACTAAATATTATCAGAAATCAGGAAATAATTTTTGTGGAAATAATTTGACTCCTGTAGGCCAGGGAAACTTTGCAGACCAATGTCTCCAGATTCTAACTTTATATTATATTTTTTTGTGCTTCATTTCAGGCCTGGGAAAACCATCTGAGGAGAAACAGATCCATTGTTGTAGATTTATTTCATGGGCAGCTGAAGTCACAAGTGAAATGTAAAACTTGTGGGCATATAAGTGTTAGGTTTGACCCTTTTAATTTTTTATCCTTGCCTTTGCCAATGGACAGCTACATGCACTTAGAAATTACAGGTGAGTGGTGTAAAGAAATCATCCCTAAAATCAAATCTCTGAGTGGAACAGCTATAAAACATCAAATTGTTTGTGTTACTGCTGACTAAGAATAATACAGACATTTTAATATAATAGAGTGAAAGAATTTCCATTGGAACACAGTTAAACCAAGATAAAATGTTTAGAAACAGAAAAGGATGGCCCATTTYTAGTCTTGATGGAAGGATTTAATACAAAACCTTTTCAAAATGGAGATTTTGAGAACTTTCCTTCTGTTCCTTTTTCTTGTGGAGGTTGTCCTGAACCTGCCCAGAGGAAAAACAGGGCCTGGGGGAAAAAAATACAGTGTGAGTCATGAACTGTGCTCTGAAGGAGCTGTGGATTGCTGGGAAAAAGGCAAAAGGAAAGATGGTAAAAAAGTGAAACAAATTTTGAAACCATTTCCTACTGCCTATGCAGCAAGAGATTGTGACATTGCCTGCAGACCTTAAAAACTGACTGGGAAAATAAAATAAATCATCCATTCAAGTTGGGGAAAAGATATTTTCCACTAAGCAGGGAGCTGTAAATGTGTTATTGTCATAAAAACCTGCCTGGGTTGCTGAGCAGGGTGTTTGTGTTCCCCTCTGCAGTAATTAAATTAGATGGAACCACTCCTGTTCGATATGGGCTGAGGTTGAACATGGATGAGAAGTACACAGGCTTGAAAAAACAGCTGAGTGAACTCTGTGCCCTCAAACCAGAGCAGATCCTGCTGGCAGAGGTGCACAGCTCCAATATAAAGGTAAAAAGGAAAATAATTGATTATTGCTGCAGCATGCTTTGRGTGKTTTTGTTGCTTCTTTATTRKTTTTAACATTGAAACTTTTCTTACKAGTGCTGTGAAATAATTTAACTAAAAGTATGATAAAAAATCAGCTTAGTTATCTCTCTCTATGAACTTCTATTTCATTCTTAAACAGTAATCTGGCTTGCTGTAAATAGATTAAAATTGATTGCTAATGATATTTTTAGGGGGAAAAATCATCTTGAGGTAATAAATCTCAAGTGRAGGTGCTGTGATGAGTTTAAACACTGTCAAGACATCCAGGACCATGAGTAATGRGTGGTTCACAGTGTGTGTGGGTATTTCCAGGTGGATTTATTTGCTGTAGATGAAGAGTTGGAATGAGATGCTCTTGGTTTAGGGAACCACTGATAACTCCTGCAGAGGGCTTGGGTTCCTTGATCCTTCTGGAGAGGTGTAAGGAGGCAGATGGGAAGGGAGAGAGGGGCTGATCAGTGCAGTTTGCAGAAGCACAGGACATTTTTGGTCCCAGATAAGGTTCCCAATGCCTGAGCAGTTTTTCCCTCTGTGCTGCAGAACTTCCCCCAGGACAACCAGAAGGTGCGGCTGTCCGTGAGCGGCTTCCTGTGTGCGTTYGAGATCCCCATCCCAGGCTCCCCCACCTCAGCCTCCAGCCCTGTGCAGACAGGTGAGACACAGCTCTGCTTTTCCTGCTCATTTCAGCTTGCCCAGTGTTGAGAAGCTCAAGGCTAAGCTTGATCATTAAGCCAGGATTAGAGAGAGGACAGGCGTGGGTTGCGCTCGGTATCCACACGGAGTGGAAGGGACAGAAACTCTGAGATCACCTAATTATCAGTGGATAATTGCTAATTTCMTTGTTCTGCCTGCAGAGATCTCAACTGGGCCATCAGCCAATGGAGCCCCCACCATCCTGATGAACGGGGACGTTCCCAAGGGCAGCCTCATTCCCAATGGGATGCCCAGCACGGTGGTGCCGTGTGGGACGGAGCGACCCCCGCCCAGCTGGGCCCTCAATGGCCACCTGCCCTCCCTGGGAGACAGCCCCTGCACAGGCTACATCATTGCAGTGCACAGGAAAATGGTCAGTGCCCYKGMACACTTGGAAAGGAGTTAAAGAAGCAAAGATTTTATTCATCTCCACATGATAATGATATGTATTTATGTTCAATGCAGATAACCTCACTGTAAAAAAATAGAAACATTTGCAAGTCACTGATCAAAGTTTACAGTATTTAATATTGGATTAGAGTTGTTTTAATACAATCATTCATTAATTCTAATTGCCAAGGCCTGAAATCAGTCACAAGGCCAGCAGTGCAGGTGATGATTGCACTGTGAGCTAATGCACCTTTCACAYCTGAGCCCTCCTTGTGCTCCCCACAGATGAGGACAGAGCTGTATTTCCTCTCATCTCAGAAGAATCGGCCCAGTCTCTTTGGAATGCCCCTGATTGTTCCCTGCACAGTTCACACGAGGAAAAGGGACCTCTATGATGCTGTGTGGATCCAGGTTTCCAGGCTGGCCAGCCCCCTCCCTCCTCAGGAAGCCAGTAACCATGCACAGGACTGGTGAGTTGGRTCTGAGTGAGGACACAGTGCTTTACACTTGCTTGCAAGATTTAAAATTGTGTTCATTTGATTTCTCATAATAATGGCAGTAATTAAAATTAAATCCTTTTTAGTGCAGTTAAATGTAGCTGCACTTAAATGTTGGCTTCGTTCTTATCCAGCRATTGATATTTATTTATATCTGATGAATTTAAGCCATGGAAAGGCAGCTTTTAATAGTAAATTGTAACCAGAATTATCATTTTGAGGGTTTTCTTTAAGTAATCATAACAAGCCCAGTGAAGGGAGGTAATTGCAGTGAGAGTGCTGCTGTTTGATGTTGTGTTCTCCTCTATTTCAGTGATGACAGCATGGGGTATCAGTACCCCTTCACCCTCAGGGTAGTTCAGAAGGATGGAAATTCTTGTGCTTGGTGTCCATGGTACAGGTAAATTGTCCTTTTTATCCATTTACAGCAGGGAATCACTCCAGCAGAAAGGTAATTTATGGTAATGGGTCTGTGGTACATTTCAGACTTCAGAGGTAATATCAAACAATAAGAATCTGGGATGTAATTTCACCAGAATTCTCTCCAGGCAGACTTGCACTGCAGCACAGCTTTTATGACTTGCAGAGCTGAAAGTTCTGCTGCCACTGAAACTTGAAATGAGGAGACAGAAATGAGATTATCCAAAAGCTTTTAACACCTTAACAATATTCTGTGTCTGTGTGCAGCCTTGTATGTCCTCAGACTTGCATGGTTTGGGGGGATTCACACACACCCAAATTTTTAAATGTAATTCATCTACCCCTGTGAGTTCCTTGCCATTTGAAGGGTGAGATCTAAAATGGGCAATAAGAAATTCACCCTGCAAGGATGCTTGGARTTTTCCATGAACAAAGACTTTTTAATGAAAATTCCAGAGCCTTGCTGGAAGGTATTCAGGCCATAAACTAATTTTTTAAAAAGTGTTTTGTAGCTCTTAGGATTAGTTATCATGGTGAAAATGAGTTGTGGAGACTGAGCAGTGGAGTTTTTGGGTTTGGTCAGCATGGGATCATAATGGAATGGAAGGGACCTTAAAGATGATCCCATTCCATGGGCAGGGGCACCTTCCACTGGATTATGTGCAGGAGATGGTGGAGCTCACCCAGCTCCTTCCATTTCTCACTCTGGTCAAGTTTTCCAGTAAAACCACAAAGAACCCTGAGCATTTCTGCATGAACACATTTCCCACTGAGGGCCCGGAGCTCAGGGGGTGCAGGTGACACAAAACAAGGAGCAGAACTGGGTTCATGCAGAAGGGATTGGACACTTGACTGACCACATGCAACCTTTGTGATGCAGGTTCTGCCGTGGCTGCAAGATTGAGTGCTCAGAGGACAGGGCTTGTGTGGGCAATGCCTACATTGCTGTGGACTGGGACCCCACGGCGCTCCACCTGCGCTACCAGACCTCGCAGGAACGGGTAAAATCCCCCCAGGAGCCTCTGAAACACCACCCACTGCAGCCTTTTCCATTTATTTATTTCATGCTGCTTTTGTCCAGTTTCTGTTCAACCAAAGGCAGCAGTTGTGGGGCAGTTTATTCTGGATAAATCAATGTCTCGATGTTAGACCTCTTATGTGGTCTAATGGTGTGGAAGGGAAGCTTTTTAACAACCACAGCAGTGCATTTGCTGTCTGTTGTGGATTGCTTTTAAGCTAGTCAAAATATATAATAATACATTGCATAATGCATTAYAAAATATCTTCATTTGATAAATTTTCTCTAATTATAAACAGTTATGCATGTGAGTAAACCTATTTCCTCATTAAGCCAACAAAACACATCTGAAAGTAAACCTGCAGCTGGGTTAATCTGGAATAACTGTTCCAATTTATCCATAAAGTTGTGCCTTATGGATAATTTATAAGCAGAGCCCAAGTATAAGAACAGTGAATTATTTTTTATCTGCCTCTTCATAACCAAAATAAAATTCCTGCTACAGCTTACCACATCTCATTTATATCTTTAATTCTGAACAACCCAGCGAAGTTACTGGTGTGATGCTGTGAGGAGAGGGCCCTCCTGTGAGCAGAGTGTGTTCCATTTCCCAGTCAGAGGCAGTTTTCTGTCCCTGCAGATCGTGGAGGAGCACGAGAGCGTTGAGCAGAGCCGCCGRGCGCAGGCAGAGCCCATCAACCTGGACAGCTGTCTGAGAGCCTTCACCAGTGAGGAGGAGCTGGGGGAGGATGAGATGTACTACTGCTCCAAGTGCAAGACCCACTGTCTGGCCACCAAAAAACTGGATCTTTGGAGACTTCCCCCTATTTTGGTAGGATTTTTTTTGTCCTTTTTCTCCTCAGCAGCAAACCCGAAGTTGTTCCCATCTCTGCCGAGTCACCTTGCTCTGAATGATTTGCTTTGTTCACATTCTCAGGTGTGAACTGACTGAGTCTGCAGGCAAATAAAGCAAACCTCAAATCCTTTTGAATGTTTTTAGCTGCTGCCTTGCAGGAAATGGTGGTGGTTTGTGCTCAGTGTCAGCTGCTGTGGCACAGCCCATGCTCAGATGGTGACACCATCTCCTCTCTGGTTGGGGAACACCTGCAGTTCTTATTTTTCATACTTTGTAGCTTATTCAAAACAGATCACAGTGCTGATCACTGAATTAAAGCAGCCTTTGCCATCATTTCCACATGAAAATACTCCTTTCATATTTTACCAGCTCCATCCCAAAATCCAAATTGTCACACAGAGCATTATTTTTACTAGCATAGAGTAAAACGTGTATGATTGGGAAAAACTCTCTTTAAACAGTGAAATGACTCACTGGGATATCATTGCCTCCCTTTAATAATGTTCTCTCCCATGTTTCCCCTTAGATCATTCACCTGAAAAGATTTCAGTTCGTCAATGGCCGCTGGATAAAATCCCAGAAAATTGTTAAATTTCCCAGAGAGAATTTTGACCCAAGTGCCTTTTTGGTACAAAGGGATCCAAGTCATTTCCAAAGGAAGCAGCTCACCCTGCAGGTTGAGAGCCTTCCTGAGGCACGGGCTGGCCAAGGGGACAGCAGGAAAGCAGATGTCACTGGCACAGCAGGAGAAGGGGACACTCTGAACAGGAGCCCATCCTCCCTGAACACTGCTGTCCTCAATAATGTCAAAGGTAGGCAATGGTTGGGGAAACTCCACTCAGTGCTGGTGTTTGGAGGGGAAAAATGTTATAATGTACAAAATTTTCGTGTTTGGGAGTTTTTTGGCCAAAGCACTACACTTGGAAGCATTTCTTAGTGAAGATTTAGCATAAAAAATGAAAAAATGTAAAAAGTTGCTCACTGACAACAGATATTGGTACTTGTGTAAGTGTGCTGGAGTCAGAGTGAGGGATGTGCTCCTGCATTAAATAATTAAATTTCAGTTTTTAGGTGTATGGATATGTGTGCACAAAGATGGGGATTTATTTCTATATATTACTCATGAGCTGCAGTGGAACAGTGGGGTTTAATGTTTGATTATTAAAAAAAAAATCCCTTTCAAAAGAAAACTAGACTGTGTTTGTACTCACCTCTGTAACCTCTCTGCTTTCTGTCCTAGCATCTCCATCCTTGGGGAGGAAGAGTGGAGCCAGCTGCCCTTCCAGCAAAAACAGCAGCCCCACCAGCAGCCCGAGGACTTTGGGGAGAGGCAAAGGGCGCCTGCGCCTGCCCCAGCTGGGGAAAAACAAACTGTCCAGCAGCAAGGAGAACCTGGCTGCCAGCAGGGACAACGGTGCTGAGCACGAGCAGGGCGATGGCCTGASCAAAGGGCAGGCTCTGGGGGGCAGCCAGGGCGAGCTGTGCCCCGGGCAGGACGCAGAGGGGGCTCTGGCCAACGGGTTCCTGTGGGAGCAGAGCCCGCTGAGCAACGGGCAGGGCGACAACCACAGCGAGGACGAYGCGGCCGACGACCAAAGAGACGACGTCTGGGTCAACCCCATCTACAACCTTTATGCAATCTCGGTGGGTGCTGCTGCTCTGCTGAGCCACAGCTGCCTCCCTGTGGCTCTGCTCTCACCTAAGGGCTTTGGGGGGTTGTGTCAGCACAGGGAGGGAGAGAAAACGTCAGCACGGTAAATTTGCAGTAAAACCGGGTGTGAATTAAGTGCCTGATTTGTTCTCCTTCTGTGAGTAAAGTTAGCTCCAGCTAACTGGAGATTTCTGTATAATAACTAGATTGCTCACTCACAGATAATGAACTTGGGGGTTAATGGTTTTGGGGGGTTGTGTCAGCACAGGGAGGGAGAGCAAAAGTCAGCTCAGTAAATTCGTGGTAAAACCGGGTGTGAATTAAGTGCCTGATTTGTTTTCCTTCTGTGTGTAAAGTTAGCTCCAGCTAACTGGAGATTTGTTTATAATAACTAGATTGCTCACTCACAGATAATGAACTTGGGGGCTAATGTTTTTGGGGGGTTGTGTCAGCAAAGGGAGGGAGAGCAAACGTCAGCTCAGTAAATTCACTGTAAAATCAGGTGTGAATTAAGTGATTTGTTCTCCTTGTGTGTGTAGTTAGCTCCAGCTAACTGGAGATTTCTGTATAATAACTAGATTGCTCACACTCAGATAATGAACTTGGGAATCATTCATTGGGTGTTTGATCCAGGATTTCTTYTCTCCTTTGTCTTCCTCAGTGCCATTCAGGAATTATGGGAGGGGGTCATTACGTCACTTATGCCAAAAACCCGAACAACAAGTGGTACTGCTACAATGACAGCAGCTGCAAGGTAAAGCATTTCTTTTCCTCATTATTTCACAGCATTATTCCAATTATTTCACATCATTTTTTTGCCTTGGTTACCCAGAGCTAAAGAAATTTAGAACGGGAAATTCTAGCTAAAGAAATTTTAGAATCTCAGAATGGTTTGGRTTGGAAGGAACCTTAAAGTTCATCTCATTCCACCCCTCTGCCATGGGCAGGGACACCTYCCACTAAATSAAACATTWGTGGAGAGCTGCTGGTTGAAGTCAGGAGCATCTCCAAAGCTGCATCAGATAAATATGAAAATTATTAACTGAAATTGTACGTGAGGTTTTTCCCAAGGTAACAGCTGTTCATCAGCTGCTCCCACAGTTCAGGGAAGATGCTTATTTCATAMAAAGATGGAAAAACGACTAAGAATGGAAAGCCAGGAATACATTTCCATGATGGCAGCAGTTTGTATTCAGTTGGTGAATAACTCAGCTCTGACACTTTCAGCATTTTCATTCATCCTTATCGAATTGTCAAGAGTTTCCCAAGCAATTCATGGAGCGAGATGATGAAGAGGGGGAGACAGAAAACAGGGGATTCCTTGTGTGACAAAACACACTATTGGGGGCAGCAGTGTGTGTCAGAAGTGCAGCAGTTTGGGGCAGGTTTGGGGCAGCAGTTTGGGGCAGCAGTGTGTGTCAGAAGGGCAGCAGTTTGGGGCAGTAATGTGTGTCAGCAGTGCAGCAGTTTGGGGCAGTAATGTGTGTCAGCAGTGCAGCAGTTTAGGGCAGTAATGTGTGTCAGAAGTGTAATGTGTGTTAGAAGTGCAGCAGTTTGGGGCAGTAATGTGTGTTAGAAGTGCAGCAGTTTGGGGCAGTAATGTGTGTCAGAAGTGCAGCAGTTTGGGGCAGGTTTGGGGCAGCAGTGTGTGTCAGAAGTGCAGCAGTGTGTGTCAGAAGTGCAGCAGTTTGGGGCAGTGATGTGTGTCAGAAGGGCAGCAGTTTGGGGCAGCAGTGTGTGTCAGAAGTGCTGCAGTTTGGGGCAGGTTTGGGGCAGCAGTGTGTGTCAGAAGGGCAGCAGTTTGGGGCAGCAGTGTGTGTCAGCATTTACCCCACGGGCCGTTTGTGGCTGTGTTCTCCCCGTGTCAGGAGTTGCACCCGGACGAGATCGACACGGACTCTGCCTACATTCTGTTCTACGAGCAGCAGGGGGTGGACTATGCCCAGTTCCTGCCCAAGATCGATGGCAAGAAGATGGCAGACACGAGCAGCATGGACGAGGACTTCGAGTCCGACTACAAGAAGTACTGCGTGCTGCAGTGAGGCCGAGCTGCYGCGGGAGGAAGCCTGGGTGCCCCTGGGGAAGGCTGAGACAGAGAACAGCTTGTGGTTGTCRTTGTCCCCTGTGAGCTGAAAGCACAAAAAGAGCCCCCTGGTTAAGCAGTTAATATCCAGTAGTATTGTTTTGTTCTGTTTTCTCACTACGTGCTCGAAACGTTTCTGATGTTGGACATCTGAGACTGCCACTGGCCTTTAAAAATCCAATGGTTTGAGAAAAGCCGACTAGGACCAAATAAGAGCTAAATTAAACATCCAAATAAGAGCTAAACAGAGTAGTGTAGAGTTTACCAACTGTTCTAACACCCCGCCCCCAAGGCTCTCGTTAGGTTTAAGGTAATGGGGAAAAACAATTTGTAGTGTTGTCTTTGGACAACATGATATTGCTACCTCCTTTTTCCTGCAGTTTTATTGCATTTTATTGGCAAAACAGGGAAGGCAAGAGAAGGAAAAGTGCACAAATGGAAACAAATTRCTGTCATGGGGAAGTTTCCAGTTTTGCCACCACTAATGTGTGTCAGTTGCTTTCTTTCTGTATGTTGGGAGCACAACCAAATCATCMTTTGAGAAGAGATTAATTTCTACACTTGAATGGTTTATTAATTATACTTGTGTTTTCTCCACGTGTTGGCTGTGCAGATCAACATGTTTCAGGAATGGCTTTTCTGCCTGGAAGAGTGCTGGCTCAAACTTTCTTGAGCTGCCTCAAGAAGAAAACTTCAGGTTGGAGAGAGTAGTTGTGATTACACTCACGGTGTCTTAAAAACGTGCACATTGCACAAAAACGTTCCCAGCTTTTGGAAGGAGACATGCTTGAGCTTATGTTTCATGACTGGTTGTTGCTTTTGAAATTTGCACTTTGGAAAATGCAGAACCCCCCAGTTTGCTTGGTTTTTTTTTTTCTGTTGTTGTTGTTGTTGTAAGGGCTCTGGAGTGAATGGCTGTGAATATCCACTGTGTATCTCAAAGGAAGAAGCTGTGGCTGGCAGGTAGCTGTCGTAGCATTCATGGATGGAGGCTTTTTTTTTATTRGTTTCCTAACTCAGTTTCTTGTTCTCAAAATTTGGTTGCCTTTTCAAATGATCTATTTTTTTTTGTTGGTTTGTTTGTTTGTTACACCAGGTTATGCAAATTACTTGCAATTAAGCCAGACTTGCTTTCCATGCCCTTGCAACTTTGCTCTGTGATTCAAGGGGCTTCTTGCATGAGGGGAAGTGTGACTGAGTCTTAGCAGAGACTGGAAAAATAAAAAGAGGGTTGGTTTTTTTTTTGAGCAGGCATTTCTTTAAGCAATTTCAGTGTTAAATTGTTTGCATATCTGAATGAAGATAAAAATTTTTCACTCTTTTGGCCTTTTGTTCTTCAGCTGAGCTAAAGCAGCTTATTAATTTTGTCGTGCATCATCTTCCCAGTTCTCTAGATTTYTGTACCTTCACTAACAAAACTGTTACTTGTGTGGTTCTCTGTTTGGATTCATTGACAAGAATGCCAAACCTTCAGTGAGTTTATCATTTCCAGGAGGATCTGGGGTTTATCCATTTAAGAAATGGTATCAGCTGGTCTGGCTGTCTTTGCTCAGGCAGAGCCCTCCCAGCCTTTGGAGGTTGTGCCTCTTTGGGGACAGCAAACCTGTTCCAAAAATGAGTCTTGTCTTTCCTGTCAGGTGTTGCTCCTTATCCTCTATGGTCTTTTATCTTTAAAGTGGTCTGAACATTGAGCCTGGAGAAAAGCAAACATGACTTGTGACTTTCTAGGTTAGAAGCTTTTTCAACACCCACTTGTCTGCTCCTCCCTCTGCAAACTCCATGAGAAGTGAAGAGATTTTCAACTGATTTACTTTAAAATGTTTTATTTAAGCAGGTAGCACAATCTACTAATGTTATTTGATCTTCTGTGTTTGTTACATTGGTTGTAATTAATTTTTTAAATTAAATTAATTCAAGAATTAGTAGTAAATTTATTAAGTTAACTATTAACTACATTCACTTTGTAAATTATTGTATAAAACTTATTGACAATGCACTGACTTTAGAAAGATGTTAATGTACATAAATGCCTTGTAAATAAAATAGTGTTGATGTACTGGAATATGAGCTGTATTAAAACAAAGGTATTGGTAATTGTATATGGAGTGAACCTGTTTATCTGTAACTATATTATTCAAACAAATTAAATACTGTGGATGCAGATGAAGTGTCACTTCTTGTCAGATAATTTTTAATAACTGTTTTCCTGCTTTGAAGTGTCTGTGCTGCTTCCATGGAGCTGAAATGCCTTTGTCAGTGCAAAAGCTGAAGCATGGGCGTGCATCCAGCAAATCTCTGCAGCTTCTTCATTGTTTACAAAAGGTAAGTTGGGTGTTTTGTTGATGATAATTACACTTATTACTTGAAAACAATCCATGGCAGCAGTGAAGTGATCCCTCAGGTACAGGAAGGCTTTGCTCTGGTGTCTCTGGACAGGATGTGCAGGTACCTGAGGTGTTCCTGGGCAGCCAGGGCTCTGCTGCTCTCCCATCCCTGCTTTTCTCCAGGCAGGAGGTGGATCTGGACAGGATCTGCAGGTACCTGAGGTGTTCCTGGGCAGCCAGGGCTCTGCTGCTCTCCCATCCCTGCTTTCCTCCAGGCAGGAGGTGGCAACCAGAGCAAAGTGTGC
Source organism: Alauda arvensis (assembly GCA_902810485.1). Classification (NCBI taxonomy): domain Eukaryota; kingdom Metazoa; phylum Chordata; class Aves; order Passeriformes; family Alaudidae; genus Alauda; species Alauda arvensis. The sequence continues at coordinate 1,703,284 of CADDXX010000070.1, read as the reverse complement.
ACAGAGCTGATGGCAGGAGCAGCATCACCTCGGTTCCTGAGTGTTTCCAAAAGCTCCCTGGTGATGCTGAGCTGGAAATGAACCATTGTTCTCTCATTTTATGGCCCTTGCAGATGCCCAGGGGGTATTTACCCAAGGATTAGCACACACCAGAGTCTCTGGAAGTGAAGCCCTCTCTGGCTGGSATGGGAGTGTTGGTGCAGCACTGAGTGGTGACACTTTGCTGGTGATTAATTCTCCTCCCAGGTGTCATTGGAGTCACCTGGGCATTTTCAATGTTGAAAATTAAATTCCAATATGAAGAATATGGGCTGTAGTAGTTCCTGTTGTGAATTTTCCWCTGTTAAGGCTTTGAGGTGCTGAAAGTGGAATGTAAAAGGATGAAAAACTCTAATTACTGAGGATGTTCATAYGTGCTGCTGTCAGTGGTAAAGCTTTTATTGGTTCAGGAGTGCAGCAGGGGACACTGAGGAGATGAAGGCACCACATCCCTGCCCAAGCTGCAGCCATTTGCTGCTGCTGAATCCCTTTGACTTCCACATCAGAGCTGTGCAGGTCTCTCAGGAGRGCTCAGAAATGAGCAGAGCCCATTGTGTGAGGTGGGAGCAGTGGGAAATGAGCTGTGCTGGGGTTTTCCCGGGTCCCTCTGTGTGTGTGGAAGTGCTGGAAGCACCTGTCCTGCTTTTGGGGTGGCTCAGGCAGACTCCTGCACACCTGGGGTGGCTTTTGGTGCTTCTCCTGGCAGGGAAGGACACAGCAGGGACAGCACCTCTTGTGCCAAACCCTCCTATCCCCCCTCAAGGAGAGGGGAGGGACAGATGCACCAACCCTGCAGGGCCCTGCTGCCCACAGGAGTGACCCTGTCCCTTCCCTGAAATCCCAAATCCAAAGGCATTTCCCACCCTGCTCCAAGTGTTGGATCCCTTCTGGAGCTGCTGTTCCAGCCAGAGTGCATCCCCCTGCTCCCTGTCCTCCCCTGGGCTGGCACAGGAGGCTCTGTCCCTGCTTTTCCCTCTATCTAAAYATCCAAACAGCCCAGATTGAGGTGTGAGCTGTGATCATGTCCTGAGAACGTGCTGGGCTCCAGGCACAGCCACTGGCCCGGGGCCCAGAGCATCCACGTAGATATTAATTATATTAATTATACCTTTTGTTACCCTTTTTCCCTCAGGTCCAGTAAATTGAAGCAAGAAGTGAGTAGAATGCAGTCATCCATGCCTGCTGATTTATCGTTTCAGGAAAATAAAAACCTGTCAGGAGCTGGGGAGAATTGTGCCTTTTGTTTGGGACAAGCCTCCGGCTTCCTCCATCGTGTGTAAAAGATTTCCTGTTTGTGAAAATGAAAAGCAATGTTTGATAAGGTCCCTTCAGCAAAGTGAGTCACAATGGAGAAAATAGATTAAGGATGCTTCTAGATTTGATAGAAACTAAATTTTGCTGGGAGTTGTGAGCTGTGAAAACCAATGAGGAAAACCTATGGCAAAATACAGCTTTTATTTATTATTTAGGGTCACTGCAGACAGACCTGATGACTGAACCTCACCCAACTTTTAGCAGTGCCTTTAAAACTCGTGGTGACARCACAGAGATGTGGGTCACGAGCTGCTTTGGGTGGTCAGAGTTCAGGCACTTTCCTCCCCTGCAAAAAAGAAAATAAACAGCAACAGATGCTTCAGAGCCTTTGTCAGTGTTTGTRTGAGCTGGCACTGCAGCACTCCCTGTACTCTGATATTTTTTGTCTCAATGCTGCTGAGATTTTTTTCAGCATTAGATTTTTTTATTGGGTGCAAAGTCCAAATGAAGTGGCTGAGAGAGCTGTGGTGTGTGATGACTTCTTTTGGCAATGCTGCCTCCAAACTGCTGTGAACATTCTCAGTGTTGTTCCTCAGCTCTATGTGAGGTTAAACTCCTGTGTTGTTCCCTGTTCCTGAACATGGGAAGCACAGGGAGCTCCTGGGGCTTTTACCAAGGCTTTATTTTGCATAGAACTATTGAATCCCGAGTTCTTTCTGACTTTGCTCCAGTTTCTCATTCCCTCACAGCACCTTGCAAATGGCATTGTCTTTACACCRTGAGTTGGAGAGGTTTTTGGTCAAACTGAGGTTGAAGAAAGGAACTAAACCAACAAATAAACAGGAAAGGTGGTGGATTATATGCTGTGTTTGGAGTCACAGAAAAGGTTTGAGGTAAGAGGTTTGGCTCAGTCTGTACATCACACASAAGTTTGTCCAGGAATTGCTGCATCTCTGGATRATCWGGTTTAAAGTTTGATGTAGAAAGCAGAGTTTKGGGYTSAATCTCCTGTATGTCAGCATGCAATGAAATTGTGCCTTCACCGAAGGCAGCATTTTGTTGGGGAAGATATTTATGTGTCTTATTTATAAACTTTGGCCTCCCGAGGCGAGGCTGCAGGAAAGCTGGAGCGTGGGTGTTGGTTGGGAGCTGGAGAACAACAAAGGGAAGCTGCTGCTGTTGCTGCTGCTGCAGAGCCAGAAAAAAGGGATCCAACACCAGCACTGGCAAATCCAAGCCCTTCCAAACGGTGTTTGTACTGCGATGTTTGGAGTAGGGAGACAATGCAAGGAACAGGGTGATTACAGAGCTCAGCCCGCACGTTGTGAGGCTGATCCCTCCTCCAGGGGCTCTGGTGACAGGATGACAGCTGTCCCTGCTGCCAGGGGAGGGCACGGCACCTGAGGGGCTTCTCCAGAGCAGCTGTGGCTGCCCCTGGATCCCTGCGAGTGTCCCAGGCCAGGTTGGACAGGGCTTGGAGCAGCCTGGGGGTGGTGGAAGGTGTCCCTGGCCATGGCAGGGGGGGATGAGGATGTTTCGTGTCCCTTCCAGCCCAAACCAGCCCGGGATTCCCAGAGAGGGAGGGAGAGCTCAGCAGTGGGGCAGGATGAATGTACTCCAGTGTGATGCAGACTCAAATATTTAGGAATACTTGGCAGGAGCAGTGGGGTGTGATGATCCCGTTCAGCTCAGCACTGTCAGGACACAGCTGGGGCACAGCCCAGGGCASTTGCAGAGATCAGGGCTGCCCTGGCTGAAGCTGGAGCTCAGCAGTCCCTGCAGGGCTGATTTTACCCCTTGCTGGAGCCCCCAGCCATGAGGACAGAAAAATGGATGGATTTTTGTCCCGTGGTGYTTTGGAATAAAAAACCCCTTTAAATCAAAGCCATTCCTGTTGTACCCAAACACTCCTTGGAGGGGCAGGAAAGGATCCCACACAGGAAGGCCCACTCAGTGCCCATGAGCACACAACACTCGTGTTTGTGACCTTGCTCAGGAGCTGACACGCTGGAAATGTTTGCTGGCCATGTGGCCCTGCCTTTTTATCTGCAGGTTTGATTATATAAATGTTCCTGTTTAAAAGACACACGCCAGGGAATCGATGTCCGGGCCCACAGACTCTGAGAGCACAGRCAGCCCCAGCAGCTCACTGCTAACAAAGAGGGCTGGAGTGGAAGCTTTTTGATAAAGAGTTGGCAGAATATCAGAGGAGCAGCTTGGCCACGAGATGTGAGCAAGGATGTCACACTGGGTGTTTCAACTCCTTACCTTTCCTTCCAATTCTTTTTTATTTTTTTCTTTTCTTTAAATGATTATGAATGAGTTGTAAGAGGGAAGGTGATTGTTTTCAGTGTAACGTGTTCAAATAGTGGCTCAGTTTAAAAAGACATTAAATTTGGATTTTAGCACAATCCAGAGATCTGGCTGCCCCAACTAACTGCAGTTTAAGTAGTAAGAATTAAGGGTGAGCTGAAGAATGATCAGCTTTTAGCACAAAATCTCTTGTTTAACTGATTTAACTGGGCCCAAACCYAATTTAAAGTTTTCTTCCATGAGAGTGGCAGGTGCTGCAACGCAGCAAAAGCCAAGGTGAGTGTGAGGAAGGGTAGAGTTCAAATAAACAAAACACACTTAGGGATGACTTAGGAGAGGTGAGGGATAGAACACAGATGTGAATTTACCTCCTGAGTCTCTCTGCCCGCCTTTGGCTGCTGGGCTTTGATGTGGCAGAGCACAAAGAGCCTCCTGCTGTACCTGAGCTCTGTGTTCCAGGCASAGCCCAGCCAGGTTATAAATCTGTAACGTTGCACTTCACCTTTTGTGTCCTGCTTAATGACCTTTTAAAAATAAATGCAGGGTGGCTGAGGGGAACAGGATCGCTGGTGGAAAAGCTGACACGTCCGCAACCTGAGCTCTGATCCCTCCGATTGCTCCAGCCCTTAAACAAAACTCCTTTTGCTTTGTGCTTTAAAAAAAAATAAATAAATAAAGAGGGAAAAAGGGGACAGGGAAGGGTTTTCTTAGCTGGGTTCTCTGTCTTAAAAATGCAGCTTTACTGTGGCAATGCTGCATGGAGTTACCTGCCTAAAAAACCCAAATATCAAAATATATTCTATCTGCTGCTTAATTTTCATGGAAAGCTGCTGTTCTAAGGGGTTTTTGCCCCTTTGGAAGTGTCATCCTTCATTTCTCTTGCATAAAAATGACCAGTGAAGATCCTCATCACGCTCTTGTTCAGTTTCCCACAGTACTAAATTTAATATGCACAGCCACAATATAAATAAATGCCTGATAACTCTTACTCAAATCAGTGAAAATGTATGTTATCCCTGAGGAATATCTTTCCATAAAATGTCCTCCACTTGAATGAAAGGAAAACCACAGTTTCCCACCATTCCAGACCGGGACAATAATTTATTTTGGTGATGATCATAGTGGATATTTTTGATTCAAGTGTACAATAGTAAAACTGACACTATTTTCTTTTGTTTATGTATTTTGCTTAAAATAAAAGATTACTCCAAAGGAAGGCATGTGAGGAAGACTGCTTGCAGAGAGGGGCCAGATTTATTTTGGCTGGCTGTRCTGTCCTGTCAGCTGGACAACAACCTGCACCATTCCCAGTCCTTCAACCCCTCTCAGATTTCTCTTTTTGTGCCTTTACCACAATAATTTCCCTGCAGGATCCCTCCTGGAGCTTGCTGACAATCCCTTGCAAGCTGTACCAAAAAACTTTCCAGCAATTTCACTGCTTAGGATTCCCCAAATGTCTGCAACACCAAAAGCTGAGTGTGTTGTGGGCAATTTGTTTATATTATCTTTAATTTTTGCAGCTGTGCTTTGCCCTATTTAGAATTTTTTTTTTATTTTGGCAGGGCCCTAATTGAGTTTTTATTTCAGAATATTGCTGTTTCCATCTAATCTTTGCAGTTTGCTCAGTTTTTCCCTGGTTTGCTCCTGCAAGCACCTGGCAAAGCTGAATTTTTGCTGCCATTGGTGGAGATTCTTTTTTAAACAAAAGGGAAAAGAGGAGCAAGGGTTGGGAGGAGAGGGAATTAATTCCATCTCATTTATCTCGCTGGTTYTCTTCTGTAAATGAATTTAACTCTGTGAGGTGTGTTACGGTGCATGATTTTCAAGTGATTTTGGGGTAATTTTGGGGTGACTTTGGGGTTTTTTTGGTGGCAATTTTGGGGTGATTTTTTGGGTGTGCCAAAGCCAATTTTGGGTTGATTTGGGGATGAGTTTGGGGTTATTTTTCGGGTGATTTTAGGTGGTTTTTGGGGTGAGTTTGGGGGTTTTTTTGTGGCAATTTATACACACCCACTACCCTTTGCTATCACTCAGTCTCGGGAGCTTGTCCCAAGGCTTCGAGTCAAATGTGGTGCTTCCTTGAGATACAGCACTTTTTAACACAGAAAAACTAAAATTTTCAKCTTCCAGGGTTCCAAAATATTCCAGAATTTTCAGCTTCTGGGAACCCCCGTGTCCCACAGCCCCTCTGGAAGCTCCTCACGGGGTTTCGCCAAAGTGCTGCCTCTTTCCTGAGGCTCAATCCTCCCTTTAAGGAACACTAAGTTACCCTAGGAGATAATTTAGTGCTCCTTTAGGAACAAACAGGCGGAATTTTGCTTTTTATCGAGCTTTTTCCGAGGCATTTCGAGATCGCGGCCTGCGGCTCGCCCCAGGCCCCACCGCGCCCTCACGGCCCCGTCCCGGAACAGCCCCGCGGCCGCAGCGGGGATTTTACGGTGTAATCACAATATTTGTGCTTTAAGAACTTTAATRGCCTTTTTTTACGAGTGAATCAACCTGGTTCCACCACATGTGCACTCGTGTCTGTGGGATCATAACCCCCGATCTCCCGTTCAGGGCCTGGCGCTGCCACACGAACGAGAGGACAGCAGGAGCCGTCCAAGGAGGAGGATGTGAGTGACACTTTTTTGTGATTCTTGATAAAACACCCTGTTCCTGCCAATCCAAAGGGAGAAAAAAAATTTTAGGGGGAAAGAAAAATTTTTAGGGGGTAAAAAAAGGGGTTGTAAAAGCCTTGGAGTTAACGGAGCCTCAGCAATTTCTGTGCTCTGTGGACTGAGCTCTGTACTGGGGCTGTCCCAGCTCCCAGTCCCTGAAATGTTTGAGCTGTACCGAAATATTTGAGCTGTACCGATGATTTGGGACCCTGAATTTCCCGGAGGGGATGGAAACGAATGGTGAATCCTCCTTTTCTCAGATGCTTTAGCAATAAGGGCAGCAGAAGGCATCGCCACTCACAGAGGGGCTCAGCTCAGAGCTTCAGCACCTCCACTCTGGATTTATTTTTGTCTTTATCCTGCTCTTTTTAAGGTTTAAACTCCTTTTGTTTTCCTCGGGGAGGTCAGTGCTGCTCTACCGGGATTGTTTTTATGTTTCCCAGGGGCTGCTGGGCTCCAGGACATGAACCATTGTGCTTTACTGCCTGTAAAAAAAAGCGTTTTGTGTAAAGCTGAGAGCTTTGTGCACCACAAACCCCAACGATTGTGGGCTACACAAAGATCCTGCACTCCYGATAGGGATTGCTTATGATTTATTGAGAGTTTAATCTCGGCATCAGCACAATCAGCAAAATGTAAAACTTCTCTGCCTCTCTTTTCTCTCTCATAAATTCTTCATAACCACCCCCAATCTGCAAGCTCATCCATCAAGTCTCAGAGTGCTGGGAACAAGGAGCAGCCCTGGTGGGGAATTTTGGCGTTCTAAAGGTGATTCCACTTGATAGAAACCATCATATTTCTGTGAGGCAATAAAAGGGAAGGGCRGGGAAAAGTTTCGATGGCTTGGAGWGGATTATGGGGARACAAAACCCATKAAAAYGGTGTTTGGGTTTCKTTTACATCAARGACTGGATGTCTAAATCRCTKCAGAAGATGTTAGTAGGTAAAAGGTAATAAAATAACCCAAATTGATTACCATCTTCTACCCTTTATGRTATAACTTTAAATGCAAATTGCATGCAACTGCACGAAGGCAAATAAAGTGCCAAAGGCATTTCGATTAATTGCTGTAGTTAATTACACTCATAATTTTGCTTGTGTGACTAATTATAATCAGGTTGTAGCGGTGTATATGGATTTATTTCTGATACTAAAAGCCCCAAACAGCAGGTTATTTTTAGGAAATGCATTTAAACCTCATAATGAAAAGTGCACGTTCCCACTCTCAGCAGTTGTCTTGAAGGAGCTGTGTCTGTTCAGGAGAAGGAAAAGTGTCCTGGCTGAGGTCACTGTGGCCCTGCTGTGCCTCCAGCTGGGCTTTCATTGCCTTTTCCACAGGTACACATAATTTACCAGTAAATCCTACATTTCCTTTCTTTAAAAATCCAATTTACATATGATTTGCTCCCACACAAAGCATTTTCCACAGCCATTTCAGTTCCCAGGTCATTTGTTTTTCTGTCATTGCAGAGTTTTAAAATCCCATCTCATTTTAGCGCTTCGTGGAAGAAAATCACCAAGGCCACTTTTTACCCTATCAAAAAGAGCCTCCCATCTCCAAGAGTAACAATTTTTCCTAGAATCATTTATAGAATAATAGAACCATTTAGGTTGTAATAGACCTTTAAGATCATCGAGTCCAGCTGTGATTTTTGGGGTGTTGTTCCTTGGGCAATGGGATCCCTGGAGCAGAGGGAGTTGATGTTACTCCTGGTATTTATCAAACTCCACAGTTATTAAACTCTAAAACCAGCCTGGGAACTTTGATAGGCTTCTCTGTATCTCTTTTTTTTTTTTCTTTTTTTTTTTTTTTTTTTTTTTTTTTTGACATGGATTTGCTGTGTGACATCTTCTTACTGGGGAGGGTACTGGCAAGTGCTGTTTTCCCTGTGGAATCCACATCTGGATGGGTGAGGAAGGAAAGGACAAAGGACAAACCTTTATCCTTCTCTCCCAGCAGTCACAGAAAACTAATTTTGTCCAGACAAGTGCATTTTGAGCTGGTGTTTTGTCACAGGGGGAGCYGAGTGTAAGTGGAGTTGCCAAATTCGTCAGAATTCTTTGTGGCTAATGTAAATACATTTCTTGTGAGTAATGGTTTGGTTTCCTTGTCTCTTTGTGCTTCCTGAGGGGAAAAAAACCCGTTTTGCTGAAAACACATTGTATTAGGAATTTTTTTTTGTGCCTGCCCCTGCTGTCACCCCCTGATGACTGGGAAGGAGCAGTGCCTTCACCTCTCACACCTCCAGAGGCTGCTCTCAAACCAAGGTGCAGCCCAAAGCTGGGAAAGGATTGCTTTTGGATGGCTTGGACAACCCCCTGTGTGTTTGGTTTGTTTTAACCTCAGTTTTTCATTGCCACTGTCGTTTCATTCTCCCTGGGACTGCAGCTTCCAGCCCCAGCCCCATCAGCCCCGACACGTGTGAAATGTATCAGTGCAGCTCAGTGCTAGCCCTGCTGGACATGGGAAAATAATGTTCCTGCTGCATCCTTCCAAATGCTTCTGTTCCTCCCCCCCACCCTTTCCTGGATCATGCCTTGGCTGTTTGTCCTTCAGGAGTGACTCTCATTTCCTGGTGTCTTCACAATAAAAGAATTTCATGCCAAGCGTGGCCGAGACAGAATTCCTGAAAGCCAGCACCTCGGGCTACCTGTGCAACAGCAAATGGCTTTTCCATAACCATCCCCACAATGCAAATCAGATGTCCCACTCCAAGCCTTCTTGTCTCTTCCTGCTTTTTTCCTGGGAACAGCTTTTGTTGGGGKGTTTTTGTTTATTCCCTGCATTAATGTCCTTGTCACCTCCTGCCCCAGAGCAGAACCTGGGTGCAARGAGGGGCAGAGGACAGACTGCTCTCAACCCCTGTGACAGGAGCAGATGCAGCAAGTCCCTTTTCCTTATTGCCACAGCACTGAGACACTCAGTAAAAACACTGTTCCTTGTCCAGGGAGATTTTATTTACATTAGGGTTGGTGCTGAAGAGCTCTGAGGGAACATTCACCCTATTTCCAGCAGATTTTTTTTCTTCCTTTTAATTCTGTTTTAATCTGTTTCCTGGTAAATAAGATGCTCCCACGTTGTAATTAGTGGCTGTGCCCTGTGATTTATCATTTATTATTAGCCATAAATGACAGTTGAGTTTATTCCAATCATGACTGTGAAGTGGGAATTGAGGAAATAATCTGAAGGRGAGGGATGGTGGCTCTTGCTCACCTTGGTGAGTGCAAAGGGCATTTCTCAGGTATCCCAAGGGGTGTTCCCATCACTGTTTTTAAAGCAGGAGTTCCCTGCCCTGGGAGCAGCTCTGCACACCTGGGCAAGGTGCCAGGCTCCAGGAATCTGCTGAGTGCAGAGAACACCCTGAGGCTGTGAAACAGAGCCCCAGAACTCTGCTGACAGTAGAAACATCCCAAGGCACTGCAAACCCCTGCCCCCTGCCCCAAAAATGCAAACCCAGCCCTAAACCCAGCCCTAAATATTGTGAACAAAACAGGGGGGGGAAAAAGGTCATGTTCCTCTTCTGAGGGAGTTTGTGGATTCCCCTACAGCAAGGACGAAAGAAATAAAAACTCAGAACAATTAAAATATAGGTCTGTTGTTCACCTTTAATACWCATTTCTGTTTGTTCCTCCAAAGATTTTCAGTCACATAAAAATACAGTTAAAGTCTTAATATTTCATTTAAACTTAAATAAGTTCATTTGCTTCCCCATATGTGTCTTTTTTTTTTAAAGCTTTACTGATTGGTTAATATGAAAATAATTTCCCCCCTTTTGATGAGCTGTGGTTGCTCTCACTGCCAGGATTTTCCTGAAAATATATAAAGTCATTTCTGCAAACATTGCCCTTAAAGAAAAAAAAAATACAAATCTGCTGATATTAAATCCTATTTTGGTGTGGCCAAAATCTAAAATCCTAAAAGAAGCTGTAACATGTGGCACTAGCCAAAGAGAAWTGTTATGTCCCTCTTCAGGGAGGGACAATATAAAGAAACCCCATTTCCCAAGRTATTTTCTATAAGTAATTGGGTAAGATCTGAAGGAATTGGTTCAAACCACAATCTTCTTGGAAAAAAAACTATGAATCTTGACCCTATGTGAATATTGCAGGTATGCTATTATAGAAAAATTATCTATATAAAAGAAATATATATATATATATATATTTTATATATAAGAAAGAGCCATTTCTTGAGCTGTCCTATTTTATCAGGCAAATAACAACTACAAAGGATCATCAGAGTCTCCTGCTTCAAAGGCAGCCCTCCAAAGAGAGGGAATTTCCACAGATGTGCCTCTGGATGAGCCTCCCTGTGGCTTCCCAGCACATCCCATTGGCCATGGGCATCCCGGAGAAGGATGAATAAATTACAGAGGAACCCGATAGCCCCCAGCAGGGGAGGAACCCAGTGTCCTTATCTGGGATTAACCGGGACATTCTGAAGGAAGGAGGGGGATTGAAGTGTTGGGTGAGTGCCCTTCCCTAGAGGGGATGAGCCGGGTTGTGTGTGAGCGTTTCACCTTTGCTCTGTGTTGTACCTTCAGGTAGGACAGGTGTAGGGATCACTCCACATTTCACTGCCAGATGGGCAGTGTTGGATGTAAACGTGCTCCAAACCAACACCTCCACAGGCACTTAGGGACACATTTCCTCCCCAGGCTTCTCTGTGCAGCTCCTGCCAGTGCTGGGTTCAAACTAATCCACACTGACTCGAAGTGCATTGGCTTTTCAAATTGACTTTTCATCCCTTTAACTCCCAGCTCCTCTGGCTTCTGGTGGTTTGGGTTTCACCAGAGCAGCACACAAGCCCTTGATTGATGTCTGGAGGAGGACAAGGCTATTCTGCATCGGGACACAATCCATGAGAGGCTGAGACAGAGAACAGCAAAAATAACAACAAATGAAGGACAGGGGTGTTGAGTGGGGTGGGAGAGGCTCAGTGGGACAGGGAGCTGAGGGTGCAGGTGAGAGCCAGGGGCAGCAGCAGCAGCAGGAGCTGTGCCCTGGGCAGGGCTGTGCTGGCCCCTGACCACAGCACCTCCCGCCCGTTCAGGGGCTGCGCCGGCCGGAAATTCTCCATCATGGGAGTGGAGTTCTTCCCATCAAAGTACAGTGCTCCGAACTGGGAGAGCTGCAAAACACAACACACAGCGTGAATCTCCGTGCCAGAGGATTTGTTGCAGATCTGCGTGCCTCTCTCTGTTTCTGAACCCCAGGGTTGYGTTAAACCTCGCAGGAAACGCCGTGGCAGAGGCCACTGGTGAGGTCACCCAGTGATGATGGCTCCTTCCAGCCTTRGAAATCAGGGGCACTTCCTTTGAGTGGGAGCCAAATGCTTTGTGCTGCCCAAGGACTGGTTCCCCCCGAGCTCCTGACGCACACACAGCTCCCCGTGCCGTGTCATGGTGACACGAGGCAGGAGCACCAGGAATTCTGTCCCTCTGTGGATTCCTGGCTGCTCTGTGTGGCACTGGGCTGTGCTGGGGGCACTGGGATATGCTGGGAGCACTGTGAGGACACTGGGAGCACGCTGTGAGTGAGGAGCTGAGATGCAGGATGTGCCATCTCTGCACAACCTGTGCTTTCCAAGCACTCAGAACTCCATCTCCTCTTCCTGCCTGCAGGTCAAAAATGGGCTGCTTATGCAGGTCAAAAACTGGTGCTGRTGGGCCCAAGGTTTGGGTTTGGAATTGTTGCTGTCCTGGCAAAGGAGCTGAGGAATAGGGCAGTGAGCAGCTGGCAGCAGTGGAAGTGCTGCTGATGAAGTGCTGAGCTTTGGGGGGGATTCCTTGGCTTTCCCCTCACGYCGTCATTTCCCCTTCCTGCCCCTTTCCTGCCATTTCCTGAGGGATGATTTAACAGGCTCAATCAGCTGGCAGGCTCAGGCTGCTGCCAAGTGAGTGTGAGYGGGGAACAAGGCAGCTCAGGTGTCACCTGCCAGCACAGAACCTCCAGGCTGCCCCTCTGCCACTCACCTGGGACAGGCTGAGCTCCACTGGCTTCTCAAAYACTGTCCAGATGACTCCCTCGTAGCAGTCAGGGCTGGTGAGGGACCCCTCATACCTGTAGTACCTGCCCAGGTCATCCTCAGGTGGCAGAAGAGCTCTCAGAGGCAAAGGATCCACCCGTGCTTTTTGCCCTGGAAAAGCCAGAGGGGAAAACCCCTCGTAATGCTCGTGGCTGCAGGGTTTGCTCACATTTATCCTTGTGAAATCCCTGGCAYRAGTGTCTTACCTTTGTATTGAATATTCTCTAATTCATTCAAGAGGGGTGCATAGTTTTTGTTTTCTTCATCAGCCTGAAAGGGAAATATTTTCATTCCACGTTTGTATTTCCCTACAAATGGTTGCTTTTAATCAGTGGTGAGTAAAACACAAGAAAAAATAACAGCAAGCAGGAYGGAGAAAAGGGTAGAGGAACTCAGTGCTGGCACAGTGCCTGCAGAAGATAGGGAGGTTAAAGTCTGGGCTACTGGAATATTGACATAGACATAAAATATTGACATAAACAATCCCTCAGCCAAACGGCTGGCTGAGGTTTGAGAGGGGCAGTTGGAAATTTCACCACTCACCTTGACAAAGAAGGCCAAAACAGCCAAACCATCTGGAGTTTTCTTGGCTTCTGCCATATTTGAAACATCTTCTCTTATGTGGACGATGTGAAGCTGGAACACAACAGCCAAGGGCAATTATTTCCTCCTCAGACCTCCCCAGGGGAACCAGCCAAGGGTTTTTGTGAGCAGGATCTCAAAGTTCCAGAGTTCTGGAGTGAAATCCCTGAGCCACACGCAGTCCCACCTTACCTCCATGGGGTATCTCTCTCCATCGATGCTGTGCTCTGAGCCAGGGATGCTTTGTGGCTCACCTGGGACTCCCCAGTGCAAATGGAATTCTACTGCCTTGTACTTTCTCTTCAGGCCTCCTCCTCCGACTTTGGGGGATGTGTCCAGTGCCACTTTCACTGGGGGAATAAAAGCAGGAATTGTTTTACAGGAGAAGARCAGATCCTACATTAACAATGTGTGAGAGCAGAGATGTTCCTGAGATTCAAATTTATCTTCAAGTCCTCACTTGGCTTTTCAGACTGAGAGTTCCAGGAATTCTGCTCTGCAGAAACTGAATTCTTACAAAGCCACAGCTGAGTTTAACTTGAGATTAATTATAACCATTATGACCTCTGGAGTTAGAGCTTCTTATACCTCTCAGAAGACCCTCTATTCCTTCATTTTTTCCTTAAAAAAACCACCCTTCCATCAAAGTATATTTGATCCCAGTTTATTTGGGTTTTAACCATCATTTAAATCTCCTGTTGTCTGGGCTATAACATTTCCTTTGGGCAGGGTTTAAAGATACTCTGTTTTAATTTAGAGCAGTGCTTCAATTTAAGCCCAAATCATAKATATTTGAGATATATGTTCAATTTTTACTTTTTACGACCCCCACGTTAAGCACAGCACTTTTTTCTGCACAGGAAAATTCCSGATTGCAGCCCCAGAGGAAAATTCTGGATTGGAGCCCCAGAGACTTCATTCCTGTTCTGAATTCCAAATGAACTCGCAGAGTGCATGAGTCATTTAGTTCCTTTGCTTTTTAATCTGTAAATGGATGAGTCAGATGTCTTTGTGGGCTTTGTTTATTTAGCKTAGGACCTTTGAGACAGCGACCTTTGCTATGTGCCCATCACGGAACACAACGAGGGTCTAATCTCACCTGCAGCCTCTAATTGCAGCTGTAATTTAAGCAATAACCTCCTCATTTAGCGCAGGAATTGGTTGCCCTCAGAAGAAGGAGATTTTAAAAGCCCGGATTAAACCCCTAATCCTTATGCATGGCTGGGGAAGATGAGAGTTGGGAGCAATCCTTATAAATATTAATTTTGATGTAAAAAGGGACTGTAATTGGACATCCTGGAGTATCGCCCTGTAATGGGAAAGTCATTAATCCATATATTAGTGAAAAAGTCAAATCATTCCTTTTTCTTGCGGCCTGCCATGACAGCAATGTTTGAAATGAGAATTTCTGGCTGTTAAAATCTCCCCAGCTGCTTTCCCACCTTTCCCTTTTAAATCAGGATATATTTGCCTCTTGCTGCTTTCTGCTTAGAGGATTTGGCAGTTAAAACAACCCATCCAGGATTTTAAGAACATCTACACTTAACTTAAAAAAAAAAATCGATCACAGGTATATTTTTAATGTCGAAGCAATTGAACATAATTTTTTTTTTGGAGCAGCATCCTCAGTATTGYGAAGGAAGGTGGAGGAAGTGGAACAATTCTGAATTACTGTTAATTGATTCACGGTTTACTGAGTCACTAAGTAGCTGATCAACATCAGATAACTTCTGTGTGCAGAGAAAACACAGAAGCTGAGAAGAATATAGCTCATTATTTAAAGAACTAATAACACACTGCACTGTGGATGACTTTCCCACACGAGGTTTTCCCAGCAGGATTCTTTGTGCAGAGGGAAGAGTTGGAAAGGGCCAGCCCAGGAATGGAGTGATTTCAGCAGAAAATGATAAAAATTCTGCCCAAATTGTTCTCCTGCCCRCCTGTCCCCAGTCCTGGGCTCTGTTTGGGTTGGGGGGTTTTGGTTTAAAGCTTCTGTGACACCTCCAGCTCTGTTTCTGTACAGAAATTCCTGCTGAGATGTTCAACAGCCACATCCACAAGCCCAAAACTTCCTAACTCCTGCAAACTTCCCAGGGAGATTCTGACACCAAAAACGTTCTTTTGTTTTGGCCAAGAACAAAACAGGAGTTTCACTTGTGAACCAGAGGGGTGGGATCTCATCTGTGCTTCCCTGCTGGGCTCCAGGGATGRGGARGGARCCAGGGAAASYCCAAATCCATCCCACARTGAGGCCTTAAGTTGGAGCTTTYATGTKTTTCAGACTCTSTGCTGCCYCAGGTGCAGCTCTSAGCTCACACTCAGTGCCAGTGAGCTCTGCACAGAGCAGGGACACAAACAAATCCTGTCCCTGCTGCACACCAAGGACAGCTTTCAGGCCCAAAAACACAAACCAGGCTGGGCTGAGGGGAGGAACAAGACGGATGAGAGCTCACAGCCTGGAGCTGCAACTGGACAATTCAACCCCAATGTGCAAATGGACCAGAATTTATAAAAGTCTGAGACCTTCTGACCAGGGGGCCATTTTGTGCCCATTTTGTGTCCGTTTTGTGCCCATGTTGTGTCCGTTTTGTGTCCGTTTTGTGCTTATTTTGTGCCCATTTTGGATCCATTTTGTGCCCATTTTGGACCCATTTTGTGCTCATTTTGTGCCCATTCTGTGCCTGTTTTGTGCCCATTTTGTGCCCATTTTTAGTCCACCTTGAGTGTAACCCTGGCCAGGCTCTCGTGCTGCCCAAGGTGCACCCTAAAGGCCTTTCAATCAATATCTCCTTTATTCCCCAGCCTCTGTTCCCCAGGGGCAGGCTGGCACTACTTGCCTGTGTGGCCATTATTTTCCAGGACCCACTTGTCAGAGGCCTTCACACCATACCCTTCAAAAGCCAGGGGCTTCAGGCTCTTGTCCAGCACCACATTTCGGGTGACAATGTTGACAGGGGACTGCCTTTTCCCTTTGCAGTCCATGTTTATCTTGTGCCACTGAGAAGGATCTGTTCAGGGATGACAAAAATGGCTTTATTTGGAAGTTTTTTTCCCCCCTGTAGACAGCAAATCCTTGAGAAAGCCAAACCACCCAACCAAACCGAGGCGTTGGAGACATCACCCCAACTTCTGGGGTGATTTTTGCATTTAGATTTTTACATTTGTATTTTTACATTTATGTATTTACATTTTTACATTCGTATATTTGCATTTTTACATTTATTTGTACATTTCTACATTATCCTTGGTCAACAAAAACACAAAACAAGCAGTTACCATAAACACCAAGGACTGCAAAACCCCATGTTTTAGCACTGACATGGTCACAAATAATGTGACCACGCTGCATTAAAGGCTGAGTTCTGGGAATTTTTTGCATTATTTCCCTCAGCAGCCCCTTTGCAAAGCAGAAGAATCTCCAATAAATAAAATAATGAAAAAGGAATTTGGCCAGTACCTTCACACAGTGGCTGCTCACACTTCTGGGACCGRTAGCACCAGTGGCCCACTGAAAAACAATAAATAAAACAGGTGAATGAAAATATGTACAAATTTTGCCCCCAAAAAGCAGCAGGGAAATGGATTGGCAGCTCTGCCCTATCTAGATCTCCTCCTGATCTCTCATAAATCACTTTATAGCCATTAATATCCCCCCAAAACCAGTGCTGGCAGGAATCTTTAGGACTGTGGATCATCAGAATTCTGGATGGGATGCAGTCCCAAAGAATTTGATTTTTAAACCTKGGCTTCCTTCTTGAGGCAAAAGTTGCACCTTTGAATATATGCAGTGCTAAAGTAAATTTCCTTTTATCAGCTCTGCACTTGCCAGCCCTTCACAACTTGTAAATTCACTTATGTAAGAGGATTTATCTCAGCCTGTTCCAGGAACTCCTTTGAAGGTTACTTGGTGAGAGATTCTGACAAGTGAAGGGCTCTCACTTCCTGCAGCACCCGGAGGATCTTTGGTCTCACTCAGGGATGGGTGCAAAATTCTTCAGCAGAGAATTTCACTTTTTCATTGTCCAAAGAAATCCAAAATTCAGAGGACAAGAGCTGATTTRACTTTATGTATTTATCTAGTGAGGAAAGTAGGGGCTGTTTTGTTTATCCCAAGTTGCTTCAGTGGCTCTTTATTTATTCTAAACTTTAAATTCACTTTGACAGGGATCGTTCTCTTTGGCTATTTAACTTTAATCCATAACAATTCAAACCCTCTTCTAATGATGATTGATACCACACCTTCTGTTTGCTTGTGATTAGTAAATTATAGACGTTTTAATAAATGGCTAATCAATTTTARGGATAATTATGGAGGAGCCCTGTCACTTGACTGGTAATTACCTTAATTTGTAATTTATAACACACCTGCTGGAAGGCTTTTACCACCTTTATCTYGATATCAGTGGCACAACAATACATCCATCTATTAAGGATTTACAAGTTACAAATAGGGGATTGTTAGAAAGCCTGAGCAGCTGTGACACAGAGGGAGACCTTGTGGCAATTATTRTAACCTTTAAAACGTGACAGTTTCGGGTTTTCTTTCACAAAAACGAAATTTCTGCTGTTGCCTCACTTGGGAAGAAAAACAAACTTTGTGTTTTTTGAGTGGTAAAAACCAGAGGGATTTCTATGTTGTTATCCAAAAACTGGGTTTGATGAGGTTTTATCCTTTCTAAACACACACAAACTTCACGTTCCAGCACTGATTGCTGCTTTTTTTGTTATTTCCAGGACGGTGGCACCGAGCTTTTCCTCCTGCCCACTGGGGAACAGCAGAAGTTCCAAGCACGGGGTGTCACCGAGTGCCTTAATCGATATTTTAATCAATAATTGCCAGGAGAAGGCCAGCAGAGCTGATCTCACAGCCCCACGTGTGGTTTCTGCACGGATCAAAGGCTCCAGRTGTGTTTTTGGCAGCTGCTCCGGGGTCACTGTGAACTCCTCACAGTTTTGGGACTTTCTTGGCGATTTACACACGAACCAACCTCCAGGAGGGCAAAAACTGGAGCCCAGCAGGAATGAGCTGGGAGGATTTGCTCCCAAAGACTTTTGGGATGGAAGGAAGGGGGAAGGTGGCAGGTGAGAGGATGGGCAGTGCCAGGAGCTCTCCCTGGGGTTGCACAATGTGAGCATGGCCCGGACATCAGAGCGTTTCTGCAATGCAAATCCCATTTTCCAGGCGATCCCAGCCACAGCTGGGAGCAGCCCCGAGGCTCTGGAGCTTTTAAACCACTGCCGTGGGACCACAAAATTCAAACAGAGCCACGGAGGGAAGGGGAACTGTCCTCAATCAGTGTGTGTGTGCCCCAGGGGGGATGGAAATGGGTAATGGAGCCCGCAAATCCACGAACCACCCTTCTCAAACAAAGGAATCACGGAGATTTCAGCACCTGAGCAGGTGCCCGGCGAGGTGTCTCAAATAAACGTGAGGGTTTCAATCATGTCTCATAAACTGACACCTGAGCACAGCACAGATTTTCCAGCCTGGGCGTCGAAATGATGGGGAGAAAAAGTGGAATAAAGTAACATTTCATTTTGAAAATCCAGCCCTACAGCTGCCTCACTTCCAGCACTCAGGAGTGGTTGATAATGATGTGATTTTTGCATCTTTCCACCAGATCCCGGATGTCTCTGAGCAAGGTAAGGATTGTGATTTCTACCAAGTCCTTATCGCACTTGTGGCTGGATGCTATCAGTGAGGTAGAACAGCACGGAAATTCAGCATTTCATAAGAAAAAATGCCCTTGAAGCTGTCAAACCTCAAAGAACGAGCTAATTAAACATTACAGAACGCCTGAGCAAACAGTTGCACTCATGTCGATGGTGACTTCGGGACACTTTTCCTTTGTYTTTGACTGGCAGCAGCGGAACATTGGGGAGCAGGCTCCTTTGTGCGGGTGCTGCTCAGGAGGAACCACACAACCCCCGAGGAGSAAAATTTGCATGTGGATTTGATCGGAGTCCCTCTAGGAACCTCGCATGACAATGGCTCTTTCTTCCCCTCAGCTCTGGGGCTGCTTTCCCGAGCGAGAGGGGAAGATCCTTGTCACACGCAGGCACTTCTCGCTGGATTTCGGCAGGGTGATGCCCCCAGGCACGTTCTCCAGCCCGCTTCTAATTGTSCGAGCGGCTCCTGCCACTTCCCTTGAAGACTTTTGCGCAGTCCATTAGCCCAGGCTGTCAGGAAACGTTTCCTATTTAATAGCTTACATTTTCCACTTCCTTATCTGCATCCCATCACTCCTAGAAATATCACCGAACCACCCTAAACAATTCTTTCCCCTCCCTGGTGTTTACAGCGTTCAAACAGTTCCCTAATTCAGGTCCTTGGCTCCATTCATCTTTTGTCCCATCTCTTGACAGCCCTTCGCACCCTCCCCAGCTCAAAATCTCCTTTTTTCCAGCTCAAAATTCTCCAAACCCCCTTTTTTACACCCCTCACATCCCACCCTGCGCTGCTCTTCCAATCAAACCCCAGCTCCCACCTTCTCTTTTCCYGTAGCTTATTTTATTGCTGGAAAARCACAGCAGAAAAATGGGGTTTCAGTGCTTTTAGGGAGTTTTTTTGYTTGTTTGTTTTTTGTGGTTGAGGTGCTGAAATAATGGCTGTGATATATAAATATAGCTATATAGATAGAGAGATATATAAATGTAGAGATGTAAATATAGATATATAAATATAGATGAAAATATAGGTGTCTATATATAAAGATATAGATATGCACACCTAGCCTTGCTGTATTATTAATTACATCTTTCTCTTGCACTTAATTATGGATTTATCCTTGATTTCAGTGCTTCTGTACCATCCCACAGGTGTCACACTGACTTTATTTGGTTTAATTTCGAGCAGGGCTGGACAGGGCTGGCTCTTCCTGCAGAGAGTTCAGGCCAGTTAAATTTAGGGAGTCTCTCTTGGCACGTGAGCAGCCCCACTTATCTCTGCCTCTTCCTCCTCGAATTTACAACTGCTTTCCTGCCCAAAGCTGCTGCTTGGCTCGGGGGGAAGCCGAAAAAACAATACAATTACGTATTGTTTTCATTTCATTGTAAACGTCTTCAATTGTTTTAGCTATCAAGCCTCGTTTGGGGGGAAAAAAAATAATTAAAATTAAATAAAATATTCCTGCAGTTGAGAACTCCCTCTCCTGTCCCCTTGGCCAGGAGGTGCWGCTGGCTGGGGGCCAGGCTGGGAGCAGCCCTGCCAAGGGGCCATTGTGTGACTGTGTAGGAAAAGACCCTTCAGCTCTTTGGATCACGCTCAGATTGTCTGAATTCCATCAAAATTCCAAAATCTGCTCGTTCCCATCGTGTCCTGCTTGGGCAGGCTGGCTGGAAATGCCATTTAATCTGTCAAAAAGTCACTGAGACAGGGGCTGARCAGCCTCAGTCCCTGCTTCTGACARAGTGCCTGGACTTTGGTTTATATTTTGCCGTATATTTTATAACATTTTTATATGTTATATAAAATATAAACAACACATTTAATGCTTAAAATAACATATTTTATATGTTTTTATTAACCATATTGAGCCTCTAGGAGTGTGGCTGACCTTTTTTCCTGGGACAGCAGGAGTGTCCTGTGTTGGTTTTTAATTCAAACCCCTTCTCTCTTTCACCTTTATCTCTTTAACCTCTTGTCCCCCTTTCAACCACATCCATTCCCAGTTTTCCCAGTGGTGGCAAGGCTCTCCCTGCTCTCTCACCCTCAAATCCATCCCAAAATCTTCTCTCACCTCTTCATCCTTTTTCCACCAAAATGGCAAAATCTGGGCTTGCATGGGGTTTATTCTTAGGTTTGGCTTGAGCTGGGCTCAGCCTATTTTTAGCTGSCTTTGTGAAACTTTCTATTTTTAGTGCAAAAGACAAAACAACTGAAAAGCAATTGTTATCTGGGCCTGTCTTTCTAATTAATGGGATTGCTGAGCATATAGACATGAGAATATTTAGACATTCTGGAGCATTACACATCCTCAGGAAGCCCCTTTGACAGACAAAGTGAGTTCCAAAAGTTCACCTCTGAGATCTGTGTGCCTCTCAGAGGGTTGGTGGCCACTCACTGCTGTTCACTTTTAACCTGGAATTTTGTTTTTCCCGGGGATGCAGGTCTTTGTGCAGGTTTATTGCAGGGCACTGAAAGCAATGGCTGATTTGTCTTTACAAACAAGCAGCTGGATAAAAGCAGCACTGAGAGATAAAAGAATCCATGGGAAGGATTCCACTGATTGATGGATGGAAAAGAAGAWWTTTGCCTTTCCAAACAAACTGTAGGCTTGCTGAGAAATGGAATTGGATATAGAAAGGTGAAAGAAACAAMGRGGGAAACCCATAAATTCCATAAGAATTAAAAATTAAAAGGAGGGTTATGCCTTAAAGGGGAATCTTTAGGTATGAGGCATTCAGGGAAGTCTGTGCCTCTCAAGTACCTCAGGGAATGGGGAAAGAGAGAGGGGAATTGGGATAAAAAGGCTGTGTCCTCCAAAGATTRGAGAGACCCCAGGGGAAATGCCCCATGGCCTCTCCCTTTATTCCAATAAAGTGAAAGGACTCCTCTGCCTCCTTTCTGGACACAAACCTCTGGCGTTTGTGGATTAATTTTCCTAACAACATGATGGGGAGCTGGCCCTGAAAAATCAGCTTTATTGTGCTGGGGAAGCCCGGGCAAGGCAGCACATCTGGTGTGTTGATAATTTGTGTTTATCATCTGCACGTGCACACACAAATCACTGCCCCACGAGGCCTTTGGAACCCTCACAAACTGCAGGAAAAATCCAGGGGGTTCGGGATGTGTCCCATTGACATCTGCAAACGGCTTCTTTGTGTCAGAGGGCGAGGGGAAGGTTTTTAGCTGCGACCTTTGGTGCTGTGCTGGAGATAATGGGCCCTCAGAAATGTCCTGTATCAAAGGCAGGAGCTGTAACAACAACAACAACAAAGAGTATCCAGGGCTAAGGTGATTTCCTTCTGCGAGGGGCTTTGCCTCGCTTTCTTYATTGAAAATGCAATTGAGAATTATTTATTTGAAGGTGTTTTTAAAATGGAATTCAAACAAACCACTTGGTGGCTTCGCTGCCCTTTTGCAGCTTTTTACACTGAGCTTTTGATGGCTGATCCTGTGGCTAAAAATATGACTAAAAATCTAATAACAGGCCACTGGATATGTCCTGGAACACAACAAAGCATCTCCTGCACTGCCAGGAGCAGGGGAAAGAGCCTGCACAGAGACAGGCTCTGGACTYTGCAGCTTTTCTAGGAGATCTCAAGGTTTGTGCTGTTTTTTTGGTTTTTTTTTTTTTGAAAGTATCAAAGGCTTTTCTGCTTCCAGCATCCCAGTGGGAGAGCCAGGAGGATCCGTGGCTGTGGGAAATCATGGATAAAACAGAGCAGGATCCATCCTCGTGCCTGGGGAAGGGGCAGCTTGGATCAGASCTGATGGAGACACCAGAGGTAATTCCATCATTCCTATGGCTCAGTGGCTTCTCTCTCTGTTCCAGGTCTTATATTGCATTTATTATCCTTTTTTAATCAGCTGAAAATGCAACTTTTCACCCCAGAGTGTGTCCAGGATCCCAACTTTCCAGCCCTAAGATGGGTTTGGAGCCCAACCATAAATCTGTGTGCAGTTCCCACCAGCAGAACTGGAAAGGGAAGAAGCCACAGCATCTTTTTATGATTGTTATTATTATTTTTTAAAGCTGCTGCTGGAGCTCTCAGGGGTGTTYTGTACCTGAATGGCCCTGAGGAAACCCAGAGTGAGGATTGGTGCTGACGTCAATGTCCTCATGGTTATGGAAATGTGCTGTTTGTGAGGGGTGAGAGCATGGGAGCAGAAATATAGAAAATTAGAGGCATCTAATCTCATCTAAATTAGAGGAATGTCCTATCAGGCATCAATCTGTTGGAGCACCAGAGCATGGACTGTGGGAGATTTGTCTCCTCATGGCTGAGTCSTGCTCTGTGATAAAGCAAAAGGTTAAAACGTGCTGGGGTTCATTCCATTGCCTCTGAAAGAAAATTAATTTGCAGTGACTTGGCTGTAACCCCAACTCAGAGCTGCTGGAGGGAGGGAGGGATGGATGGATGGAGGATGGATGGAGGGATATCCCTGCTCTCTGAATGGCACAGCAATAAAACCTCACCCTCACGAGGTTTGGAGCATTCCTGTAGGAAATTGCAGACACTTTGCCTCTCTTCTCCCCCAAAACAGCACCAGAGGGTCCCTGGGCTCTCARAGGAACCAGGCTGAGGTGGATCAGTGCAGCTGTAAATGGAATACCCTGAGATCTGCACGGGATGGTTTGATCCCTGGGCATGCCTCAGTTTCCCTCCCCTGCAGCAGGGATAATGACCCTTCCTTCCTCACAAAGCCCTCTGAGGACTGTAAATGCTGGTTTCACAGCACAGGTGCTCTGCTGTTGGACAGGGCTGGCAGCAGTTTCAGAGATTAGCAATCAGTCGTTTGGCTGTTTCAGCGTGGTGAGTTATGAAGTGCCCAGGTGAGGTGGGTGCAAGGAGCTGCTCAGGGCAGATCACACGGGCTGCTCCTGACAAGTGGCAAGTCAGGAAAGAAATAGTTATTCTTAAAACAAAAAACCAAAAAAAGATAATGAGAGGGAATAGAACCAGAAGGAATTCCAGCTGGCTCCCTAAAGTGCGGTCTCTTCTTAATAAAATGTATCCTGTGCACTTTGCCTGAGGAAAGTTGGGATAAGCAGGTGTAGAGAGCAAGTTTCTTGTGTATAATGACTGTGTAATTTGGTCCACRCTCAAGATAAAATGTGGAAATAACTGGGGAGGGGGGGTCAAAATGCCTACAGATTATCACAAATGCATTCCCCACCTTACTTCCTTCTGATAAAGAGGTAAACCCTAATTAATGACAGCAGTCAAGTCACAAAGGTTTGCTGGGCAGGCTTACAGGTTTCCCTAACAAACCCCCKGACGGGGAGGCAAATTTGGCAAAGTGTTGACAGGCAGGAGGCAGGAGCAAGCAAACACAGAGGGTGGCAGAGCTGGGAGAAGCTTTTTGTGTTTCTGTTCACCTGCCCCACGTGTGGGAGAACAGCCCTGAGCCCGGGGCTCAGGACAGGGGAGGGGTTGGGACTGTCAGGGAAGGCAAAGCCAAGCTGCTGAGGGATGGAGAATTCATGGAGAGCAGGGAAATAAACCCAGGAAAACCCTTCAGATCTAGAGATACAAAGTTATAGGTAAAAATATGCACACCTGGCCTCGCTGTGTTATCAATTACATCTTTCTCTTACATTTTACAATGGATTTATCCCTGATTGAAGTGGTCCTGTACCCTCCCACAGGTGTCACCCTGCCTTTGTTGGGTTTAATTCAGAGCAGCCTGTTTTGTGAGCAGCTCTGAACCTTGATCTGCTTCAGCMCCGTGTCCCTTTGGCGGCTCTCGGGGCAGCGCTTCCCCCTGATAACGCCGGCTCCCTTTTCCCCTGGCTGCACTCTGCTCCATTTCAGTGCAAACAAAGCCCCCCTGGGCACTTCGCAGAGCTGCAGTGTTTCATTTCGAGCCTCTGTGCTGGCATTTGCATGGCAAAGGGGATTTATTCAGCGTCCCTGATTGAATAGAAGCAGGGAGAGGAGGGGGGGGAAGAAAAAATACCTGCTGCATTTTTCAATACTAATTATAGATCGCTGTTTAATTGAGCCATCCTAAGTGCACTGTGTACTTATAGAGCAAAAATAGATGGGGCTGCTGGGCTGATGCAGCAAAGACATATTGTTCTTTCTCCCTCAGCAGAATTTCATCYTGGAGCACACACAGCAAAGCAAAGGCAGGAGAAAATTCAAACGAGCGATTTCTTTCAAGTTTAAAGGGGTTTTAAAGAGAAAGAAATTGGGTTTTGGTGTTTTAAATGCACGTACATAACAAAATACAGAGAT
This sequence comes from Alauda arvensis, assembly GCA_902810485.1. Lineage (NCBI taxonomy): Eukaryota > Metazoa > Chordata > Aves > Passeriformes > Alaudidae > Alauda > Alauda arvensis. The sequence goes on along the minus strand of CADDXX010000070.1, from coordinate 1,678,501 downwards.
CAAGCCAAAGCTCATTGATTTTTCTTGGAGGAGGAAGGCAGATAGAATCTCTAAAGGCRAAAAGAAACCCCCAAAGCACTCATTCATTCATCAGAAAAGCCTATCCTTGACATTTTAACACAAATAATAAAAGGCAGGGAAAGAAACAAATCATCCTTCATTTACCATAGACAAGAAGCAGAGAGCCTGCACTGCAAGTCCTGATAACCAGAAATAAGAGTAACCTTCGAAAGAGCAGGGAAGGACTTACCTACTGCCTCTGTCTTGAGAATGTGCAGGCAGAGCAGAGCAAGGAGCAGCAGTTCCATTCTCTGTTTGAAATAGGCTCGCTGCTGACACCAGAATTGATTAGACTCCTCAGGATGTGATCATATTTCTGCTCTCAGTTTTATACTGGAGTAAGAAGTCCAGGACAGACCTGAAAGCCATAGCAGGAAGGTGAACTCCTCCCCTTTGTAATTTCTCCAGATTTGCCCTGCTCCTGATTTGCCTAAATTTATTCATTCTCCGGAGTGAATGGCAAAAGGAGTGAGGATTTCTGGGCAAGGAGCCTTGAGTGAACAACCGAGGCTTTGCAACCTGCACAGGTTTAGCAGCCCACGAGTGAAATGCWGCATTTTTATTTACTGGGAGTTTTTCTCCTGGCAGCCTCAGGACATTCAGTTAGCTYGTGTGTTAATGTTTCCTTTCAATAAAAGCCCAGGGAGACAAATAAAACCCCAACTCCTCCTCACTTCTACCCCACAGCTCTGCAAACAGGATTGGAGTTGATTTGTGGGGCTGGAAAATGGGAATTCCATGTGCAGCAACAGGAAATGTTAATTAGGTGACATACAACACCTTACGTGCGTAATTAAGCAATGACACATTTTTTTAAATAATCTTTTTTCTCAGCTTTCTGCCTCTGCCACTGTAGTATGATACATACACAAATATTTGGGTTTGATCCCCTTTGTTTTCCTACCTGAATTTTTACATTTCATTATGGGAATGAAACACAATTTGGGGGAAACTCAGACTTTACATTCAGCAAAGAAAAGGGACACAGCTTTATTGCAGACACAACATCATCTCTGGGATTTTTGGGGGTGAATTTTGAGGAGTGGGCTGAGAAACCCAATTTAGCAGACAAACTTCTYCCCCAAATTTCCTTCGGGCTGGGTGGGAGAGGAGCAGGATGCTGAGGGCTGGGCAGAGCGAGGCGATGCTGCTGCAGCTGAGCTCAGCGTGCACAGTCATCCAGCAGAGGCTGAATTCCATAAAAAGCAGCCAAGAACTCGCTCCTTGCCCTGCTGCTCCCGCAGAGGGGTCTCTCAGTGACACCCTGACCCTCAGCAGCTCCGTCAGTCATCGAACGGGGCTATAAATACCAATTAATACCAATTAATACCAATGAGCGTGTGCCGGGGGAGCGTTTCCCAGCGCTCACAGGAGCGGCTTTGCCTCGCACACGGTGATGGGGTCAGGAATTCCTGCAGGGGAGGACAGCGGGGGTTGGTGCCGTTCTGTCCCTGCCGAGGGAAGGTCCCCGCGGGGCCAGGTGAGTGCTGAGCMCGCAGAGCAGCGGGGCGGTGCGGGCTGCAGCCTCCCAGGGCAGCACAGAGACAATTCCCTCCTTCCCTGGGATGCTCCTCACCGGGGAGCTCAACCAACACCTCTGGATTTTTAAAAAAATTAAATAGAGATATTTATTTTATATATATATATATATATATATAAATATGTGTATATATATAATTTTTCCCTGCTTCAAGGAATATTTCCTTAAATATTTTCAGTCCTCTGTTCAGGACTGAAAAGCTGAGGGTTAGAAATTTTGGTCTTAAAAATCAGGATTCTTGATTTTTTTTTTTCCTTTATTTTTTTCTTTTCTTTTTGTTTTTTTTTTTCTTCCTTCTTTTTGTTTCTAAACCTTCCAGCCTGCCGCTATCAAAGTGGCTGTCAGCTGCACTGTAGCCACGTTAATTAAGCCTTTATTTGAGCTCAGAAGTGAAGGCACACTCAGGCAGAGACATTCCCTCTCCTCCTAAAGCCTGTCATCTCAATGAGCAGGGCTGGCAGCATTTGATCTCCTTATTTTTATTTTATTTTTATTTCCTAAGGAAACTCCCCTGCCAGGTGCTTGGATGTCAGTTCTTGGTGGCACTTCAGGATAGTTCTGATCCCTCCCAAAACCAAAACTGAGATGGAACAAAGCCATTGAGAACTGGGTGCATTTGACACAAAGAGTTTTGGGTGCTGAACCTGCAGAGGTGAGAGGATCTCGGTCACAGGAGATGACACAGAGCTCAGCAATCTCTGAATTCCAGGCTGGTGTTTCCTGGCAGACACAGGGTAGGGAAGGACAGGTGGGAATGTCATATCCAGTAAAACTGCACTTATTTTATGGCCTTGAGAGGCACAGCAACAAAGGCTGAGGCTGGCTGGAGTCCAGAGCTGCTCAGAGATGAGCTGGGATTGCCCCTGCAGTGGGCCAGGGAAGCACTTCCAAGGGATTTAAAACACAGATGGGTTTCAGGCTCAGCGAGTGGGAGACTGGGGATCCCACCCTGCAGAGTGAGAAAACACCGAGTGCTCCTCATTGAGCCGTGCTGACATTTTATTCCTCAGGGTTCCCACGCCACTGAACAGGAAATCTGGAATTTCAGAGCTCTTGGGTGAAGCACAAACATGAAAGCTTCATCTCCCACGTGCAAACGTGGGCTGGCTCTGACCCTCCCTGGCTCTGCTGCACTGGGAATGTGTCCCAGCACAGATCCATCCCATGGAACCATTCCATTCCATTCCATTCCATTCCATTGAACCATTCCATTCCATCCCATTCCATTCCATGGAACCTTTCCATTCGATTCGATTCGATTTGATTCGATTCAATTCGATTCGATTCCATTCCATTCCATTCCCAGCAGGGATCAGATGGATTCTGCCCTCTCCACACCCAGCTGGGCARTGGAGARGCTTTATTTTCCACASTCYTGAATTCCAGGTGTTTGTCTCCCTTCACAGGATCACTCCAAACCTGGGGCTGGATTTGGATTCCTCCAAGAGAATCCTTTGGGTTTGGATTCCTCCAARAGTGAGGCTGGAGAGGGGAGGAGCAGAGCTCTGTGTTTTCCAAACAGCTCCAAAAAAAAAAAAAATCTTGGAAGGAGATCACACACCCCATTTGTGTCTTCCTCTCCAGAAAGGAAGGCTTTAATCTGCATAAATTGWAACATAAATTGGATAAAGAGGCTCCTTATTTGTGTGACTCCCTTTCCTGGCTGTTTCTTCCTTGCAGGCCTCGTGATGCCCTGGAGAGGCTGTGGGGGATCCTCTGGTCCCACAGCTCTGCTGWGGGTGCTGGCAGTGACTCTTGGATTGATTCTGCTCAGCTCATTGGCAGTTTTTGGCCCAGCTGTGGTGACAGTGCAGGGACAGAGCAGAACCATCCCATTGCCCAAGGGTTTGGTGTCAGGAGCTGAGCATGTGACAGGGCAGGGAAACCCCTCATCCTTTTTGGGTTTTCCTGTGCCTTTACAAGTGACCCCAAACCACCTGTGGCTCGTGCTCCATGTCTTCTCCTCCCCATGCTGTGGGATCCCTGTCTCCATCCCAGGGATGCAGTTTTTCTCTGGAGTTCCAGGCACAWTCCCAGTTTCCCAGGGAGCTGTCAGCACACAGGACACTGACAGGACACCCCGAGGTGAGGGTGGGAGCTGCCCAAGGGTGACTGCAGGGCTGGGGCTCAGCTCCTGGATGAATTCCCTGCTTTGGGATGGATTTTGGTGTGTCCCAGCTGGAGTTTCTCCCTCTGAACCCTTCTGGCTCCCACTGAAGGCTGAGAGCTGGGGGCAGTTCTGAGGCTGAGCTCAGGTGGGGGCACTGGCATTTCCCACACTTGAACCATCACTGAAAATCCAGCCTGAAGCCTCTGGTGCCTCCTTCTCCCTCCCTTCAGCGTGGTCGGTGGTTATTGCCTTCCCCAGAGGCACCATCAACAGATAATTCCACAAGATGAGGCCATTTCTTACACACACATCCACACAAATCAGGTGAAGAAATGTGAATGCAATCACAGAACTAAAAGAAAAGCAATCACAGAACTAAAAAAAAAAATATTACAGAGGGTGAAATCTCAGTAAATATAAATCAAAGGCTGCCCACAGCAAGGCACAGTCAGTGTTTGAGGTGTCAGCCTGAGATCYTGAGATTAGATTGAGTTCCCTGCAATCCTGTGTCACCTTAAACAAACAATGGGATTGTTCTTTCCCCATTTATAGAATGCAGATAACAATTTCCTCACCRGTGTATAGTGAGGTAAGTACAGGCAATGCTGCACAGTTCCTGGAATATGGGAGTGGGAAAATGCCCTTGAATTGAGGTTCTTCCACGAAGAGGCTGGGCTTTAAATTTAAAGTATTTTTCCRTCTGGTTTTGGGAGCTTCAGCTGCATCACAAAGGGTTGGAATATATAAATCTGGGGGTTTCTTTATATTAAAGCCCACTAAAAAAGCAGCTTCCACACTRTTGTCTGCCTTAATCCAGACACATGATGGCAATTTGTATGCAATTCTATTAGGGAAATCAGATTACAAACCTTTTGTGGAGAGCTATTTATACCCTTTGATGTGACTTTAATTACATTCTGCTCTCACATCGTTCAGCGTTTTGTGCTCGGGCACCGAATTCTCAAATCTGAGCAACTTCAGGCAGCATTTTCAGGAATACCTGGAGCCTTTTAGAGCCCAAATTCACAGAGCAGTTATTTTTAGCCACCTGGGTGTTTTCAGAGCCGTTTTGCTTTGCGGGTTTTGTGCTCATCACGGGTGTCCTGTGCCCACCTGGGCCGTGCTGAAAGGATTTGCTGGGCTGGCACAGAGGGGACAGAAATAGTGGKGCCCTTGTTCAGCAGCAACCTCACACCTGAGGTGTGGCTGCCAGSGCTGCTCCCACCGGGATTCCAGAGGGTGTTTTATCTGGGACACTGGGGGAGGAATGTTTTAGAGGGTGTTAATGCACCCCCAGGCTGGATGGATCAGTCCTCAGCCCTTGTTTCTGTGTAATCATTCYCCTGTGACCATCTGAAATAGTTACTGCTCGCTTGGACTTGTATAAAATGTAATAATCATACTTTAAAAGTGTGTTAATTAATGATAAAGCATTCCTAGAACACAAAAATTGTATGTGCTGACTTCACATTAAACCAAATGTACTTTCATACACTTCAATAGGAAAAAAAGACCTTAGAATTCCCCTTTTTAAACTCAAAATTAGAGCCTAAATTTCTTACATTTTAAATTTGGCAGAGCTATCAGAGTTCACAGATTCCCATCTCTGGGCTGGAATTGCTGCTGTGATGATCAGTGCTGGAGCCCATAAATTCAGCTGAGCTGCCTGGCAAGGTCGTGGTACAAAACTGTGACCAGTGAAGGTGAATCCTTTRCCCAGGTAACAATAAACTGGGAATTGAATCACAATAAATAACGTGCTTCTCCCTGGGTAATTGTCCTGCTCACCTGGGCTGCTCAGCTGTTTAAAATCTCCCTGCTCCCTCTGCACCCTGGATTTTATTCCAGCAGTGCCCTCTGCTGAGAGCACGGAATTTGTGTCCCCAGAGCYTTTCCCCTGCCCTGCATGCAGATCTCGGGTATTTTCAATCTAAATTCTCAAAAATCATTTGGATTTAAAGAGATGGAGAAAGAAAAGCCACAATGGTGTTGATGCTGGTTTATTTATGAACGTGCCACATGAAATAAACACAAGGTATCCTGCAGAAAAGGCAGGGTAGTGATGTTGTTGGGTTTTAGCTGTGTTATTGTGGAAGGATGAAGTGGGAAAAGGGCATTTCCTGGGCTGTTGGGGTGCCACAGCACTGRTGTTTTATTTCAGCTCCCTCAGCCACACAAGACAAACCCACAAGACTCGCTCTCCCTTTCCTGACTCTCTAATCCTTTATGATTCCAGGGGAGAACTGGATGATTTTAAGGTTCCTTCCCACCCAAACCCTTCTGTGATTCCCTGGTTCTTTGAAATCCCTCTGGGGAGCAACACACACCACAAAGAGAAAAGCACTTGCTTTTTTTTTTTTTTCCTCCCAAAAATAGCAGAATCATTTTTTAAAAGATCGATTTAAAACAAATTAGAGGCAATTTCTTCATCTGCTGCCTTCTTGCAGCAGGAGAAATCCAGTCTGGATTTTACCCCCAAGGTACTGAATCCGGATCCATATTCCAGAAGGAATCCAGTCCAGGTTTTTGCTTTTACTGGCTGAATCCGGATCCGTACTCCGGGAGAAATCCAGTCCGGGTTTTCTGTTTTACCAGCAAACTCCATTCCGTACTCCGGGAAAAATCCAGTCCGGGTTTTCAATTTTACCAGCAGACTCCATTCCAGTCTCCGGGAGCAATCCAGTCCGGGTTTTCGCTTTTACCGGGTGACTCCATTCCGTACTCCGGGAGAAATCCAGTCCGGGTTTTACCCTCCAGGTACAGAATCCAGATCCGTACTCCGGGCAAATCCAGTCCGGGTTTTCGCTTTTACCGGGTGACTCCATTCCGTACTCCGGGCGAAATCCAGTCCGGGTTTTACCCTCCAGGTACAGATTCCAGATCCGTACTCCGGGAAAATCCAGTCCGGGTTTTCCCTTTTGCCGAGTCCATTCCGTACTCCGGGGGAAATCCAGTCCGGGTTTTACCCTCGAGGTACAGAATCCAGATCCGTACTCCGGGCTGATCCAGTCCGGGTTTTCCCGCCAGCCCTGCAGGCCCGTGTGGGAGCCGCGGCAATGGCGGCCTGGGCAGAGCCGCGTCCTGCCGCGCTGCCGGCCCTGGGGAAGGGAAACGGGCAGCTTGAGCGGTGCACAGAAGCCGTTGTTATTGCTGGGCTCTTCATTTCTGGTGCATCTCTAAGCATTCGTTCCTGTGGGTGTGTTTCAGGCGGAGCGCTCGTGCTGCGCCGAGCCCCCTCACGGGCCGCCCGATGGACTCGGATCGGCGCTGCCGTGAGGGCTCGGTGAGGAGTGCAGGGGCTGTGCTGGAGCCTGGAGCTTTCCCCATTTGGACGTGCCGCCTGCGGAGCCCTCAGGAGCGGCCGAGGAGTTGCGGTGAGTCGGGAGGAGGAGCCGGGCTCCGCTGCAGTTTCAGCAATGCCCCAGCACCGTGTGTGCTCCTCACCCAGGGGTTCCCCGCAAGGGCGTGGGGCTCCGTGCTCGGCCGAGCATGTGGCCATCCTTAGGGGACATGGTGAGTAGCAGAACTGTGGGTTTTTGTCCGATGTACCACCCATTGATGCTTGGTTTTTTAAAGGCAGCTGACGGAGACACAGCAGCGCGGTGACGGCAGGAACTCCCTGAGGCGAGGCGGCCTTCCCTGGCTCCCGGCGTGGGTTCTTACCTGCTCCTCGTGTTTGCAGTCCTTATTGTGAGGGATTCCCCTCTCCAAAGCTGGCTCCAAACCCCTCCCGGCCAGTCCCGACCCGGCACCCGCTCCCATCTCCCCTCTGGGGCTCGGAGCCCTCCATTTATCCCTGGGACATCCGAGAAGCCCTTCCAGTAAGGACTGCAAACGTGAGGAGCGGGTAAGTTAAACACACCAAAAACTTCTATGTTAACTAGCGGTGAGATTTGCATCTTGATTTTGAGATGTATTTTTTTTTGCCAACTTTATTGTAAAAGTTGTTAATTTCAGGTAAGCTACCTCAATAATGAATTTACAGTACAAATACTCTCTGATGTCAGGTCAAAAGCACTGACACCAACACAGCACCTCCTTAATTTTTAGCAGCAAAACTTGATCCTAATGAAATGTAAAACCTAATTTCTCTTCTACTAATAATAAAGGAGTTTATCAGCTTTTGCTGGCCTTCACTGTTACTCAGGGTCATTAAAATACTGCTCTACTGTTCTCAAATAAATACTGTCAGAAAAACAATCACAGGACGAAAAAGAAAAAAAAATTGCAGAGGTGAAATCTCAGTAAATATAAATCAAAGKCTGCCCACAGCAAGGCACAGTCAGTGTTTGAGGTGCCAGTCTGAGATCCTGGAGATTAGCTTGAGTTCCCTGCAATCCYGTGTCACCTTAAACAAACAATGGGATTGTTCTTTCCCCATTTATGGGATGCAGATAACAATTTCCTCACCAGGGTATAGTGAGGTAAGGTGTGAGCACTCGTCTCCCCAAGCCCTGGCTGGGTTTTGTTCTTGTCAAAGGTTGCTCCCAGCAGCTCATCCGTGTGGGAAATGCAGTTTGGGCTATCCTAGCAACTCCGAGGTGRCTGGCACAGCCCCCAGCTGGCAACCCAAATGCTCAAACCCACACCTGGTTAAAGTTTAATCCCTGTCAGGGTGGTGATGTGGCAGCAGGAGCTGCTGTGCCAGGTTCTGCACCCGGGGATCGAGGTGGGAGCTCCTGGGGAGCATGGGATGAGCAGAGCAGGGGCTGCAAGGAGGATTTCCCACCATGAGTGGGTTCCCAAACTGCTCTACCAACTACACCAAGATCTGGAGCCATTACCTGGTGCTGGCCCTGGGCATCCCCCAGCTGACCATCAACGTGGCCTCCATCATCTTCAACTGCACCGTCATCTTCACCCGCCTGGCCGCCAGGGACCTGCACAAGCCCATCTCCATCCTCTTCTGCAACCTGGCCGTGTCTGACCTCTTCACCAGCTTCTCTGGCTTCTGGATTTCCATGCTGTTCATCACCGACCCCGACATCACCATCTTCGGCTCGCGGGACATGCTGGCTCCCTACGCCCTGTACACCACCTCCATCCTGTCCACCATCTACAACCTGGTGAGCATCGGCGTCGAGCGCTACCTGGCCGTGGCCGAGAGCATGAGGACGAGGTTCAGGGTGGCCAGGAACCACTCCATCGCCGTGGTCTTCACCAGCTGGGTGCTGGCTTTCTTCCTGGGCTGCCTGCCGCTGATGGGCTGGAACTGCCTGCAGGCGCAGAGGAGCATCTCGGTGCTCTACAGCCCCTTCTGCGTCAACTACCTCGTCTTCATCACGCTGCCCAACGTGGTGCTGGCCTTCCTGGTGCCCCTCTTCACCTACCTGAGGATCATCATCATCCTGAGGAGGAGGAAGCTGAGGATGCAGGCGTGCGGCGGCCAGGCCACGGGCACCTACAGGTCGGCGGAGACRCAGGTGGCCAGGACCAGCATCTCCATCTGGCTGCTGGCCCTSGTGTCCTACGCGCCCTTCCTCGCCGGCGTCATCTTCGACGCCGCCAACCGGCGCTGCCACGGCGAGCTCTACCCCGGGGTGTACATCTTCAGGAACTGCACGGCCATGCTCATCACCCTCACCTGCCTGGGCAACCCCCTGCTCTACACGCTGAAGCTCAGGGTGCTGGGGGCCAAGCTGAAGGCGCTGCGGTGCCTGGCGGTCACGCGTGTCCGCACCGTGGAGAGCGTCTGACAGGGGCTGCAGCAGTGCCTGCCTGGCACCCACACACTCACAGCAGCCTCACATGGGCTCCAGAAACTCTGGGGATGTGGTTTGGGGTGGATGTGGTTGGGTGGTGGGAGTTGGTGATATCAGGGGGTTTTTTTGGTTCCCTTGGTGGGGTGCAGGGGGCAGCCCAGGGGTGCAGGATGAAGCCCAGGAGTGCAGGATGAAGCCCAAAGGTGCAGGAAGCAGCCCAGGGGTAGGGGATGCAGACTGTGGGACCCCTCCCCAGCAGAATCCCCGCTGTCCCAGTCCCCCAGGGAGCTCTGGGCATCCCTGCTCTGTGCAGTGGGAGCTGCTCTCCCTGCMGTTAAAAATAACTCCATTAAGGGTGTTTACTCTGTGCTCACGTCCCTCTGCTGTGGGYTGTGGCTCTGGAGAGGGTGGAACAGCTGGAAAATTCCCAGGGATTTTGGGGAAAAGTGGTGTTTTACGTTCTTGTTTACTCGGTCAGATTGTGACTTTTGGCTGCTGGGTGAATCTTTGTTACCAGGGRCACTCAGGGCTGTTTCCCTGCTGTAATTTGAAATGCTGGATGAGGGGGTTTTGTGAGGGATTTTGGCTGCACTTTCATATTYCTGCTTGTAAGGGCACACTCGAGTCCCTGGCTTGTGAAATTTGTGCTGTTCCAGGTGAAAACCTTGGCTGGGCTCCTCAGCATCAGAGCAGCAGTTGCCTGGACAGAAAGAGATAAAAAACTCCAGACCAGATGTTTTGTAAAAGAAAAAGGTCTTAACCCCTCCCTCTCAAAAGCAAAAAGAGTTGGTTACTGAATATTTATTTAGTAGATATTATTGTCAGATCCCAGTGGCGATGGGTGCTTATTCTTAGTTACACTGGGATATTTCCTAGAAGAACCTCAGTGTTTWAACTTCTTTAGAAGCCTGGATTGGGTAGATTTGGTGCCATCAGCTCATGTTTCTGGTTCTGCACTGCTYAGCTGCTGCTCTGTGGTATTTCATCAATGCACAGCAATAAAATTCCATGAAAATTCACMCAGTGATGATGTTCTCACATTGATCACACACAATCCCACCCACATCATCTCTTGGAGTTTTCAGGGATTTCTTTGCAGTTGATTTGCTTCCTTGTTGTTTCCTCATCTTTATCTCTCTCTATATATTTCTCTATTATATCTCCATAATTACATCTATTTATATATTTTATCTATACCTCTGTCCCTATCTCGACATCTACATCTCTCTCTGCACTCCCTCCTTCTTTCCCCCTATACAGAGCTATCTCTCTCTATATCTCTGTCCRTAYATCTCTCTACATTTATTTATTTATRGAAMTRTCTGTAAATAKCTCGAGAAAATGCCCGSGRTAGGGCTGCGCTCGGCRGTGGATTRAGCGCGCCTGGCTGGCGGCGCTCGGCGGTTGATTAGCAGCCCTGGCCGGCAGAGCGGAAGCGGAAGTGAAAGCGGCCATGCGGGCCCCGGGGCCGTGCGCGGAGTGCGGGGCGGGGGGCGCGGGCCGGTACCGCTGTCCGAGCTGCGGCACCGCTTAGTGAGCGGGGAACGGGCGGGGAGGGAGCGGGGCACGGCCCGGTACCGCTTAGTGAGCGGGGAACGGGCGGGGAGGGAGCGGGGCACGGCCCGGTACCGCTTAGTGAGCGGGGGACGGGCGGGGAGGGAGCGGGGCACGGCCCGGTACCGCTTAGTGAGCGGGGCCGCGCTGAGGGGCTGCGGGCGGTGCGGGCCCGGCCCCGCCGTGCCCGGCCCCGCTCACGCCGCTCCTCTCCCGCCGTTCTCCCGCAGCTGCTCCGTTCCGTGCTGCCGGACCCACCGCGGTGAGTGCGGGCCCGGGGGCCGGGAGGGGCCGGGGCTGAGCCGGGGCTAACGCGGCTGTGTCCGCAGAGCGCTGCGGGACCGATCCCCGGCGGCAGCGGGAGGCGGCCGAGCAGGGCTCCCCCCCGGCCCCCGCGCACGGCCCCTCGGCCTTGGAGGACATCCTGAGCGAGGAGGACGAGCAGGACCGCGTCCCGCTGCAGAAGCTCCAGCTGCTGGGTAATTCGGGGAGTTTGGGCTGGCGGAGCGAGCGGGAATTGATTCTGCCCGGAGCTGCAGCTCATCCCAGGCCCTAGAGGCGTTAAAAGCTGGATTTGTCCCTTKGAAGGTTCGTTTGCAAGGTCAGGATGGGCTCAGGCACGTTTGKAAATGTGAATTTTCCCTCCCGACAGGAGAATCAGAGGAGCTGAGGGCGTTGCTGCTGAACCCCCACCTGCGGCAGCTGCTGCTCACCCTGGACCAGGCTCAGGATAAAAGCTCCCTCCTGAGGAGGTTCATGCAGGAGCCGCTGTTCGTGGAGTTTGCWGATTGCTGCCTGAGCATTGTGGAGCCTCCCGAGAAGGAGAACGTTCTCCCTGAGTGAGCTGCTCTGGGAAGGGGGKTTAGGTTTTGTCCTTTTTTAGTGTTTGAAGTTTGGCAGCAGCCAGAGCTGCTCCATTGTGGCCACTCTGCCCGTGGATGTCAGGGCTCTGATTTCAGTTCAGAGCTGACAAACAGGGGCAGGGCTGTGYTGGGGGTTTTTTAATCCTGGGGGTTTTTAAATCCTGGGGGTTGAACTTGAGACTCAGTGCAATTCTTTCTGTTGGCACACAAATGTTGCTTCACGGTGACAATATTAAATATATCTGCATTTATTTTAATCCAYGASTGCTCTGAAAYGTTTCTGTTCACTSRAGGCTGTTGGGAAGGGTCAGACACCTTCACAAGGCACTGAGCAGTTTATTTGAAATGCCATCCACAGAGCAGCTGGACGTTTTCAAGATCCAGGAGCARCAGAGGGAGGGCACAGAGCAGCCCAGCTGAGGCCCTGGGCAGGCTGGTGCTGCYTGGGSAGCTCTGCAGACCCCTGGCAGCTGAGAGAACTCACAGATTTTGGTCCTGTAGTTAAAAGCAAGAGCCCAGCCTTGCTTTTCCCTGAGACRTCTGCCCTCAGTGCTGCTGCTCCTCACTCCCCTGGGGATGGGATGGTTGCACCTCTTGAGAATCCAGCAGGAATCAGGAATATTTATTTGCATTATTTGCTCTCTCACGAGCAGGGCCAGCAGCATTCAGTTCAAGTGTTCATTGCTTCAAGCACCTGATCTGTCAGAATTGATTTGTTCCCATAGTGTTGGTGTTTCCTGGGAGGTGTGGGGGGAAGGAGCTGCCCCCACACACTCAATTTAACTTAGTGTGTGTTACAATGTGTGTCAGGTGTGTTCTGTTCATCACCTGGTACCTACAAGGCAGCGCTGTGGAAGCTCTGAGGTAGCAGCACAAGTTGAGTGATGGGGAAGCAGCAGAGAGCCCTCCCTGGAGGCCAAGCAGGGGGCAGAGCTCGTGGCAGAGCTATGTGGGCAGCAGCTCCTTCCTGTCCAGCAGGATCTGGTTGAAGCCCGTGATGGAAAACGCCTCCGTGTGGGGGCTGACGTTGGCAAAGAGCAGAGGGGAGCTCCTGCAGTGGAACCTGACAGAGCCCTGCAAGGACAAGAGGGGAGAGCTCTCAGCCAGATGTGCAGCTGCTTTTGTTACTCACATTTACTTCTTGAGGGGGTGAACCTCTGGAGGATGAGGGCACAGGAACTCCTCCAGCTGGAGTTTAGAGAAATGGTCACTACAGAAAATGCCARTGCTGTGAACTGAGCTGAAATCAGCTCAGACTCTGGGGGTTGGGGTGCTCAGCACTGAGCCTGGCACGGTTTGCAGGAACTGTGGCAGTCCCTGCACACAGGATTTGATGCCAACACAGAGATGTTCCCCCCAGACCCCAAGGTGAGTTGTAACTGGGGTTCCCCAGGGGAGCCCGTGCCTGTGCCTGCTGGGAAAGGCTCTCCCAGCCCGTTTCCGAGTGCTGCGGGCAGAGGGGAGGGGTCAGTACCTGTGGGAGGGCTCTGATGGAGGCGATGCCGGAGCYCAGAGCCCCCCGGGAGCTCTCCTGCAGCCCCCTGAGGCAGCTCAGCAGCGCCCGCGGCCCCGMGGCACTGACAGGGGCAGCTGCCAGCACCAGCCCCAGGGGCCAGAGCTGCACAGCTGCCTGCAGGGGCCACGCTGCCTCCAGGGAACCGGGAGCTTTGGCCGAGGCAGCTCCAGCAGCTGGGAACTCCTCTCCTTCCCCCTCGTCCAGCTCTGCTGCTGCCAGCGCAGCTTTCACCTGAAAAASAACAACAACGTGCTCCAATGTCCCAGACACAGCTTAGGAGTGCAAAACTGAGTCTGAAAAAGAGGGAGGCTGGAAGGAGAGCACACCCCAGTTCCCATGCAGGTAAGGAAGGAGTTTGTTCTGCAGGATGAACCAGAAGCAGCTGGACAGGACTGGCAGCTGCTCTGCTCTTCAGGAGTTTCCTGGAGCTCTGGGTTTGCAGCTCTCAGAGCTATTCCTCTTCCTCAGACACTGAAGCCCCTCAGGCCCCCTCCCAGTGCTGTCCTGCCCCCCACACTCACCTTCCACCTCCACCAGCCCCTCTGGATGACAGCAGCAGCCCTGCGCATCCTCTGGAAGCGGCTCTTGGCCAGCCACGAGCGAACAGCTGGGGGTGAAGGGAGAGAAAACCTGAGTGCAGAGGATCCTCAGCAGCTCTTGCACACAGTGAGAGGTGCCACTCACCCACTCCTGCCACTGTAACCCCCCAGAGTGACTGGAAATGCCCTCATTCTGTTCTTTCTGCCCCACCCTCAGCAAACTCACCTGCTTGGATCACAGTTGCTGAACGTTTCTCCTTTGCTGTTTTCTTCTCTTTAAACCTCCTCCAACAGCACTGGATGCAAAATGCCTTCTCATTCAGCACCTCTGCTCTCCTGGCTTCCAGGAGCTCCAGCTGCAGTGGGGAACAGGAGCTTGGAGTTAGGGGTGGAGCTGTGTTCACAAYTGTTCCCTCTTTTACAGCTCCTGGTGTTTGTCAGGGGATCACAGCCTCATTTCAGTGTCCCAAGGATGCTGTGGAGCTGCCAAATCTGTCACCTGGAGCTAAGGAAAGCTGTCACCTKTACTGGAATTGTGACACACAGAGGCCAGCACACAGAGCTGCATTCTGCTGGGTGCCTGATTGAGTTGAACAATTGGATGGAAAATGCCCAGTTCTGCTCACAGTGCCTTGGCAGGAGTTYTGCCTCCCCCATCAGAGGCAGGAGCACTCCAGAGCCATCAGCCAGGGCACAGCACTCACCACAGAAGTGGCCAGGAACACTTTGGTTTTGCCACAGTAGACTGAGGGGGTTCCTGCTCCATTCCCTGTCTCCTGAGCAGGGCTTTGTCCCCTCACAGCWTCCTGAAGGATCTCCAGAACAGCAGCACGTGGAGCTCTGGCATCACCCAGCACTGCAGCCTCACCTGGAGATGAAGCATGGAGGAGGAGGTGTCACAAAACTTGGGAATCAGGGAATTGTCTTTGCAATTTCCTGCCCATGTAGAGGGGAAACACCTGCAGCAAGAGGGGAGGAGGAGATGGCTGAGAGCTCYTGATCCTGCTGTGTTCAACAGATTCCAGCAGGTGCCAGAAAACCAGTGTGGGCTGTGCTTGGGTGCTGCCTTCTCAGGTAAAACTGGCATCTGGGGTAGATCCAGGCTGAAACAGGAGGGGCTCAGGTGTTCTCCCATTCCAAGCATCCCCCATGGAAGCACCACAAAGCAGCAGCAATGCAGCTGAGAACAGACTGGGCAGCTCAGTCCTAAGAAAATCACATCAAACACTCAAAGCTGTGGGAGCAAAGAACAAAAACCTGAATGTACTGAAAGTGCAGGAAGGGGAAACAAATCCTGCACAATTGTACAGCAGTCACAGGGCACTGGGAGCAGCTCTGGGGTCCTGCACTGAGCAGGMATTTATGGCAGCAATTACAGGTTATCAAAGCCATTTCTGGGACACAGTGCACAGTTTTTTACATTACCAGCAGGTCAGCCAGATGAATCTCCTTGGAAATAGAGACAGGCTTAATGGAGACCTGGAACAAGAGATGGYTGCAGGAGTTCCTGCATGCACAGGGCTGGATGGGCTTTGCATCATCCCATCCTGGATACTGTTTGCTTTTCTGCTGTAAATATTTCTAAGGAGATGAGAGCATTGGAAGGTCCTGAAAGCAAATAGAAGCAATTCTTGCTGACAGGAAGACATCTGGTGGCTCTGATGGTTGATAAGGGAACCAAAAGCTTATCCCCATGTCTGGGCAATTGTTTTGCTTTGTTTGCAGCTTATTACCCCCTCAAGATAAAACGGACTAAAAAACCTATCACAAAGAGGCTTGGCAGTTAATGGGTTTGTAACTGAGGGGGAAAGATCCAGTGTGTGAGTAATTCTCCAGCCTGCACTTGCATTTCCACACAGGGAACAGATTTCCACCAGTTTCCCTCCTCTGGGCAGGCTGCTCCTGCTTCCCTCAGCTGCTGCTTGTTAAACACAGCCACTGTGTGAAGAGGGGACTCATCTGGGGCACAGAAAGGGGCTGCAGGATTAAATGTCACCACCTGAGGAGCTCCTCAATCCAGGAGCTCATAGCAAGGGCATTACCTGTAGGCTGGGTTGTGTTTGTTAAAGTCCATCCTCACTCTTGCTTAGGAAAAGAGAAGTTAGGTGGAAGAAGCAGCAGAGTCCAGGTAAGCTGGGAGGTCAGTGATTCAGCAAGGAAACGAGAGGGGAAGAAAGGAAGGAGAAGGAAGAGAAGGCAAAAGGTAAGTGGTTTGCAAGCCTACTAAAGAATCAACTCTAAATCAAATTATAGTGGGTGAGGGGAGCCCCAGACACCCCTGAACTGTGACTGCAGCACAGAACACAGAGAAGCAGCAGTGAGGGGAGAGATTTTCAGTGTAAACAAATTAGAAACTCAGATTGGTGATAGGTTAAAGAGAATAGTGGTGAATACAGTAATTATCTGATCTGTGTGATACCAAATCAAGTGACAATTCTACTTGATGGCAGAGGGATTACCTGAAGAAACTCACCTTCTTTCTCAGCAGGATGAGAGTTGCTTTTATCCCAAACTCTTTTTTTCCTGGAGCCCCAGGATCTCCTCAGGAGCTCGTAGCGCTCGGTGAAACTTTGGAAAGGGATCCTGAGGGAAGAGAAGTGCAGTGAATTCCAGGCAAGAACCATCCCTGTAAATCACTGATCCTTTGAAGGGGGAACATTCCAGAATGGCTKTGTGGATCCAGTGCATGGCATGCAAACACACTGATGCACAGAAAGCACAGAACTTCTGGAGAAATTCACATTTCCCAGCAAAACCTGGCCAGGAATTGTGCTTGGATTTGCTGATGGTGCAAAACATTWGGGTTTCCTGCTTATAAGCTCTTCTTTATATTTAAATGCCACTAATTGCTAAAGGAATGGATTATGCTGAAGAAGCTGGACTTACCTGACTGGGAAACCTGCTGCACTGATGGTGATGGCTTCCACTATTCCACAGGCCTGGAGCTGCCTGAGAACCTGAGGCACAAATTGAGATGGGTTTAGGCAAGGCTGAGTTTTGTGGAAGCTGCTCCTTGTGTGCCCTGTCCTGGGCATCCACAGGCAGCAGGGTGTGAAATGTGCTGGCATTTCCATGCTCAGTGTTGGTATTTCCATGCTCAGTGCTGGCATTCCCATGCTCAGCAGATTCCAGGGCTGTTTAAAGCCTGATTGCCCATCAGATGAGGCTCTCTAGTTACAGCTTTAGCATCTGCTGCTCTGCTCCCAAAGCTTCTCAGCTTCCAGGAGTGAGCAGAGTTTTGTTCTGAAGTGATTTGTGTGCCCAGGGCTGCTCAGATCACCCCCATCTCTTTGGAGGGCAGCACCCCAAACCACCCCAGCAAGAAGCAGGGTGCAGCTGGAAGAGCTGCTGTGCTTGGCAGCTGTTCTGGACAAGCACCTCAGTGACTTTGAAAAAGTGTTTACCTCAAAGGAGAAAGAGCTGTTTCAAAATGTGCAGTGGAAAGAGCTTTGCAAGTGACTCAAGGTCCCAAAAACCCCAGTGCCAAGCCCTGGGGAAAGGCTTTGGAGCAGTTACCTCTTCTCTTCTGAAAGTCATGGCCCTGCACTCGGCGTTGGGCTTGATGCAGCGGATGTAGTGGGGGGTGGTTCTGCTCAGGATCTCCATCAGGTGCTCCAGGGAGCTCTGCAGGGAACAAACACAGCCTTCAGCAGGGCTCCTGCTCCTCAGGGATATCCCAGCCACCCCATGAAGCTGCTCTTGGCTTTACAGGCTCAGAGTCAGAGCATTTCTGCAGCTGGAGCAAAAATAAATCCACCCTGTGGATGCCTCCATGGAATTGCTGATGGTAAATGCAGAGAGTTTCCAGAATTACAGCAGAAACCTGAATGAGGTGTACCTTGAACTTGGACACCACTGTAACAACAGCWGCTCTGTTCTGGGGTTTGGTGTTGTTTTGGTCCTTTTCTGTCACAGGAAACAGTTTTTGAAGCAAAGGGTCCTTTGAGTTCTGCAGAACCTGGACCAGCTCTGGTGGAACAGCATCCTGCAAACAGACATGGCCCATCAGCAGYTGSACCTGGCAGGCACCTGCACCTCTGSAAACAGCTGASAATTCCACACAGAGACACAGAACAATTATTCCTGATGCCAAATTTGATGTGAGCACAGCTGCAGTTTCAGATTTGATGATGTGCGTTCATTCAGAGTCAGATTTGGGARCAGAAAACAATGTTTGGCTGAACAAATCCAATCAAATGCTCCTGTTACACAGCCTGAGAGAGCTCCAGCTCCCAGGACTGCTTTAATCCCTGAAGGACAAACTGTAGCAGACATTAGAAATATTCAACTGAATTAAGAGATGGTGTTTTATTGCTAAATAAATAATAGCACTTGCCATAATTGCTGGGGCTGTCAGAACTGAGAAGGGCCCCTCCTCTCTGCAGATTATTTCACATTTCACTTCTTCCCTGATGGCCAAAATTTGAGTATTTTCAGTAGTTAAGCCCATGCCCTTGTTKCTCATAAATTTATCTGATTTCTTTTAGGAATTAAGTGCTGTATTTGTAGTTATAAAAGTACCCTGATGCCATTAACACCTCTGYATCCCCCAGGAATGGAAGAAGGAAGCCCTGATTTGGTGATGGTTCACTTCAACCTCAGCTCAAAGGTGTAACAAAGCATCTGCTCATGCCAGTGGTGGCTCAGAGAATCTCCCCAGGAACATCACCCAGTTTTCTGTGGCCTGAAGGATTTCTTTGCAGCAAGGTATGTCCAGCACCCAGCACTGAACACATTTGTCAGTGGTGTTTTGATTTTGATCACTTTAAAGATASTTTAACTGCAAACACCTACCTTGTTTTTCTCCACCATTGCTGCCAGCTGATAGCAGACTTTGCCAGCATAATGTGAAATGATGAAGTTGGGCTTCTTACTGAACTTATCTCGACTCAAGCACTGATTACTGGACAGGGCTTTGTCAATCCTGGTTTGGAGCAGCTCAGTGTTGGAGGCTCTGTTCAGACGACACTCCTGCAGAGGACACACATGGCAGCATCTCTGACCTGCCCCAAAAAACTGCTCCTAAAAGCTACAGCCTTTAAAGTTTAAATCATAAATTTTACCTTTAGAGCTGCTTTGAGTGTGCAAGGCCTGAAATATTGGGAAGGAAGGGAGGGAAAAAAGTGATTGAGGTTTCATGTTAGAATCAGAACATGCAGGATCAAGGGGGAAAAAGACAGAGCAGGAGGAAGCAGTGGAGTGGTTTTTCTGAGACTGAAGCCCTGCAGAAATGTTACAGCTGACAGGTTTTCTGTTAATTTACTGTTTGTGCTTTCCTTGGTGGTGTGGGACAAAGGCAGGAAACTGGGCCCAAAAAAATGAAGGGTTTAGATCTCACTTACCTCATTGAGCAAGGAAAAAATGCTGAGGGGATTTCCCTCTATCAGATCAAGGCAGTTCTGGTTATCCTGGTAGTTG
This sequence comes from Alauda arvensis, assembly GCA_902810485.1. Lineage (NCBI taxonomy): Eukaryota > Metazoa > Chordata > Aves > Passeriformes > Alaudidae > Alauda > Alauda arvensis. The sequence continues at coordinate 1,659,199 of CADDXX010000070.1, read as the reverse complement.
ATGAATGACCACTGCAGGCCTTCAGCTGCATATTCTTCCTGCAGGAAGAGGGAAGGGGTTATTCTGCAGCAGAGGGCACCAGAGCTCAGAACTCCTGGGCAGCTGATCCAGGTCCTGTTTGAGGAGTTAATCCCAGCTCAGCTCCAGGTTAACACCAAGCTTGAGGAAATAAAACCCCACATGAGGATATCCYACCCCCAGGTGGCTTTTGGGCATGGAACAAATTGTCTGAGGATTTGGGGACCCCATGGATTTATCAGAGTGTGCTGCAGGGTTGCTTTAGAGAGCAAACAAAGGCCACAGTCACACAAAGGCTCTCCTGGCTGTGCTGAGATTTGCCCTGAAGGACAAGGAACAAGCAGAACTTCCTTGCACTGGGACACAGCCCCAGCCCAGCCCTTTGTGTGCCAGGCTTCACCAACTGGGCTCCATTTAAAGCAAAAGCCTGATCTGAAGGGAAGTGCAGAGAGAGATCCTGGCTGGAATAATTGGTACAATATTTATGCTGAATTACAGGACAAACTGTCAGCAGTGTTTAACAAGCACAAGCTCTGGGCAGTTATTTGAAAAGCCTCCTGCCAAAAGCTTGCTCAGCACAGCCACTAATGGCATTTAAGTGGTTTGGGGGACAGCCAGCTCCAGAGGTAAGAGGGCAGGCAGGGAGTGGGAGGGGTGCTCCAAACAGAGGTCATGGAGCCATTTCAAGCAGAGCAATTGTGTGCTTGGACTGGCTGTCCATCCTCCCTGACCATTAACCCCTGGCATGCTGAGCAGGGCAGGCAGGGACAGCAGCAAAAGCACAAACTGCAGGCACAGGAATCCTTATCTCCTGAATAAATGGAGACAGAGCCCTGTGGTGAGGCAGAAGGTGCCAGCATAAAGAAAATKATTTCCCTGCTTCCAGTTAATGGCAAAGAGCATTTGGGTAATGGATCTGCAGTGGGGAGGGCAGGGACTGGCAGGGACTCTGCACCTTGCAGGGCACTCAGCTGAGAGCTGGAATTGGCAGTGTGTGGCCAGTGAGGGGCTGCAGGGTGCAAAAACCCCTTGTCTGCTGTGGAACAAAGCCCATCTGTGTCCCTCYTTACCCACAGATAAAAGCTGCAGCACACTGGGGTTTGTTTTAAAGGCATGACTGGGTGCAGGGAGGCCTCCAGGAGGTCCCAGGTGCTCAGGTGTGGGGCTCTGGTGGGCTCTGCCTTCACACCCAGCTCAGCCTGGAAGCTGCCCACTCTTTAGGGACTTTATGCTTCATGGTGTAAGCAGAAACTTCCAAGAGAATCTCGATTCAGGCTGCATTTAGCCCAAGAACTTAGTCCCAAGTGTTCAGCTCTTTGAGGAAGAGCAGTCTGACAGGCAGAGATCCAGTGGAGCAGGGAACAGATTTGCAGTCCCCAAGAGACAAAGCTGTGTCACTCCAGCTGCCCCACACTCCCCTCTTCACAAAGCTCCCTCCCACTGCCTGCTGTGGCATTACTGACTGGAGGTTCCATCTGACCACGGGCACAGCAAAACAATTAAAGTGACAAAAAGATGCTGTTTTAAACCAGATGTTGAGGATTTGACCTTCCCTTTGGGGCTGTTACCTGCTGTGCCTTCAGGTAGTGAGCTACAAAGTGCTGCTGCAGTTTCTCGTTGGCATAGTTAATGCAGAGCTGCTCCAGGTTGTTCTCAGGGAAGGCTTCAAACCCATAAACATCCAGCAGACCTGGGAGGGACGTGGGAGGACAGGGAGCTTTAGTTCAGGAGCAGCCTGGAGGGCTGCTGGCCCATAAGTTAAGGCAGGGTGGGATATCCATACCTATGAAGTTGGTCCACACTGAGGRATCTGTGTAGATGTTCTCATTTATCACCAGAACCAGCCACTCAAACAACCTGCAGGCAGCAACAGTGGCATTAGCTGGAAGCTGCTTGCTTGCAACAATCACTATTATTTCTTTTTACTGCTGTTTCCAGCAGTGCCTCTTGGAAGGAAAGAGGAATTTCTGATGTGCAGCCACGAAACAGCAGCAAGGAAATCCCTCTGGCCTCCCCATGGCCTCCCAGGAGTCCCCTGGAGCAGCACACCCTCACCTGGCATAGATGATTTTGGCCAGGCAGTCCCTCCTGGTGTCACACTCAGCTCTGGAGCAGGGCTTCCTGAACACCTGCTGCTGCCTGCCTGCAGTGATTGTCCTGATCCTCARAGCTTCCAGCAGCTCCTCAGTGGGAATCTGGAGCAGATCCCCCGTGGTCCTCACAAACTCTTGTTCAGGAGAGCAAACAGTGCAGGGTGAGCTGGGCTGTTCATACCTCTGAGGGCAGAGGTTGTGTAGAAAAAGGCCACTTCCACCAGCTCCCCAACTCCAGTGTGGATTGTGGATCTTTCTACCCAAACTTGGGAGTGAATTTTGCAAARCCAGGCTCTGAATTTGGATGTAGAGTGCCCCTCTTTTAGAATTTTGTGTCCTCTCTTTAAAATGAAGGAATACCAGAAAAAGCTGAAGTGTGCCACACTAAAGCTGTTTTTCTCTCTAGGTGTGTCTTGGTTACTTGTTCACCTCTTTTGAGCAAAATCCAGACAGACAAATCAAACAGTGATGGAAAAAAACCAGAGATTTGGGGGTAGAAAGGAAGTGCAGCAGAATGAGTATTTCCTGACAAAGCATTTCAGATCTTTCTCAGCTGAGCTGGATTCAAAATWATTTGAATATTAAGTAGTTTGAGTTCAGAGCATGTGAAATTGTAGCAGGAAACTTCCAGATCCAGAAGCCTCCTAAAGACATGCAGAACAACCTCTGTTTATGCTGCAGTTTAACAGATTTGTTGTCTCTGGCTTTKGGTCCTTATGATGAAAACCTGCAAGCTTTGCTGTGAAAAGCCCTGCTCTCCCTGTGGCTCAKGTTTCTGCCAGCCCTGTGGTGGCAGAGTAAGATTTCAATCAAGAGCCACAGTTCTGCCAATAACCCTCCTGAAATCACTGGGCAGTGCTGCAGTTGCCCTGAGCTGTCAGGGAAGGATTTTATCTCTCAGGCCAGGGGAGCATTAGGCTTTTGTTTGTTCACAAAAACACACCCAAATTTTGGGTTGCTCATCTCCTATCAGCAGGAGAGTTATTGTTCAAATTCCTTCCTTTAATAAGGAATCCTTTCTGAATTAAATGAAGAAGTTAAGTGAATTTAAATTAAATAAATTTGATTTAATAATTTAAAATGCATTCAATTTAATACAGTTTACACAAAAGTATTAAATTTTAAAATTAAGTTATTAATAAAGTAATTAGACTTCTTAGTAGTTAAAATGAATTAATAATGAAAAGTAATAGTTAAAATTACTCAAGTGAAAATTTGGTCAATTTAATAGATCTAGTAAATGTTAATAATTAAATTAATTTAGTAAGTAAATCTAAACTAACTAAATAAAGGAAAGAATTTTCTCCATTCTTTCCTTTTTCTAATCCTTCCCCTTGGGCATCTGCACTGAACTCACAAGGCTCTGGAGCATGGCATGGTTGTTGCCTCACCTTTGGTTTTGTCTTCCAGTTCACAARGCTGAGATTCATCCCCTGGGTTAGAGAACTGAACATTGCCAAGGTGCAGGAGGCCTGACAACACCTGGAATGCAAGCAGGGACTTCTTCAGGACAAGGCAGTGTCCCCTGAGCCTTCCTTCAGCCCCAGGAACAGCCCAGCCCACAGCACTGCTGCACAAAACAGATCCCAAACTTCTGTGAGGGTCCCTGATGCTGCAATTCCCTCCGTTTGGGTCCCTGATGCTGCAATTCCTGAAGGCAAAACTGAAATCCAGAGGCACACACTTTGAGTTCTGCTCTCATCTCTGGCTGTGCAGCCTGGTGAGGAGCTGAGGGCCCTCCAGTGAGGAGCAGCAGCTCTGCAGTGACAGGATTTATTCCAGCAGCAATCCCACCCTGGGAACACCCCCACAACACCCTCAGCACCCTCGTGCTGGGTGGCTGACCTTGAAGATATTGCTCTGCGTGGCGCGGCCGATGCCCAGGTGGAACATGGCCCCTCTGGTCACCTCGAAGCAGTCCTCTGAAAAGCCAAAGAGTGCCCTTGAGAAAGCCAGGCACACCAACAGGGGCAGGCAGAGCATCTCAGCACATCCAATCCAGCTGGAATGGCCAGTGGAGAGCAGGGAGGCTGGATGCTGTCTGCCTAAATCCCACACACCAGCTGGAGAACCCGCTGGCTGTTTCTGCCTCTGTCAGGTGAAGCACAAGCAAGGACAAGACACTTTCTAAACAAAGCCACAGAGATGCAAATCAGGCCAGAACCAGCTGTTTTAAAGCCAGGTGACTGATTTTAAGCTTTAACAGTGCCAAGTGAAACTTCAAAAGAATCCCATGAATGCAGGTGGCTTTGCAAAGCATCTGCTGTTGGCTGACCAGGGGATTGAACAGGATGTATTTCTGCCTGCCTCCCTTTCAAGTCCCAGCCATTATGAAGGGATTGATTAATTAGTTAGTGAAACTAATCTTTACCATCTAAGTTCCTTTCAGAATTTGGCAGCCAGTGGTACTCAGCCCCTTCTGGAAGGTTCCATTCCAGCCTCTCCTCTGCAGTAGCACCTTTTGTGATCTGGGGACAGAAAACGAGGTAAAAATTGAATTCTGYCTTTGGTGTTCACAGCTCCCAGACAGTGAGGAATAACACACTGGGAGKATGATTTAATTTGGAAGCCTGGGAAGCAGGGAAACTGGTAATTATTAACAACTGCAACTGTGCTAAATGTGGTGATTTCACCCCTGCTGTGTGTCAGAAATACCCAGCAAAATGAACTGAAGGCAAACCTGATAAAAAATATGGAAGTTTCTTTCATTGGGGGCCTGATAGGCAACTCTTGTTTTCTCCAGAAGGAAAGTCTGGATGGAAGCACCAGTCAGATGATGGAATCTAGAGAGGGAAAAAGAGCAAAAGATCTCAACAAAACCTCTTCACAGAATCCAAGGGGGGCTGTGCTGTTCTGAGACCAACTGACTGGGAATGCTTTGCAGTTCACCTTCAGATTTGATCATATTTTATTTATCATATTATTATTTTATTATTATATGTTATTAAGACCATATAGTTCTTAACTACATCTCTGTTTTTCCATTGCTCTCTTTTAGAGAGCAGGGTGAGAGCTTGCAGGAAAAGAAAAAAAAAAGGAAAACAATAAGAGTTGATGCTGCCAGCAAACCAAAATAYGCTCTAAAGACATAAAATATTCTATGGCAGATTGCAGAAACAAGCTTTAAAGGAACAAGATAATACAGATTTAAAGGAACAAGGCACAGCAATCCTTACCTGTCCAGCTGGAGCTGGATGTATTTCCCAAACCTGCTGCTGTTGTTATTCCGCAGGGTGCAGGCGTTCCCTGTGAAATTGCCAGTGGCAGACACAGAACAATCAGAGTGGTCCCACTCTGCCATGCAGCWCACACAGGTATTTAGGGTGATCTGTACATAGCTCCAGTATTTGAAGAGTTTGTTTTTAAGGAGAGGGCCAAGAGACAGCTCAGACTCGTGTGGGAACAAAGGAAATCCCCACAGTGGGCATTGCTTTAGTTTGTTGTTAAAAGAAGCCACATTTACCAAATGCTTCCATGACAGGGTTGGARTCCAGCACTCTCTTCTCTATCCTTTCCACAGTTTGGTTGCCTTTTGGGGAGATGCCTGAGGCAGCCACAGAGGCATAGAACTTCATAAGGCAGCGGGAAGTCCAGGTCTGCAAGAGAGATGTGACAGTAGCTCTTTGTGTTTACCATGTGCTGCCTTGTGGGAACACAGTGTGCAGGTGGAGGGGAGCACAAAGAGAGGAGCTGTGTCAGGTTTGGAGCTCTGGYTCAGTGGGAACTCTGTGCCACAGCCACACATTTCAGTGCTGCTGCAGTGGCAGTGCTCWGCTGAACTTCCACGAGGGAATGAATGTGAATTAACATTCAGCAAAGCATCTTGTTCTTCAAAATACCCTCAGCATTGTGCTGAGCAGGGATGGACCATCACAGGAGGGCCAGGGCAGGAGCTGAATCCACTGCTCTGTCTTTAGAGGGTTTACTGAGACACCAGCTCCCTGACAGAGCAGGCTGAGGCACTGCCTCAGGTGCAATTCCTGCTGAATGATTCAAACCCAGCCCTCCAGAAATGACAGATGTCACCTGAAGAGCTGCTATATTGAGCAGAGTGTGCTTAACTGCAGCAATCACTTGGTGCTTCACACACATTTCAGGATGGGCAGATTGGCTACGTGCTGTGTCAGAGGGGTTTTTAATTCACCTCTGCTCATTCCCTGCACTACTCTGCCCTACAAATCACTGGCAGAGCTCAAAACTTGAGAGCAATGTCATAGAAAAAACACTTCCTTACCTTCCCAGCACCACTTTCTCCACTCACAATGATGGACTGGTTCACAGGGTCCATCTGCTTYTGGACATTCCTGTAGGTTTGCTCAGCCACTGCAAAGATGTGAGGTTTTAAATCCTGGCAGGGGAAGAGAAKATTCATATTTAAGAGCACAGTAACCACACAGTTCAACAGCAATGCATAGCAAGGGTCATCTCACATYTATCTGAAAACAGCACTGCTCTTTTAACAGAAGCAGTATTTCACTAGAAATGGGGTTTATCCTGTGCAGTTTGACAGCTGGGCTCTGCAGAAGGACAGATCTCAAACACAAGAGTTACCTGAGGACAAAGTGCAACGTGGTACTCCCTCATGAGCTCAGGTGAGTAGAGGCAGGAGAAAGGCTGGAAAGGATTCAAAGCCACCAGGCTGCAGCCAGCATTTGTGTAGAACAGGTTGACTCTGTATCTTGCTTGAAGACATTTCAGAACTGAAAAGCAACACCTTCTGTCAGCACCTTTTGCAGAGTGTGTCTGGGCCTTGCTGTGCCTGTTTGTAACAAATCTCAGGTGTGTTACCCATCAGGTTTCATAGAGAATGAGGGGATYAAAGAGTGCTGTAACTCCTGTGTTCATGGTGTTCATGCAGTGAGAGCAGGAGCTGTCAGTGCCAGCAGGGAAGGGGATCCCTCAGCAGACACTCACCTGTCCTGGTTGTCACTGGATTCACTTTCGTGAGGTCGTCAAAAAGATGCAGCTCCTCTTCATCACTGAGGAAGGCTCCAACTTCTTCTTCAAATGATTCACTGAGGTCATTCTGGATGAGAGAATCTTCCCTTTGGCCATTTTCCTGGAGGGGGGGATGTCAGATCAGCACCAGTGAAAAGGTGAAAAGCTGGACTTTCACCWCACACCATGCTCTTGCAAGTGGCTCATTCCTAAGCCTCTGCCTGCCATGCATTCAATCCAAGCAGTGCCCTGGGCTCAGGGGAGCAGGAGGGRCTGCAGGTACAGCTGGAAGTCTCTGCAGGCCAAAAAACAAATGCAGCTTTCCTAGCAGAGACTCTCATTTTCAGGGTGAAAGCTGCAGAGTGCACACACCACAGCCAGGGCAGAGGAATGGTGCTGGGGGAAGAGCTGCCCCTCCTTTAGCTGAAGTTTTGTCCCCTTTGAGTCACTTAAAATATTCAAATCTCAGCCTCTGGGCTCCTGTGTCCTTGASAGCATTATTTGGAAGGACACACCTGTTGTATGTAATGGAAAACCAGCCAGAAGAGAGATTCCAGCACCTGTTTGCCATTTCTGGGGAAGGGAGAGAGGCTAGAAGAGAAAATGAAGAATGGAAAAGATGCCAGTCCTGATTTTTGCATTCTATACACTCCTCTTCTGATCTCTTTCTCTTTGACAGAAAATTCTCCAAACTCTCCCTACTCACCTGTACCACAAGGKAACCAATGAACAGCATCACCTTGTTCATACAGAAAATGCTAAATTTATTTAGCAGCATTCCCACAATGTGAGCTGAGCTCATTAATAYAGGGGAAATGCACTGCAAACCCCATTTAGCACATTGCTAAAAAAAAAAAAGCTACAGTAAGGAACTCATTTAGGAGCATTTTTATCTTTTGCAGACAGCATAAGTAGTTCATTTCCAGTAAGACACAATTTTACACAGTAAGGGAAAAAAAAGAGCTTAGCAATGCAGTAAAGCACTGCCATCCAAGTGATTTCTGTTATTCTCCTGCTCATTAGTGAATGAGCACTAAGCAGCTTGCTGCTGTCAGAGAACAGACACCACAATTAGGAAACACCCCATGGGCCTGAGGAGTTCTGCCAATTCCCCTTTCTCCCCGTGCTCCTGTATCACACCAGTTAAATCCTCAGTGAGACTGCAAGGCCTGAGGAAGGGCTGGATTCTGCTGCCCTGCTCAGCATCATTTCAGCTGAGGTGATGCTTGCTTAGCCAAAATAAAATAATATCTGAAAATAAATCCTAACTCTTGTGTCCACTCATTCTCCTGAACAAACACCCTCAGGATGTGCTTGCAGCCTGCACTAACACCTGCCCTGTCACTACAAAAATCACTCCTGGTGTCTCTAACACAGCTCAAACCCAGAGTAAATAAGTCCAGTCAATTCMTGAAGCAGGGGTGAATATTCATTAGTAGTTACCTAATCTTGACTGCATGGAAATAAGCCAAGAATTCTCTCCTGGCAGTAAAATTTAATTAGCACACAGAGTTCCTGCTTTACTTTTTACCTGCTTTGGCATCTTGTCCAGGCCTGTGGATGGGAACACTGGAGAGGGCCTTCACTTTAGAGTACTTCATTCAAATCACACTGGAGAATGCTTAAATAAAGAAAATAAAAATGGCATTTAGATCATAATAACTCTGAGCATGTCATTCTCCAGAGGGTTCCACAAGCAAATTCCAAAGAATTCTGACAGAATTACTGATCCCAGTGTGGCCCAAGCAACACTGGAGCTGCAAATCCTACCCAGAGTGCTGATGATTTGCTGCTGCCCCTGCAAACACAAAGCTTTTTTGGAGAGAATCATCTCTCTTCCCTTCCATCAGGAATAAAACGTTTTGCTTCTCTTTAATAAAGCAACTTTTCTTGGCGAGAAAATGCAACGAATTCCTGTTTGGAGGAACAGGACAAATCTGAGGGTCTGACAGTGCCAGAGAAGCCAGAGCTCTGGGAAGGGGAGTGACTCAAGAGAAGTGTTTGCTGTCCCCTTCCTGTTTCCTCTGCAAATCTCTGGGAGCCGGCCCAAGGTGAGTCAGGCCCTCTGAGTTTCTGTGATAAACGCCGGGGTTCCASTCACACAGCCAGGAACAATTCCGTCCTGCCCGCAGCTGAGGCTGCCATCGCCGCCACTCCTTTTCTATTCTAATTCTATTATAGTCCAGTCTAATTTTATTCCATTGTACTCTATTCTAATTTTACTCTATTCCATTCCTCTTCCTCTTGCATTGTTATTCCTGTTCCATCCCTAACTTCTTGTCCTTAACCCGATATGCAAACACCACTTTTTGTGTCAGTTTGTCAGTTCGGAGCCCCATCCCCAAAGCCCTGCCCGATCCGTGCCGCCCTCACAGAGCTTTTTGTGCCGGTGCCCTCGGATCCCGGGGGACACGGAGAACACAGAGGGACACCCGGGACACACGAGGGACACACGAGGGACACACGAGGGACACACGAGGGACACACGCGGGCCGTGGCCGGGACTCCAAGGCGGCGGCGGGCGCGGTGTCCCCTCAGGACCGCGCTGTCCCCTCAGGACCGCGGTGTCCCCTCAGGACCGCGGTGTCCCCTCAGGGCCGCGGTGCCGAGGCTGAGGCGGGCGGGACGCGAGGGCAGGGCCGGCTCGGGACTTACCGCGGGCGGCAGCGGGGCCGGAGCGGGGCCGGGAGCGGGAACGGGAGCGGAGCGGGGCGGGCCGGGGAGGCGGAACCGGGGCGGGGGCTCGGGCGGGGCTCGGCCGCTGCGGAAGCGGCGAAAGCGCGGGCGGGGAATGAGGCCCGGCTTAAACCGAGCCCGGCTTCACCCCGGCCCCGCTTTACCCCGGCCCGGCTTCACCCCGGCCCCACCTCAGCCTGGCTTTACTGGGCTCGGCTTCAACCCCGAGCCCGCTTTACCAGGCCCGGCTTCACCCGCGGCCGCTGCGGGCCGGGCCGGGCCGGGGCCGTGAGGGCGGCAGAGGCGGCCCCACAGCGCCRTCCGTCCCCCCGCTCCCGGTAAACCCCGGTAAGGCCCCGGTAAGCTCCCGCTCCCTCCGGCGCTGAGCAGACCCGTGGTTAATTCACGCTTTTCCATCCCGCGGGGCTCTCCCCGTAAAAAGGCACTTGGAGGCTGCAGGTGCTGGTTGTACTGAGCAGGCTGCACGAAGTTTTTTAGGGCCACGTTTTTACGTGTCTGTGCCATTTACACCGTAGAGGATATAGCGAAGTATGTTCTACAGAGCGGTAAGATTGTTCACCGTGTGAATATTTGATGTTTRGAGATCTCCGTCAAAAATATACGAAGCTGCTCGCTGGGACACAGCAGGATGTAAAATGCTGGAGCTTCCTCAAGCGTGTGCCTGTCCTTGGCTTCCCAGGCCAGCTCCAGTGCTGCTCTGTGTTCTTTAAAATGAAAAAGTAACTCAAAAACTTCTGAAATCAACGTTGTTTTAATGAACTGATTCATTTTTAAGGAGTTCTGAGGCCCGTTTTACGAAGCTACCTCAAGTTTCACGTTTTGTGTTTCCAGAGGAAGGAAGAAGAATGTCYCAAAAACAGCTGAAAGAAGCCTTTATCAGCAACCTAAACGGGACGAGTCTGCTGGAAATCTCCGCGGGCTTGTCCCTGCCTCCGCTGTGCCTCCTCTGCAGAGGGCTCCTGCTGATCCTCTACCAGCTGCACCACGGAAAGCCTGTCAGCTCAGGGAAGTACAGCCTGCTGCTRGACTTCCTGCTGCTGGTGTCTCCTCTCGTGTTCTCCTGCACTGTCCTGTCTCCAGTCATCTTTTTYATACCAGTTATCCTCGCTGCCTTCTGTGCCGGGATATTCTCCATAATATACAGCCAGAGAAAACGGGAGGCCAGAGCGCCCTTTGGGCAAATCGTGGAAGAATTCCAGAGGGCACGCTTGGACGCTGAGTGCATTCCTGCAATCACTGTGTTCCGTGTTTATATCAACGTGCTGACATCCATCAGCATCCTGGCCGTGGATTTCCCTCAGTATCCCCGGCGATATGCCAAGGCTGAGACCTACGGCACCGGYGCCATGGATTTGGGGGTGGGAGCCTTTATCTTTGGCAACGCTCTCGTCTGCCCTGAGGTGCGACAGAAGCCCCACAGGACAGGGCCCAGGTTCTCCAGCCTGACCAGGCAGGTGTTCTCCGTGTGGCCMCTGATCGCCCTCGGCGTGGGGCGGCTGCTGAGCGTGAAATCCATCGAGTACCACGAGCACACCTCGGAGTACGGCGTGCACTGGAACTTCTTCTTCACCCTGGCACTGGTGAGGCTGGCAGCATCCCTGCTTCTRGCCATATTCCCCAAGCACAAGGCTTGGCTCGTGGCTCTGGCCGTGGCCCTGCTGTACCAGCTCCTCCTCAGCACCACCTCTCTGAGGACGTTCATCCTGCACGGCAGCGACGGCAGAGGCTCACGGCTCGGCTTCCTCGACGCCAACAGGGAAGGGCTGCTCTCCCTCTTTGGCTACCTGGCCATCTACCTGGCCAGCGTGCAGGTGGGGCTGTGGCTGCTGCAGGGCAGGGGCACGGTGAGGGGCTGGCTGGGAGCCCTCAGAGGGCTGGGCCTGGCTGTGCTGGCGCTGYTGGYGCTGCTGCAGCTGTGCCAGGCGTGCAGCGAGCCCGTGTCCCGCCGCATGGCCAACCTGCCCTTCTGCACCTGGGTGCTGGCACACTGCCTGCTGCTGCTGGGCTGCTTTGTGCTCACCGACCTCGGCCTGCTGTTCACAAAGCTGCTGGTGAAGGGGTGCAGCGTGCCCTGCTGCTGGGAGGTGCTGCAGGCCCCTGGTTCCAGGGAAAAGCAGGGAGTGGAGGCCGTGGAGAAGGTGGGGAAAAGGCAAGAGAAGCTGTCACAGCTCTGCCTGATTAGTGCTATTAACAAAAATCAATTACTGTTCTTCCTGCTAGCCAATGTTATGACTGGTGCTGTGAACATCCTGATAGACACGATCCACAGCAAGGCTGCCTTTACATTATGCATACTGCACTTGTACATGTTTTTGAACTGCTTAATTATGTACATATTGCATGCCAGAAATATAGTATTAAAGTTTTGGTGATTCCACTTTGGCTGAGTGGACTGGCTGGACTTTGTTTGCTGTAGTTGAATGATGGTATTTAATGGAAAAAAATTGGTGTTGTTCCTGCATGTGTTGCAATGATTTATAATTTAGCAGAGCTTTTTATTATTTAGTGTTGATTGCTTTTTAATGGTTCATTTTACCAAATTATACAGTCAATGATCTTACCTGTTGGGAGTTGTTGCACATTATCCTGGAAACYTAGGTTTGGAGATTGCTGAATATTCCTGCTGCTCCTGAGAGTAAATTGTATTTACAGTTAGTGAACTGTGCTCATACCCAAGGAATTAGATAACAAGGTAGGGTAGAAACCAGACGAAAAGTAAGAAGATGGGTAATTATATGGAGAGAGAGGCCTAGCTGTGTCAAGGTTTACCTAGTTAAGGCCCTTGYATAAATAATAGATAAGAATAATTCTTCATATAAAATGTATTGAGTAAGTGGGTATTTGAAAATGTTTTGGCCCCAGTCCTGCAGAGACTTATGCATATGCTTGACTTTGATGGTAGTAATTGTGGAATGTTAATCATATGCTGAAACCTAAATTAGCCTTTGAATTAAAGCTAAATTTTGCTTCCATCCCCACTGCTGAATATAAATGAAGACCTGAGATAAAGTGTGATGCTCTGCAGGATAAACTCAACTGCAGATGAATTCATAAAGCAGTTGTTGGAGGTTGTGGTGCAGATAATAAGAGCAACATTTCATAAGAAAATACAAAGMTTTGTATCTTTGTATTTGCAGAGCAGCCTGCATTATCCAGGGGACAAATGCAAGAACTGGCAGCAACCTCTTAGAAACAGTTGTCAGTTTATAGCAGAGTTTTCTGGTAACTGGTGGATGTGTTTATTTTCAAACACTTCCTAGACTTGCCTAGGGAAGAGAGGTCTCCCTCCTGAACCGACTGGCACTACTCATTTATGCCAAGTTACTCATGGGTATTTATTTTTGAAACGTTGAAAGCCCAGGACCTGCAGTGAGCTGTGCCTGTGARCACAAGCCTGTCGGTGTGGTTTGGAATGAATTGGGTGTGACAGGCAGAGCTGTGTCTGGACAAGCACGGGGCACCCAGGTGCCAACTGGAGCACGTGGGAGGTCTGGTGGGCGAGCTCCTCACRGGCTGCTGGTTGCCACAAGAGCAGCAAACCCAGGGGATGGTGTGCACCAGAGTGAGAACAGCCCTCTCAGCTTCTCATCCTGAGGCTTCTCCTGCTTCTAAAGCCCTGAGGAGTAAGTGAGAGGCTGTAGCCAGGTGGGTTTGGTCTCTTCTCCCAGGCAGCAAGTGACAGAAAGAGAGGACATGGCTTCAGGCTGCACMCAGGGAGATCCAGCTCGGACATCAGGAGGAATTTCTCCATGGAAAGTGTGGCCAGGCACTGGAAGGTGTCCAGGGAATGAYTGGATGTGGCACTCAGTGCTCTGGGCTGCTTCACAAAGTGTGGATCAGCCACAGGCTCGATGATCTCAGAGGTCTTTTCCAACCTAAATGATCCTGGGATTCTGCGAGCTGTTCACCAGTGAATTAATGAGAGACACTTAATTCTCATTGCTTGTTGTCGATAACAAATGCAGCCAGCTCTGCCCTGAAGCAACWGCTGTGGTTCTGAATGCTGAGTGCTCAGCCTATGAACACAAGATAATTGCCCAGGCCTCTGAAAGAACCCAGAGATGCTTCCTTTGATCACAGGACGAGCAAACTGCTCTGCTGGGGTTTGAAAAGATGTGRAAAGAACACCAGGACACTGCTGCTCTCCACACACCTCCAAAGCTCGTGGCTGGAAGGAACAGCAACTCTGCATTTCACTTCACTCTGGGCTGTGTTTAGACAAAGAACCCTTTGTACAGATTAAAGGTATATTTTTAAAAATCAGAAACTTATTTGGTTGTTACATAATGAGTAAAAGTTTAAGGTATTTCAAGTAGGAAGACACTGGTTCAACCATAATGTGTCACCTACTTCAACAATAGCAAAGCAGAGGAAAGCAGAAATTGTTTTGCYTTTGCAGCCATAATTCCACCAAATGRCTTTTCTGTAGGGCTGCAGGGCAGAAAAATGCTGGGATATGATGGGAGGGTAGAGCTGATTACATTTATCCTTCATGTTTTATTAAGCATCACTAACTTCTTAACACATTATTTTTTAAGGGTCAGCTCTAGCATGCCTCCTCTCCCAGCTGCAGTGGTGTCTCTTGAAGTCAGATGCTACCCCGAAGATTCCAGGCAGGATCCTATTTCAAAGCCACGCTGTCCCAGAGAACAGGTATTTCTTCAGGCATGCAAATGAAGGCAGGAAGGGGCTGGCTGCCTTTCCACCGCCTAGGAGATAACAAACAAGCCACGTGTTCCAGAGACTTAAAAAAAAAAAACATTAAAAATCTCTGGATAAAAACGGCGTGAAATGTAATGGTGCTTTTCGTATCAATGTGCACTCCAAGAATACAAAACCTGGGACAATGCTGTCCTTGATGTAAAGCAACCATGCTCTGGGGGTGGGGAGCTCCACAGGGAAGCACATCCCCGCACAGAGCTGAGTCCATCGTGGCTCAGAGTGTAAGAAACTCTCCCTTGTTRCAGCTTTTCTGCTGCAGAAAACCGTGAAAAGAGACTGCAAACCGTGCTCCACATGTTCCCCTTACAGCTGCTGCACGAGGAGCTCGAGTAAATTAACTCCCCCACAAAACATCGTTTTTATGCAGACACAAGAAAAAAAAAAATAAAGAATCCTGCTCCTTAATTACGTCCCCTGCATTTTCTTGTGAGGGCTTTACTGCCTATATCCACACACRACAAGAATGAACAGGTCAGCTGTATTATTCCATAGTTCAATAAAGACTTTGGGCTCGTTGTTTTTTTGGTTTGGGGATTTTTTATTTTTTTTTTCCTGGCTGCTTAATTTAGTCAGCCACAGGATTTCGAGCTGGCTGGCACCGGGGCGCTGCGGGCGCCAAGCRGAGCTGTTAAATCCTGCCCTGCCCGCCTTGGCACCAGCCCGGGCAGCGTCTGAGGCGGACAATTCCGCGAGCCCCAAGGACACCGAGCCCCAACGCTTATCCCCGCACAGGAGCGTTCAGTTCAGCGCCTTTTTATCAGCCCGTGCTGCCCGGCGGGGCCGTTCGCACCCGCGCTAACGCCCGGCCCGGCCCCGCTCCGCTCGTTGTAACCCCCAACGTTGGCCCCGGGGCCCGCACCCGCCGCCGGCTCCAACCGCCGGCCCCGGGAGCCGTTCCTGGCACCGCCTGGCA
>CADDXX010000070.1:1606046-1642532 GCA_902810485.1 Alauda arvensis | reverse complement strand
GCGGTCGGGCCGCGTAATGAGGGAGTGATCGGCGGGGCCTGTGCACAAGTTGTGCCGGAGCCACGAGCGTGCCTCGGTGCTCAAGGGTGGAGCAAAGCCATTTTTTCTGCTGGGAAGGAAGGGGAGCCATGTTAACGTTAAACCCCGGCTTAAAACCGCCTTAGAACCGGCTTTAAAGCGGCTGATTGCTGGGCTCTGAGACGGGCGAGGGAAGGGTGAGGGCATTTTGGGCAGTCGGGGCTGTGGAGCCCGCAGGAATGGAGCAGATCCGAGAGTTCCCGTTCCAGGGTGCTGCTGTGCCTTGGAAAACGTGGTGGTTTGGCCGTTTCCAGAAGGTTCAGTGGAAAAAAAATCGGCTGAATGCAGCTTGGAGGTTCTCTSGGCCCCTTCTCCTCGTGAGTTTAGAGGAAGGTTCAAAAATTGCATTGTAGGAGAGCACGGAGCAAATAGGGGAAAAAAATTCTCTTAACCAGCCAGTTGCTCTTTTTAATTCTTAAAGCACGAAAAKAATATTGCACTTAGTGTAATTTGGTATCTTAATAATTAATTTTTGATTCCTCTTGACAGTGGAACAGTAGCTGTTGTTACTTTAAGTGATGTAAAATGGGGGTGATTTAAATTTAAATTCCTGACCTAGTGTTTAGGATGGAGGAATTCCCTGAGTTTTATCAGCTAAGGAAGGTGTCCCTGCACATGGCAGGGGGGTGGAACTGGGTAATCTTCAAGGTCYCTTGCAAGCCAAGGCATTCTTCCACCTTCCAGAACAAAACTGTTGGATATTTTCAGACAGGCCCCATCTGCTTTTGCTGCATTTGAAGGAAGTCCTGTTGCTGTATTTTATTTTTGATCAATTTGAATGGTGGCATATTATTAATTTAACAAATATAATCACTATTTTTCGCCTTCTCTCTGGTTAATTATGTTCAGGTATYAGGCAAAGTTTCCCCTAAAGTTGTGCAAAGCAGGATTTGCCTCTCCTAGAGGGGCTGATGACCTGGAAAACCCAGCACTGTGCAGGAATAGTGCAAGTTTGAGTTTTTTGGTGTCTTGGCCACACCTTGGAAGTTATTGTGCCCATTCATTTTCTGTGTGGTTTTTCAGCTCTTGGATTTTTATTTTTTTTTTCCTTCTTGGACTCCCTACAAAAAACACCCATTAATTTGTGTCATGTAGACTTGCCATGCTTTTGTTATTTTTTGTTGTGTGTAATGGGTTGGGAGTGAAAATTCAGCTCTACCAGATGGATGACTTCAGCAGACCTGAAATTCCATTTGTGGTTGAGTCCCAGAATTTAACACCAGGCYCAAACTTTGTGTAACTGCACTGTGTTGTTGCTCCCCTTCTGCTTTTTACACCACAATCCTCATGATTGAAAGGTTCCTCCAGCTGTAAATCAGTTTTATATCCATCTGGAGGAAAGGCATTTATACAAGTGCAAGTCATCCTCACCATGAAGGAATCTTACCTTGTGTCCAGTTGTTTTTTTTTGTCTTTCTGTTACTGTTGTTACAAAGTATTTGGATTTTTAGGTGGTTTCTGGAGGGTTTTATTAAAAAAAAAAAAACAAACCTGCAGAAGCAAGTGAATGAACTCTGAGCTTCCTTGTCTGTCATCCATAATTTATTTTTTAAATACTTAATGAGRGCTATTACAGGACATGCAGCTGTCTTTGAAACAGAAAATTTTACATCTGCAGCACCGTCTTTAAAAAAATAATGGTGGTTATTGATAGTAACTGGCTTCTGTCACCTCTTAGAAAACTCAAATTTTAAAAATAATGGGTCCAAGGTGCCTGTGAGTCAGCTGGAAGAGTTAATCCTGCCTTAAATCTGGAATGAGGGATTGCAAATGAGCAGTGGATGGCCCATGTGCTGCTCAGCTGGGCTCAGGTGCAGGGAGATGCTGCTGCCCTGAGTGCATTCTCCACCACCACACTTCCCTGTTCCTTCTGGCCCAGCCAGAAATTAAAGGAGGTTTCAATATTGAACCCTCTTCATTTCTTAAGCAGCTTTTATGGTTTCTAGCAGGCATTCCATTTGATGTGGTATTGCAGGATTTTTTTTTTCCCCCCCCCCTTCCAGTTCGGGGTGTGATGGTGGTTGATGTTTTAACCACTTAATAAAATCTCATCAGACACATGAATTAATTTAGTCTTTGATTCTTTTGCTCTGTTGTACGAAACACCTCGGGGTGTTGTCTGATAGTGGGAGATGAAGGTGAGGGGGGGAGAAGCAGGCAGATTTATCTCTTGTCTCTGTTATTAGCAGATAGAGCTTTGACTTTTCCTTGTAGCTCCTGGCCCGCAGAAACACCACAGTGGTGCTGCAGGAAACATCAAACCTGCAGCACAAACGGGTGTGGATGGCTCAGGGGTGAGGGAAGCTGGAAAAGGAGCTGAGGGGTAGGATGGGACAGCAAAAGAGTGCCTTGTTCTCAGAGAAATGCTGTTGGTTTTGGAGTGGAGAGGTGAGTGTGTGAGTTGTCTGGTGGCAGTGAGGCAGACAGCAGGGAATTCTGCCTTCACCAGACAGCTGAGGGAAGGTGGAAGGAGGAGAAGGGATGAATCAGGCAGTTTTTATTTGGTGTTCATTTGCATGGGGGTTATTARCCAAAGTTGCTATTTTGTCTCACAGATTTTAAAATTCTGTATTCAGAATTCATACATAGTAATATTCATTGCATAGTAATTCAGTATTCATATTTCCCCATAGTTAGGACAGAGAAGAGAGCTAAGYCAGGCTTTACACATTTTTCTGGTTGCTTGCATTTTTATTCCATGGTTGCACAGTTGGATTTTTTTTTTTGGCTGAAAGTTACTTTGCTGATTTCTGCCTCCTCCCAAGAAATTGCCCTCTTTGTTTCTCAGTAATTCGATAAGAAATGTTATTAATTACTTACAAGTAATCACATTGTTCTGTWGGCTTAACATTTTGCTTTGAGCCTCCTGAGAGTTGCAGCTGCAATCACACAAAGCAAACTATGCCTTGGAGTACCTTGTTGGGTTAATATGGTTTGGAATTAGCCTTTGGAGGAGTCTGGCTCTGTCATTAAACTGTTGTGACTGTTTCCTCAGAGCTTTATAAATTGAGTGGAGCTGTTGGGTCCATTTGGATCTSGGTGTGTTGAAGTTTTTGTTTGTTTTCCTTTAAACTGAAGCAGGGTCTCAAGTCGTGCAGATGATAATGTAAATACTGACGGTCCATTTAGCAACTCCTGCTTTCTAGCAGCTATTTAAGAGTTGTCATTTATAAACTGCTTCTAGAACATTGTATTAATGAAGCATTTATTACTTTGCTAAAACACTCACTATCTGAAACAGTTACTTTTATCCTTTCCCAACCTCCAGTAATTATGTGAAAAGAACTAGCATTTAACATAATTTCAGTCTTATTTCCCCCAAGAAAGTAAAACAACTAATGCTCTGTTTGTCTTTTGTTTGTTTGTTTGTTTGTTTTGTCTGAAAGTTCCTCTTTAAATTGTTTTTCCTCTCTTGTACAGATGGTGATGGAATTCCCTGATAATGTGCTGAACCTCGATGGACATCAGAATAACAGTACACAACTGAAACAGTTCATCCAGGTAAAKAATGTCCCCAAAGAAGTGAGATTTCTGCTTTGCTCAGGTTTGTTTTTGCTGCTGCAGGAGGTTGTGACTCCTGGAATGCCTCAGACACGTCAGCACCTGGGAGCAATCACACCTTRGTACCAAAGTGCACTGGGTTCAGTTGTGCTCTGGATTCCACTGCATTTATTGCATGTTGTCTTGTCAGGAGGCAGCTGCTGCCTGTCTGAGAGCTCACAGCTTGCAGTGGGATCTACAGCTTCTAAATACATCTGGATTYTGATTTTTCTGAGCAGTTTCAAACTGCCTTTCCAAAGTCTGGGTTGCTTGAGGTTGGGTTGTTACTAGTGCCCATGCCAGGGTGCAATCTGTGTGCCAATTTGTAGATTTTRTACAGATGAGTAGTGAGCATTGGTTTTGTGGCACCCCAATAACTTCTATCCTAGGAACTGTAGCACTGTCCCACCTGTGGCAGSTGATGTGCAGAGGGGCAGAGTTTGCTGCTGTGCAGCTGCAGGGCCTCACTCAGGGTTGACAGCAGCAGTGCAGACACGTGCTGCATGCCAAGTGTGCCTGGGTTGTGAAAATAGCTCATCCCTGCTTTGCTGTGACTCCTGCAATTAATTGCAGGAAAGAGGGTTGTTGCAGAGTGATGGTGCTTGGCAGATGATTTAATGGGCCTTTCCTCTAAGAGCACAAACCTTCAGTGTTACCTGAAGGTGCTTTCCATACTGCGTAGAAGGAGCTGAGAACACTTTCTTTTGTCAGTGGATGTGAGTTYTGCTGTATTGTGTGGTCTTTTCTTCCTCTGTGGCAAGTCCTTTGTGCATGAGGAGTGTTTGAGTGGTGTGGTGTGACAGAAACACAGAAAATACTCTGGTGGCATGACATTCCCTGTGCAGACACAGCTCAGGTGTGTGTTGGGGTGTGAGGAAAGGACTCTGTGCTCTGCTGGTGGCACTCCAGTGSTGCTGAGAGCCAAGGCAGTCACTGAGCAGTGAGAAAGGACTAGAAGGGTGTGTGCTTTTTGTGAGGGCATGTGCCCTGGGTGTGTTTGACACAGGGGCCAGGAGACACATCTGCARTTGTTTATTGATGTCAGCAGTGTTGGAAGGTGTTCTCATTAATCTTCTCTTAATAGCAGACATTGGATGTTCMCTGCTGAAGTCAGAGGCTGCACCCTGAGTAGTGATGTGTGCTTTAGTAGGGTTGCAATGGGAAATGGCATTTAGCCTTCCAGGAAAAATACAGCTGAAATTGTCATGGTCTGAGAGGACAAGCTGGCTGTAAATGAGATTTCCATGAATGCCAAGGGGAGTTTCCTTTCCCTGTGCCAAAGATAAAACCAGTGTGAGYAGAAGATGAAAACTTGCAGTTGGTGTGTGTGAGACCTTTCCCTACAGGTGGAGAAAAAGCATTTCCCWCTTCGCTTATACTGAAGCACTGAAAGGAGGCTACAAAGAGGAGAAAACCCCACAGAATAAATGCTGCACGATCTGATCTCTGTGKTTTTTCCTCCTGCAGAGGCACAGCATGCTGAAGCAGCAGGACCTGAGCATTGCCATGATGGTGACGTCGCGGGAGGTGCTGAGCGCGCTGTCGCAGCTGGTGCCGTGCGTGGGCTGCCGGCGCAGCGTGGAGCGCCTCTTCTCCCAGCTGGTGGAGTCAGGGAACCCTGCCCTGGAGCCCCTCACCGTGGGGCCCAAGGGGGTGCTCTCAGTCACCCGCAGCTGCATGACTGATGCCAAGAAGCTTTACACACTCTTCTACGTGCATGGGTCAGTGTCTGCGGGCCCCGCTCTCGGCGCCACCGCCTTGGGGATGCTGGGTTCTCACAGCACATTCTCCTCTTCAGCATCCATTGTTACATCTACTTGTTGCCTAAACTGGGAGAAAGCAAAGCTAATCTTTGATGGCACCAGTTGCAGTGCCATGATTGCAGTTGAAATGTGCCAATATTTAATATTCCATCATTAATTTGATATGGGCACTCTGGGTTTTCATGCTCTCTGGAAGAGGAGTGTTTRCCTCACTACTTGGCATGGAAAAAATAAAATAAAAGTGGTGATTTTTCCCACCCAAGTTTGCTGCTCTTGGGCAGAAAGGTAACACTGAGAAAGTGAAACCCTTCTGGGCTTGGTGAGCACAATGAATAGCCCAGTGCCATTAGYTGTGAGCAGAGCAAACAGTGAGTGCTCAGCACAGTGTGCCTTGGCCTTCCAGTTGGCTTCAGCTCGTTCTTCTTGCTCCAGTTAGCAGGAAAAGTAGGGAAGGTCAGTGCAGAGATGAAAGTGGGGAGAGTGACGTGTAACCTGATCCAGTGGTTTTCAGAATACAAAGTTCCTCACTTTTTTTTTTGTCCCCCCATAGGTCCAAACTGAATGACATGATTGATGCAATTCCCAAAAGTAAGAAGAACAAGAGGTGTCAGCTACACTCCCTGGACACACACAAACCAAAACCTTTGGGGTAAGGCTGTGTTTACCATGCACAAGTGAAATATTTTAAGGAAGCAAAGCATTGAGACTATTTTTAAGCATTGAGATCAATTTTTATGCTGTGATCTGTTTGCCAGAGTAGCAGTTGGATTGTAGMAGAACCTAAATAGTTGTTGGGGAGAGGAAGAGAAGCACCAGGAGTTCTGGCCATGCTCAGGGCATGGATGGCTCCTGCACTGTGATAGAAACAATGCTCYAGAAAGACAAACTGGTTTTTGTGCTCTAGACCAAAATGGTTGCTCAGCAGATTTTCTCACACTGGGGTCAAAGGGTGCATGCTAAATAAATATACATCATTTTGCTTGGCATTATTAAAAATGCCTTGCACAACTGTTAACCAAGGGCTTTATTGTGGTTGGATGCAGGGTTAAAACTGGAGCTCCATAAAATGTACTTTCTAAAAAGTGACAGCATGTTTTGAATACCCCACTGAACAATATGCATGTATGCCTCTGTCTTGAAGCTGAAATGATTTATTCCAGCTGGTTAAGCAGAAGAACACTCCCTGCAAATCTCTTGTGGATTTTGGGGAGGTTTCTTCTTTGTGGAGTGGCTCCTTTTATTTATTTTTTTTTTTTTCATATGATGACCAATAAATGGGCATAATTGGAGTGTTTGGACCTTTTTTACCCAGCTGTGTTRTGCTGCTGGTTAAGCCTC
The DNA here is from genome assembly GCA_902810485.1 of Alauda arvensis. Classification (NCBI taxonomy): domain Eukaryota; kingdom Metazoa; phylum Chordata; class Aves; order Passeriformes; family Alaudidae; genus Alauda; species Alauda arvensis. Next base: position 1,635,813 of record CADDXX010000070.1, on the reverse strand, counting down.
CAACCTGTGAAAGCTTGCTCATGGTTTCCAGTTACAAGACATGTATTTTTCTATGCAGATTGGAGGCTCTCTGGGTTTAGTTAAATCCCCTGGGATAGCAGGCATTTGGAATTTGACACTTGATTTTTGCTGGTGCTGCTTTACTGGGAACTCATCATTATCTTCYATTATATTTTGGTTAAAGGCCTTTCACATAATCAGTTTAAAGCTTATATTACACAAGATCCTGAGAGTATAGGGATGTGTATATAGATATAAATRTGTATATATTTCTTTTTAAATRAAGCAAATTCATAGCATCATGACAGTGGGGTTTTGGAGGTTTTTTATGTTTAATAAGTTTAATCTTTCCTGTGTGAGAACAGATGCTGTGGAACCTGCAGTTAGCACTTTGGCAAGGTAGAACTGTTCTGAATAGAGAGGAAAATGCTGCTTTTATTTCCTCAATTGATGCTGGAGTAAATCCCCTCAGTATTTTGGATGCTGGCAGGTCAATAGGGAATTTTACACTCTGCAGGTTAAACTGTGGGGTTTTCAGAGARCATGGCCTGTGGATGAGCAGTGCAGTTTGCTAAAGAAGCAGGACTTGCTCTCCCTTCCTCAGCTGAAACCCCTCTACTCTGTCCAGAAGTGACCAGAGTGTATCAGCATTGCTATAAATTCAAATAAATCTGCAGTGGACACAAACAGGCTCAGGCTGGGCTCTGGAGGCACCCAATTGTCACAAAACAAACTTCATTTACCAACACAGAGCTCCACATCTTTACCAGAAACTCCTTCAGATGAGTTGCATCTGTTGGGCATTTCCTGCACACAAAAAAGGCTTTGAGCTGGAGCTGTGTGTTTAATTAGAGGAGTTATGTAAGCAGCTAATGCCACTCGAGGGTTACTCCATGTCCTCAGTCTGGCTTCTGCCTCCTCTGCTCCATTTGGGGCTCAGGAACATTTGAAACTCTCCTAAATGCAAGCCCCATGCCCTGGGAAATGGCACACAGAACTCCTCTAGTTAGGAAATAGAGCTCCTCCTTCCCATTTTCCTGTTCTGTTGTGTCCATAAGACAGAAATTACCATTCTGATCAAGTGTCAAGTGTAGATAAGCCTGTAAGCAACCATGACCTGTTATTTAAAGTCCATTTTTTGCTCACTTTCAGCACATCCAAATGTGAGTTATAAAATTATTTTGATACTCTAACAAATTTTTGAAGTTTGAGGTCGGATGTTTCATGGTGAAAGTTGTTTGGGTATTTTTGTTTTGCTTTTTTTCTTTTGTTATTTTACCAAATTCTCTTCAGCTGACAAGTATTAAAACTTGTATGTGTTTATACTTAAAGTCATACTCTGAAAATCACAACTGGTTTGCAGCTGTAACATTAAAAACCATGATGAGTCTGGGTTATAAACAGCAAAATTTGCATCTCAGTTCTGACCCAAACTTTCACAGATGGTTAAGACTCAACCTCAAAAGAATTCCAMTTAAATTAAGGAACAGAGCAGCATTTTCCAYGGGATTTGTTTAGGAAAAATATAATCTGCTGATAATATATATGTTATAGGTCTGAGAAATGTTTGGTAATACTATGTGACAGTGAAAGGAGCAGTAGCAGACTCAGTTCAAAGAAATTAAGAGCAGTTAAGAAAAGTAGAGAAGACAGGAAGAGGAAAGAGAGCAAGTGTAGCATCATTTTCTGCTATGGACCTTCCCAGGGAGCAGTCAGGTAAAAGAATGAGGCTCTGCTGGGTCCTTTGCTGGCCCCCAGCAGGATAATGAAGGGTTTGTGTGTGTTTTCCTTGCAGGGGCTGCTGGATGGATGTGTGGGAGCTCATGTCCCAGGAGTGCAGGGATGAAGTGGTTCTCATCGACTCCAGCTGCCTCCTAGAAACCTTAGAAACCTACCTGAGGAAACACAGGTGTGTGAAAGGAGCAAACCTCACCTTACACCTGTTTTCATGGCATCAAAGTGTTCAAAATGTAGAGGATTTTTTTTTCTTGTGGAGCTGAAGATCTCAGCTTGGTGGTGATGGGGGGATTTTGCCAGGATTTTGCCTTTGTCTCATCAACTGGGATGGTTGATGAGACAAAGGTGGTGAAATATTATTTATTTTTAATYAAAGGGGAAATGGGAAGACCTCTGATGAAGTCATAGCTGCTTGTCTTAATTTTTTTTTTGGCAAGGATTAAATTATGATTTACAGTTTAATGTTCAAAARCTGTGTGTTCTCATTCACTCTTCCACTGCTCTTTGGGCTGGTAGGGAAGAGCAGAAGAATTTTGATTCTTTCAAAATCCTGTGAACTGCGCCAGTGCAAGCAGACTTCAGGCTTGGTGTTGCCTTTAAAGCACTGTTTTACACCACTTGTTTATGCCTGGTGCTGTTAAATCTCCCTTGCAGGGCAGAAATAAACCATTAAATKATGGTTGCATGTGCACAGGAGCTGCCGGTGCTGATTGAAAAGTTTTCATTTCCAGCAGTCTCAAGGTTCTGATATGAACTGTGGGGGCACAGATGGGTGTGGGGGTGGTGCTGCTGTGGAAATAACACTTTGGAAACAAAATAACTTTAATCTCCTGTGACATTAAACACTGCCTTGGCTGCCTTCCTGGTGCTAACCTGCAATAATACTGCTGTTTTCTCTCCTTGCACCGYGGAAAGCAGGCAGGTATCGTAGCTCCAGCAGCAAAATGGGTTTGACTTAGTGCTGTCAAGTGGCTGGGGACAGTGGGAAAGGGAAAAACACCACCCAGAGCTGGCATGGGGAGCCAGCTTTCTGAGCTGAAATGTGAGCAGCTTGTCTGACTTGCATTTTTAGAGTCATCCAGCAAGAGATCTTGTAGCCTCYTGAAGGTTACTCCTCCTATGGCACAGAATGGGCTCAATTTGATTGTGTTTTAATTATAAGCATGCTCCTGTCACACAGGAGCTGTCACATGTTTAAAAATGAGTGTGTTGTGTTAYAAATAACCCTCATTTGGCCATCAGCACAGCAATCTAATAATTCAAAATATGTTTGTGGTGGAAACAAGGGTTGCTCTTGTACTGCAGGCACCAGAGGAAACGTTGCCTTCTTTCTTATCACTCACTTGAGTACACTTGAAAGAATTCCTAGAAGGTGATGTGGCATGTGTTACTTGAGAGAGGGATTTTGCCCCTGGTTTGTTGAGATTCCTGATCTTTGAGTTGAATTCCTTGTGGGAGTTTCTTCAAATCAAGGATTCACTTTGGAGGATGGAAGTTTGATCTCCAAGTTAGTAGTGTAGAATAGGTGGGATAATTCATGGTCAATTTAGGTGGATAATAACCAAAATATTACAACAATTGCACTTTTTGAAGCACCACAACCCTGCAGTCGGCACATACCACGCCTCGATGAGAACCCAGCCTGATTTGTTTGTGCTTTCCCCCCCAGGTTTTGCACCGACTGCAAGAACAAAGTGCTGCGTGCCTACAACATCCTGATTGGGGAGCTGGACTGCAGCAAGGAGAAGGGCTACTGTGCTGCCCTGTACGAGGGGCTGCGCTGCTGCCCCCACGAGCGCCACATCCACGTGTGCTGCGAGACCGACTTCATCGCGCACCTCTTGGGCCGCGCCGAGCCCGAGTTCGCAGGAGGGTATGAGTATGTAATTGGCTAGAGTGGGCTATCTAGCGCTTTGCTTCTTTATTTGACTCCTCAAATGTCTTTGCCCAAAGGCTTTGGGCTTTGTTTTTTGCCTCTCTGCTGCCTGGCGGACTCGTGGTTTGTGTTTTTTTGTGCTCGGCGAGAAGAGCGCGGTTGGAAGGTTTCGGCTGTGCTTTGGAAAAGCTTTTCTGGAGGAAGGAGTGCCCCAAGTGTCTTGCAGTTGTYCACTCCCCAGAGCTGCCTGCTTGGCCACTGAGGTGTTCAAATATGCCAAATAGAAAGAGAGCCTTGGTTGAGTTTTGCCAAATGCCAAGTGTTGGAGTTGGTTKTGTTGCCATTTGTTTATTCCTGAACCTTTTTTGAGCATCTGAAAACCTTCCAGTGAAAAGAACAATTCTGAGCTCAGTGTTGGAGTTGGAAGTGACATTAAAGATCATCTAGTTCCAACCTCAATGCCTTTAAAGCTCAGTCATAACTGTTAGATGAGGAGGGTAAATCCTTCCATAGTAGTTGATAGATAATAGATGGATAATGAACARATTAATGCTGAGATGTTTTCACTCTGCACGGTAAGTAACGTACAAAATTCCCTGTGTGTTTATTCAGCTTGAGCCAGCTGATGGTGAAATAATTGCTGTCAACTCCAGCAAATTTTAGGACCCACAAGAATGCCTCTGTGGCATTGAACCTGCTGGTCCCTCCTAGGAAGAGCAGGGTGTGACACCTGAAGGCAGAGGTGGCAAAGCACCGAGCGCTGCTTCRCGGCGGTGCCTTTGACCTGTTCCTTTCTATTTTGCATCTGCATGCAGCACAGCAGAGCCCTGCCAGGCTGCTCCTGCAAACACAGCTGCAGCTGTACCTGCAGAGGAACACACCAGCCCTGCTCTGAGCCCTTGGCTTGGCTCCCAGCTGCTCTAACAGTGCTGTGCTCTGGTTCCCCTTTCCCCCCAGACGCAGAGAGAGGCACGCCAAGACAATAGACATAGCCCAGGAGGAGGTGCTCACCTGCCTGGGCATCCACCTGTACGAGAGGCTGCACAGGATCTGGCAGAAGCTGCGGGCTGAGGAGCAGACGTGGCAGATGCTCTTCTACCTGGGGGTCGATGCTCTACGCAAGAGCTTTGAGGTAAAAAACGTGGGGTTTTGTCCAACTTGGGTGTGAAGTGCTGCAGGGACTGGGCCCCTTGTCACTGGGGTTTGTGTCCTGCTGTGTAACACTGGGCTGGAAGGAGTGGTGCAGTCAATCCCTTGTTCAGTTGTGTGRTATCCATGCACAGCACAACTGGAGTGCTGTGCTCCCACATGGAATAAACTGGAATATCAAAGATTGAGGTTTGCTTTCTTACCTTCTTTCTTTCAAGCTGCTCATTCCAGTACACTGAGCCTTCTGTATTATTAATTCTGGTTTTCTACCTGGTTGCATTGAAAGTAGCTCAGGGTACAACGGTTTTTGGTTGGTTTATGAGCCAAAATGGAGGGTGTGCTTTTGAATCACAAAAGTGGYTGGAAACTCTTGTGCTCAGCTTGTTCCAAATGTGCTCTGATCCTGTGGGAGCCTGAGCTTCAGACAGAACTCCTTTAACCAGTATTTAATATTAATTAATTAATTAATACTATACCAGTATTTAATGTTAATTACCAGTTTATATGACATGGATCTATTTTGTTATGTTCGTCTTCCATTCACAAGAACTGTTCTCTCTAAAAACTTCTAAAACACCAGAGAAGGGGGATGAAAATCAGTTTGGGAAAAATCATAATGGAACATTGAGCTGGTGAGTTCTTGAAGTTGTGTTACTCCCACAGGATCAGAGCATCACAGATCCAACAATGCATTAAAAATCTGCAACTCTTCACTGAAAAATGAGAATCTGGGCCATAGGTGCAACCCAGAGCTCCCCCACACACGAGTTTCCAGCAGTGACTGCACGTGGGTGTGCATTTTTCTGCTGCAGTCAATAGTTGTGTTACTGGGATTTCATTGCTGGCTGTTCTTCTTTGTTGTAAATGTAAAAGYTTGACTTGTGGTAACTTCTGTAACTGGGCCCAACCTCTTGTGAGCAGATGGCTGTGGAAAAAGTGCAGGGCATCAGTCGATTGGAGCAGCTGTGTGAGGAGTTTTCAGAAGAGGAGAGAGTGAGAGAGCTCAAACAAGAGAAGAAACGCCAAAAGCGGAAGAACAGACGGAAAAATAAATGTGTGTGTGAGCTGCCAGCTCCTCTGCAGGCAGCAGAAGAGAAGGAAATCAATCAGGCAAAGGTAAATGTGCAGAGCTGGGCCTYCATCCATCAGCTCACTCTTCCATGGTGGAATTTTATTGTATTTTGGTCCCTGGTGGAATTTARTTTCAGATGAGCTTTTGTGTAAAGTACCTGGGACTCCTCAGCTCTTGGGTTTGGTGGGATGGGGTTTTTTTTCATCCTAAATCTGAGGTTAAGACAGATTATTTTCAACTGTGATTTCTTAAAAGATCACTCAGAACATGGGGACTCAAATGCTGCTTGTAGACAATTGAATTTTTGAAGAGGGGGAATCTTTAGGTGCAATTACTGCAGGATTTCATGGCTGACCATAATGGGCTGTGACTGTGGGTCAAGGTGAATTTAGTTGTGTTGTACTCGTGGAGAATTCTAAGCAATGCTGTTATCAGTCAGTGTCAGCTGGTTCTTCTCATAGCAAGAGTATCCTTTACAGAAATGCTGCCTGAGCTGCTCTCAGTGCCTGCAAGTGTTTGTTGTTTCTGTTTGCAGGAGAACTCAAACTTCACAGAAAGCAGCTGCAAAGCCTGTGGTAGCACCGAAGAAGCCAACAACTGTGTAGAAGTAATTGTTACTAATGAAAGCACTTCTTGCACTTGTCCTAGTAGTGGTGCCCTATTAGGCTCACCTAAAATCAAGAAAGGTATGTTAAGTGTTAGTCTTTTTCATTTTTAAAAAGCACTGGCCGTTTCTGGGGTGAACAGTGGTGACCTGTTTGTRAAAAGGAGTCCCTGCCCGTGGCAGGGYGGGTGGAACGAGGTGRTTTTTAAGGACCCTTCCAACCCAAACCTGGGGTTCTCTGAATTCTCTGTTGTTAGAGGCATAACTAAAGAAGGTGCAGCAGTTCCTACAGATGGCAGTAATGTTGGCCTCTGTCCCAGGTTTGTCTCCACACTGTACTGGCAGCGACTGTGGCTATTCCTCGAGCATGGAGGGCAGCGAAACGGGGTCCCGGGAGGGCTCGGACGTGGCCTGCACTGAGGGCATCTGCAACCATGATGAAAATGGTAGGTTTGGGARAGAAGATYATGGTGCTTTGATACCCCCAGAGCTGCAGCATCTCAAAGGGGAAACCTTGGCTGTGTTTTGCAGGGGACGATGCGTGCGTCCATCGCTGCGACGACAAGGAGGAGGATGGAGACAGCTGCGTGGAGTGCTGGGCTAATGCAGAGGAGAGCAACACAAAAGGCAAAAACAAAAAGAAGAAAAAGAAAAGTAAAGCTTTGAAGTGTGAGAGTGACCACGTAAGGAACATGGCTCTGCCAGATGCTTCTCTAAATGTTTACATTTGAAAGTAGTTACGTGAGGATTTTAAATTCCGATTGAGACTTAGGCTGAAAATGGGCCAACAGGGATCTCCTGTTCCCTTGTCATCCCAGGTTTTGGAATTGGGCTCCTTCCTACAGTAGGCTGTGGTGGAATCTCTTCTATGTTCCTAAGCATGTGCACTTTTACTCCCTCTCAGTGGATGTGCCAGCTCCCCAGGCACACACTGAAATACAAACACCTCCCCTTGCCCACCTCTGAACCTTCCTCTGCTTCCATCCCAAACTCAAAACATCYCACCATTAAACACCGCTGGCAAGCTGACTGCAGGCTCTTTTCCCTTGCAGAACCAGAAACTTGGGAGCTGTCTGGCAGATGCAGGTAGCAGAGAGAGCTCAGGAAATGTCACGCACACAGAGTTCCACCGCGACAAGACCAAAGACACACACGCGGCCGAGAGCTGCTGTAGCGCAGACAAGGGCGGCCAGCAGTTGCCTTGGTTTGAGCACATGAAAAACGTGTCACAGTTTGCAGAACCTACAGAAATGTCACTTGTCCCTGATACTGGAAAAGGTGCCAAAAGCTTAGTGGAGCTCCTCGTAAGTAACCGCTGCCTTGGGGTTGTGGGGTTTGGCATCACTGCTTTAATATTTGGGAAAACTCCCCAGTGAGGAATGGGAGTCCCCGTGTTCAGTTCAGTTCCTTGTGCATGTTCCCTGAGAGGTTTATAATTGAATGCTTTGCAGAGGAGGAGAAACTGTCGCTGGAATGCAGTGACAGGACTTGTAAGTGCTCATTGTCAAGGATTGCATTATTCCGTCACATGAAGTGGGCATTATTGCTGCCTTCAGGCCTCAAATGTTACTTCCCACTGCAGGCAGCCTTCTTCTCTCTCCTTTCCTTCTCCTTCCACTTATTTAGATCCTTTGCTCTCTTTCCCTGCTTTTTTCTTTYCTTTTTTCTTTTTATCTTCCCTCCCCTCATTTTTCTCTCTCACCCCCTTCCTTTTTTTCCCCCTTTCTCTTTCCCCACCTTTCCCCCAAAACCCTCTCATAAAAATCCATCCTCTTCCCATGGAATCAAGCAGATTTGGATCCATTTCATGACTGAATTGGCTGCCTCTCACCCCAAACCAGCAGAGCCCTGTGTGATGAGGATGTCCAGGACTGTGCTGGGATTTGGGCAGGCTGAGCACCCCAGTGCTGCACACGAGGGCAGTGCTGGAGCTCTGAAACCCCCACTTTTTTCCCCATTTCAGGATGAGTCAGAGTGCACTTCTGACGAGGAGCTGTTCATCTCCCAGGATGAAATCCAGTCCTTCATGGCAAACAACAAGTCCTTCTACAGCAACAGGGAGCAGTACCGGCAGCACCTGAAGGAGAAGTTCAACAAGTACTGTCGCCTCAACGACCACAAGGGGCCCGTCTGCAACAGCTGGCTGGCAACAGCTGGAGCCAACTGAACCCACCCCAACTCTGTCTGTCACTGAAACTCGAGATGACTACTGCCTTCTCCTTCCAAACTTAATTTAGTGACTTAATGGCAAAATTTTATCTTAAATTAATGTGATTTTTTTTTCTTGGGTTTTTTTTTTTTTGGTTTCCTGGGGGGAGGCTGGTGGAGGTGATTTCCTTAATTTTGTTCTTTCTCCAGGCTTGTATCTTTAGTTGAGTAGCTGTGCAAGCCTCTCTTCTAATTTAAGCCATCTCTTTTCATTCAATGTTTCTCTTCCTGTGAGACTTACAAAAAGCAAACTAGTGGCAAAGTAATGTTGTACCTATAATTCTGTACAGAATGACAAGGAGCTGAATATAAGATTTTACAAAGTAGACATCCATTTGCAAAAATGTTTTGGATGTAATATGTTAAAGCGCAATGTGCAAAAATTTAAATAAAGAATATTTATTAATATGCATAGTCGAGGTGGGTGTCTGTGTTTGTGCTGGGGGTGAGGAAAGCTGCTCTGGGGAAGGACAGATCCTTGTTAAAGCAGGCTCTGTGCTGCTCCAGGGCTGTGCACTGGGGGTGGTGGAGCTGCTGCCAGCCCAGCAGGGACCATGAGAGGTGGCACGGGCCCAACCTGGCACTGCTGGGCATCAGGTGCCACCCGGAGCTGGGATAAGGGATGGCCTGGGAGCTGGCAGGGGCTGAGCTCTGCAAATCCTGGCCTGAAGGGGAGGAAGGGGGTGGGATTTGGAAGGCGCAGCTTGGGCCGTTTTGGGGGGCGTTGTTAAACCCCCCCCCACCCTTTCATCAAAACCTGTGCCTGCTCTGTTGCAATTAATCCATTTCCTCGCACATTCCTGGGAATTATTGGAGCATATTGAGGGGGATAACACCCCCTTCACTGCTCTGCTCATCTCATCACCCATTCCATCCCTCTCCAACCCTTCCTTGGCTGCTGCCTCCCTGCTCCATCCCGAGCTATTCCACCCGCAGGGGAATAAAAACCATAAAAAACCCCAACCCCACTCCCATTTACCGACCCCCCATAAACCGCCGGCACTCAGGGCGTGTCCCCAGGGGCGTGGCGTGTCCCTGGGCGTGTCCCTGGGCGTGTCCCGGGGCGGGGCCGGCGGCGGGCGGTGCTTTGTGCGCGGTGCCGGTGGCGGTGGCGGTGGCGGGGCCATGGAGCGCTGGTCCGGCCGGGTGGCGCTGGTCACCGGCGCCTCGGTGGGCATCGGCGCGGCCGTGGCGCGGGCGCTGGTGCAGCACGGCATGAAGGTGGTGGGATGCGCCCGCAGCGTCGATAAAATCGAGGTACGGCTGCTGGTGGGTGGGGGCCGCCTCCCTCCCTCCTTCCTTCCCTCCCTCCCTTCCCCACCACGCCGCAGCCAGCCCGGCCACTCCGTCCCCGGGGCGGGTGGAAGGCGCCCGAGCGAGGAGCGGGTTCAGTTTTATCTTTTTAAATTTTTTTAAATATATATATATATTTTTTTTTTTGAGCCGCTTCTTATCGTGGTTAAAAATAGCATCCTCCCCTGAGAGCGGGATGGGGCTGCGGGGCCCCTCCGGCCCCTCGGGGATGCGGCTGCTCGGGCTGCTTTTGGGGGGTGCTGGTTGTTAAAAAACAGCCTCCGGTCCTGCAGGGAGCATCTCGCCAGCCGCGGAGGCAGGAACCTCATGGCGCTGGCTGCGAGGGATAAAGATGCTTTAAAGAAGTGTTTGGGTGCTTTCYGTGCGTCGGTCAGCTGTGCCCACCGAGCTGGAAAAGCTTGTTTGCCATTTGGGAAGTTTTTTCCGGGGGAGGAAATAAGTTTTACTCGTGTTAAATGTTGCCACATTGGCGTTGGGAGCTGGAGGAGACCTGTGCCATACCCTGGGCTGTGTTCCCAGCCAGGGCGAGAAGGGCTCTGCACTGCMCTGACAGCGAGGGCTCCAAAATTCACCGAACCCGGGGCTCGGCATTGGTGGCATTGCCAGGTGGGGCCGAGTGAAGAAGAAGCGCTTGGGAAAAATCCCCAAACTTTTCCCCCTTTTTCCCCTTGCGGCTCTCGGAGGYGCCGCTCGCAGGGAGGAGGGAGCAGCAGCGTGACTCGCTGACCTCTCCTTTGGGGCTGGCTGCTAATTTTGGACTTCCCAGCCTTTGGATGCTGCGGTTCGCAGGGAAAGCTGAGCTCTCCCCAGCTTTTCCCACGTGCAGCTGCCGGCKGTGCCGGAGCCTCGGGGTGCCTGGCAGAGGATGCTGCAGAGGATGTTGTGACTTCCCATTCCCCCCCCTCACCCCCAAGAGAGCTGTTTTCCAAACATCGCCGCTTCCAGCAGCGCCCTTATCTCGGATTTTGTTTTGGAATCTTCTCGTTTGGGAAAGAAATCAGTGCGGCTCGTGTTTTCCTTTGGCGTTCACGTGGGTTTCCTTCCTTTCCCAACCTTTCCCGGCCAAAACGCAAAGCGTGGGTTTGAACAGGCAGCGCTGCTGCTGCGAGGATTCCGCGTTTGGATTTGGGTGCGCACCCGGATCCACCGCTCCTGTATTGATGATTGATGGGGATTGATTGATTGATTGATTGATTGATTGATKGATGGGGGTGCGCTGCTGGCAGCTCCCCTGTGTGCTGCGCTGTCCCAGACACGTGTCCCCGCAGCAGCTGATGTTTGTCCCCGTGTCCCCTCCTCGCTGCTGCCGAGTGTGCCCGCAGCGCTGTCACTCGCCGTGCTGGGTGTCTGGACTGTGTTTTGCTCCTGCTGCTATTCTGGGTTTATTTATTTATTGTCCAGCACGTTTCCTTAACGAGGAAGAGGATCCCGGCAGCGCTGGGRAGGGAAGGTGGTGGAGTTTTTGGGAGGGGATCCAGGGTCACCTCCTGGCTGTCAGGGGAGCTTTGTACCCAGTCGTGTCACGCTGCAGGGCAGAGCTGCTGGTGGAGCTTTCCCTCCAGGAGATTCACCTGCAGGCTTTTCCTTTAAAAAGAAATAAAATAAAATAGGGAAATGCCCAGACTTGGAACTGTTGAGCTGAGGATTTGATCGAGGGGGATTTGAGGGATGCTCTGAGGGCTGGAGGGAGGAGAGGAGGAGGAGTGTGAAGGTGTTGAGGGTTTGGTGATGCCGTRGTTCACAGAAATCCCAGGCTGGTTTGGGTTGGAAATCTCCTTCTGAACCATCCCATTCCAAACCCCRTGGGCAGGGACACCTCCCACTGCCCCCAGTGTGCTCCAAGGCAGCTGGACATGGAAAAAGGACGAGCAGGAGGGTGTAAAACCTGGAGTACAGAGCTCAGTTTGTAGCACAGAACAATAATTTTTCTTCAAGGTTCATGAAAAGTCACCAGTTTTATGGCAGCATGGCTGGAGCCCGTGTGTGAGGTGGTTTTGTAAGCTCCAGCTCGCTGAAGGAGCAGGTTGTCTGCTGGGGATTTAGCTCAATAAATGCCATGTCAAGATTTCTTAATCTCCTGGAAAATCAGATAAGGGCTGGAGGCAAGATAACGAAGGATTTGCAAAGTTGTGTGTTTGGCATTAAACCCCTGTCACAACTCCAGTGCTCCTCATTTGGCTTTTGAAATAAAAACGTTAATGGCTCACAAATCCAAAAAAAAAAAAACACCCCAAAAAACAACAAAAAAATCTGCAGAAGGATCTTTTTTGSTTTTTTTCCTTCCACATTTCCCTCTCTGCTGCTGCAGACTCCTCACTGTGGGCCTGCCAGCAGGAGCTTTAGCAGTCAGACATCGAGGAATAGAACATGACTGAGCTGGCTGCATTTCCCCTCTGCGTGCCAGGAGGTGATCCAGGTGGAGGGCTCGTTCCAGAGGCAGAGCCTGGAGGTCCCAGCAGCTCTCAGGGACCTGCTGAGCTGCTCTGCACACACCACCACGTTCCAAGGCAGAGTTTAACCACAGCCAAGCCTTCTCAGCCAGCCTGGAAAACCAAACTTTGGGGGTTTTTCACCCTCTCAGGCTGCTCCTGGGGTCTCCAGGSTGCTGAGATTTGCAGCCAGGGCCACCCTGGTGCTCTCCAGCCTCCCTGCTCCTGGTGTTCGCCAGGAATTCCTGTTTGGGGTCTGACTTCTTGCAGGGCAGGATTTGCACAAGCATGGCACAAAACTGCTTGTTTTGTTCCCCCCCACTCCCAGCTGCCAAACCCCTCCCTGGTGTTTTATTCAGTGAGATGTGTGAGTTTGTATTTTGCTGGGTGGGGATGGATTTGGGGAGGTTTTCCTGGCTCAGAGGGGCYCTGCAGCTTTTCTCTTGCAGCACAGCAAGGCAGCTGCTTCCAGGGGGTTTGCAGTGATGCTGCTRCTGTAATTTATAATTAAAATCGATTTATTTTGTGTTTATAGAGAATGGCCAAGTGCTGGCAGGTGCTCTCCCTGCACCCACGGTGKCAGCAGCGTGGCTGGGGCTGTCACTGGTGGGAGAAGCTCCAGTGGGACCCTCCCCAGGCCCCTGCAAATCCTCCAGCAGCTCCTTCATCCCTGGGATCCCTTGCTCCAGTGTGCCCAGAGGCACCACGGGTGCTGAATTCCAAAAGAAATCCTTTTTTTTAAATTTAATTTTATTTTTTCTTGCCCTGTGTGTGCTGTGGTGCTGGGAGCAGAGCCCTGCAGGAAGCAATAAAGGTGCCTCCAGAGACAAGGTTTAACCAATGAATTCCAATGSATTTGTGACAGGCATTGATCAAAGGTAACATTTATAACCTGGGCCTGCTTTCTCAAGGTTAGGTCCTGCTCAGGAAACTGCCCTTGATAAGCTGAGCCATCGATTGCAGCCCCAGTCCCTGAGGAGGGTGTGGGAGGAGGAGGAGGAGGAGGAAGGAGCTGAGCCTTCCTCCTGGGCTCTGAGCATCCAATTTTGGGCTCTCAGGTCACTCCGAGGTGCAAGGGGGGCTCTGGAGCTCCAGGAAGGGTATTTAAGAGCTGATTGTTGGTGTTTAATTACTGGCAGGCTGATCACATTGATGGTTTGGAGCTCACCTGGTTCCATTTTGGGCTGTCCCTGGTGGTTCTGTCCCCCTGCCCAGCAGCTGGGATGGGTTCCCTGGGCTCTCCCCACTTTTCAGGCAGGATGAGCCCGAGTGGGGGTCCCTGTGGGGGCACTGAGKGCCCCTCAGCATCTCCTGGGCTCTGGCAGGGATTGTTCTGTCTGGCCAAGGCCCTGCCTGGGGCATGGGGGGCTCAAGGCCTCTGCAGTGCTTTGATTGCCACTTGTCCCTGAGCAGATCCTGSCCTGATAAACAGCACAGATCCCAGAACTGCTGTTCAGAGTGAGGGGGAGAACAAAAACTGCTCTGTCCCCGTGCTTTTCCTCGGCCTTGAAGCTCAGGGGGCTCAAAGCAGGCTGAGTTTTCCCCTCTGTCCTGCACAGGGACCTCGTGGGCAGTGCCAGGGGGGGATTCCCTGGCTGGCAGCAATCCCTGGGGCAGCCCCAGGTGGGTCTGTGCTGTCCCCAGGTGGGTCTGTGCTGTCCCCAGGTGGGTCTGGGGCACCCCCAGGTGGGTCTGTGCCTCCCTGGCTCTGCCAAACTCAGCATTTCTGGATTTATTTCTGGATCCCTGTCCCCGTGGGGCTCAGCCTGAGCTGTGCCAGGCTTAGCTGGGATTAGGCTGGCGTGGCTCAGGCCTGGCTGCAGATGCTGGTCCCAGCTCTGCCCTGTGTGTGCCATGGCAGGGCTGCTCCTGGCCAGATGTGCTGCAGCTGCCTGGCCACGGCTCACMAACCCGGGCTGGAACCAAACCCAGCCCCTGCCCCTGAATTGGGGAGCTGGCAGAGGCGGGGGGCAGGCCCAGCCCCTCGTGGTGAGCATTAATCTGCACAAGAGGATTCAGGGATTAGGGCTGGGGAGCTGCAGGAGCACAGCTCGGAGCACTGAGCTCTGCCAGCCCTGCAGGAGCCACGGGCAGGGCTGCAGCCACGACAGGAGCTCTGGGACATTGGGGACATTGGGGACAGGCTGCTCTGGTGCCCCTGGGGTGGCACAGCCCCTGTGCAGCCCCTGGGTGCAGTGGGGACCCCCAGCTCGGAGCTCTCGGTGCGTCCTCATGGGCTGGGGCTGGGGCAGGGCTGGGCTGGGAGGGAGCTGGGGCTGGGATGGGGCTGTGGAAGGGCTGGGATGGGGCTGGCAGGGGCTGGGGCAGGGCTGGGGACAGTCCTGGCTGTGCCCAGGAGTGCTCCCAACTCCTGCTCAGCCAGGACATGCTCAGTTCYCTGCTCAGGGTGGGTCTGTGCTGGTCTCTGATAACACCTCTCGTTTTCAGGGTATCTCCACTGCTGAGACCAGGCAGGGTTTGGTTTAATTAAAATAATCATTTTTTTTTCCAGGTGACACAGGAGGCAGGTGCCAGGATCTGGGGGGTGTCAGGCCGAGGCTGGGGGCTCAGAGCTGGGTGTCTGGGGGTGTTTTTGGGATTCTGCTCCATCCCAATCCCGCAGGGACCCCGGTGCTGATGCTGCATCCCCGGCTCTGAGGGGCTCCCTGGGCAGCAGCTCCAGCCCTGAGCACAGCCCTGGGGCTGCTGGAGGAGGGAGGGAAGGGTCTGTGCACAGGGAACCCTGTGCAGGCAGGGCTCAGACAGGCAGGGCTCACAGGAAGGCAGAGACATTGCTCTAATGAGCTGTCACGGTGACAGCAGCATCTCCTCCTCCTCCTCCTCCCCCACGGCAGCCTGCAGCAAAAAGGGAAAAGCTGAAAGGGCCTTGATGTGAGGAGGGGCTGAGTGAAGGCACAGGGACCTCTGGGGAGGCTCGGCTCCTGTGTGACAATGGAAATCGAGGATTGAGTGAGCTAAAAAAGCATCTCCTGGCGTGTTTGAGGGAGCAGCGTGGCTCTGGAGCAGTCTGGCAGGACAGCTCCCAGCTCTGGGCAGAGCCTGGCTTAGACCGAGCTTAGCAGGAGTGATATTTATCCTTGGATCATGTACCCAGAGCTGTGAGTGTGATTCCCTGCAGGTGACAGTGGGGACACAGCTCTGAGTGTCTTAAAAATTACCTGATGCCTTTTTTTGGCGTTAAACTCTCTGAACTCAACGTGTCTGAAGCTGATGGGATGCTTTGCCAAATAAAGCCCCACTTGACTCTTTCTTCTCCCTCCTCTTTGGAGTCCCTTCACATTTTTATATCAAACAGCTCTGTAAAAGCATTTTGAGCAGGGCTGGGTGTGGATGCAGTGGAGCATGGAGCCTTTCTGGGCAGATCTGGTGCTTTCTGAGCACAGCAGAGCCATCCCAGAGAGCTGAGCCTGGGGAGCTCCTGTTCCTTTGCACACACCCAGGGCTCGTGGYGTGGKGCAGAGAGGCTGGMARTGTCCCAGGCCAGGCTGGACAGGGCTGGGAGCACCCTGGGACAGTGGGAGCAGTCCCWGCCCATGGCAGGGGGTGGMACTGAGTGATCTTTAAGKTCCCTTCCACCCCAAACAATTCTTATTTCAGGTTTTCCATCTCCAGCTGCTGCACTTGCACTGGCCTKCTCTGTATTGCATTACCTGGTCACTCTCAAAACTGTTTATAAAATCTGGAAAAGCAGCTTTTTTTCTCTCTCTTTTTGTTTTTTCTTTCCTCCCTGTGCATGTGGTGTGCTCAAAGTGGAACGAGCATCACTCGAGTGACTTTAATGGATGCTCTGACAAAAAAAAAGAGTTGCTTTTCAGAAGTCTCTCGCGAACTTTCCCGCAGTTGATGTTTCTTTGAAGAGCCCGTGATGACTCTTTATCTGTCGATGGCTGCAGCACGCTCAGCGCTGCCTGGGTGTCAGCTCTTGGCTTTCAAAGGGAATTCGTTAGCACAAGTGCAGCCTGAGAGATGAAAGGGTCTGTGCTGAGCCTCGCTGGAGGCAGCCAGGCACAGCAGGCAGGGGAAGGAAGGGTTTTGGGAGAGGTTTGATTGCCCTGCTCCGTTGTGGCAGAGGGGGTTTTTTCTCCCAGGGTTAGGGAGGAGCTGGGGGCTGGCTGGGAGCAGAGGCTGGGCAGCTCCAGAGCTCCCAGCCTGAGGGGTCACTGGGGCATCTGCCACCCCCTCCCTGCTCCATCCCAGAGCCACTCACCCCCCCTGTGTCCTCTGCTCCTTCCCCTGTGTCCCCACTGAGCAGGGAAAGGTTTCTCCTGGAAATGGAGCTGTGAAGCACAGCCCTGTGTCCCTCTGGAGCTTGTGTGTCCTTTCCTGTCCGTGTGGATGGGCCCCTCTTCCCTCCTGGATTCAGGCAGGGAGGTGGGATTGAGGCACAGGGAGGTGGATTGAGGCACGGACAGGTGGGATTCAGCCCCAGGGAGGTGGGATTCAGCCCCAGGGAGGTGGATTCAGCCCCAGGGACACCTCTGTTCAGGCAGGGATGCTGTCAGCTCAGCCCGAGCTCCGGGGACGCTGCCGGGATGGGAGGGATCGATCTCCCACGGAACTCAGCACGTCCTGCCCCCCTCTCCTGCCGCTGTGAGAGCGATAACAATCACCCTGGTGTTGCTGCAGTGCCTTCCCCCGAGCTGGGAGCCAGGCAGGACAGCAGCTCCTGCACCCCTGCTGCAGCTCCTGCACCCCTGCTGCAGCTCCTGCACCCCTGCTGCAGCTCCTGCACCACTGCTGCAGCTCCTGCACCCCTGCTGCAGCTCCTGCACACCTGCTGCAGCTCCTGCACCACTGCTGCAGCTCCTGCACCACTGCTGCAGCTCCTGCACCACTGCTGCAGCCCTGCCCTGCTCCATGGAAGCTGCTGGGCTCTGGGAAAGCAGCAGAGCTGCAGCTCTCCCTGCTCAGGGCCCTGGTCCGGCTCTGTGGCTGCTGGGAAAACACTGAAAATCAYCTCCCAAACATCCCCTTGCCCCGGGATGCTGCAGAGGAAGGAGTTTGGGGTGCTGGGGAGAGGCAGGAGCTCTGAGCTCCGTGTGCARTCACTTGCAGGAGATTCCTGCGCTGCACCTCGCTCCTGCTGTGGTGACAGGCTGGGGATGGCAGTGCTGGCAGTGCAGGGAGGAGCTGGCAGGAGGGGGAGAGCTCCGTGGCACAGCAGGGCTTTACTGGGATGTCACTGTGGGAGCCTCGCCGCGGGCTGCTGGAGCTTTGCAGCCAGATTCCCCCTGCCCTGAGGAAGCAGACATCATGTGGCCGCTGGGAGCTGTCCCTGTCAGCGCTGTGACACGCCAGGGAGGAGATGCTGCCTCTCATTAGTGTCATTAGGGGTAAAGGGCATCCTCGGCAGGCGGCGGCTCCCGGGCTGTCCTCGCCTGTGCCGCACCCAGCCCGGCAAAAGGTTGGGATGTTCGGGGTAATTCTTGGTCACGGATAACGAGGAATGGTCAGGCACATCTTGATTGCAGCCTGGTGCCAGGGCAGCGTTTGTTTGTGYTTTGCCAGCACTGCTCACCTGCCCAGGGTGAGGGATGAGCACTGAAAGTGTCCTCAAGTTCCAGGACTTAAAGGCTGAAGCTCGTGGCTTCTCCTGGATGTTGAGATCTCCTTTTCCTTCATGAGCATCACAGAGATCCCTCCCCAGTGCCTGCTTTCAGCCCYGGGGTGTGTTAGCCATGAGGGGAGTTTTTCACAAAGTGGCTGGATAAGCTGCTCCAGGGGGAGAGGGGGCTGCTGGCTGTGTGCATCCTTCCTCGTGGCTGTGTCCATCCTTCCTGACAGCTGGTTTTTTCCCTTCCTGATGCCTGTTCCCATCCCTTCCCAATGCCCATTTCTTCCCCTTCCTGATGGTTGTTTTTCCCCCCTTCCTGAGGCTGTTTTTCCCCTTTCTTATGGCTGTTTTATCCTCCTCCCTGAGGCTGTTTCCCCCTTTCTAATGGCTGTTTTTTCCTTCTTCCTGAGGCTGTTTTCCCCCTCTCTCATGGCTATTATCCCCCCTTTCTCATGGCTATTTTCCCCCTTCCCTGAGGCTGTTTTTCCCCTTTCTTATGGCTGGTTTTTTCCCTCCCTGAGGCTATTTTCCCCCCTTTCTCATGGCTGTTTTCTCCCCTTTCTCATGGCAGTTTTCCCCCTTTCCCGAGGCAGTTTTCCCTTTTCTCACGGCAGTTTCCCCCCTTTTCCTCCCCCGTGCCCCTGTCTCCCCCAGAAGCTGGCAGCCGAGTGCCAGAGCGCCGGCTTCCCGGGCACACTGATCCCCTACAAGTGTGACCTGTCCAACGAGGAGGAGATCCTGTCCATGTTCTCGGCCATCAGGACCCTGCACCAGGGCGTGGACGTGTGCATCAACAACGCGGGGCTGGCGCGGCCCGAGCCGCTGCTCTCGGGCAGCACCGAGGGCTGGAGGACCATGATTGATGTGAGTACCCCCAGAAAGGAGCAGGAATTAAATGTTCTGTCTCTTCTGGCCACCATCTCCCCAGATCTGCTCCTCCCCACCCTGTTCTGACAAAGTTTGGGGAGTGGGAGGATGCCCTGCCCTGCTGAGCCCTCACCTTGCAGGATGGAAACACATTTTTTCCTTTGGCTCCCTGGCTAAAGGAAGGCTGAAGAGCCTTGCTGCTTTGTGTTTTCCCTTCCATAAATGCCAGGAGCTGGGTTTTGCAGCTAATCCTGTCACTTGTGGCAATGGGCAGATTCTTTTTGGCTTAAAAAGCCTGTAATGCTTTTTTTTTTTTTTGTCTTTATAGCCTGATTTTCTGCTCCTAATCTGGTTAGGGCTGGATGTGAATGAGAGCATCTCATGTGGGAGTTGTGCACGTGGCCCAGCCCTTTTACAACTTCTCCCTGGTCCTGCTGAGCATCCTCCTGTGGCTTCACCATGTTTTTGTCATTGTGTGGGGGCCCTTTTCTGCCACACAGCTGTGGCACCTGGGGGTGCTTTGGGTGCCTCTGGGCARTGAGGRGCTGAACCAGSRGCTKTTCMTGCAGGGATTTCCCCTCCTCTTGTGCATGGAAAGGGTTTCCTCACAGGAGCAGAACCCATGGTGCTCGTGGCACCTCCAGCAGCTCYCAGAGCTTGTCCCAGTGAAGGGAAGGACAGGAAAAGCTGTTTGGAGCTGCAGGCTCAGGGCCACYGTGTCCAGCWCTGGAGTCCTCTGTGCCCTGTCCCTCTGGCTGTTCCTGCTGCTGTAAAACACAGGAGCACACTGAGCCTTCAGCCTCCTGCTGCCAGCCCAGGAGCTGCCATGTCCTGGTGAAGTCCTTGGCAGGGTTTTGGCCAGGCTGCAGCCAGAGCAGGCTGAGCTCAGCTCGGTGGGCTGCCAGCCCAGGGCACTGCACAGCCACAGCTCCTGTTGCCATGGAGGCCTGGGGGAAAATGGAGAAATGSAGTGCAGCTGAGGCTGAGCTGCTGCTCAGCAGGGCCCTGGGGGTCACCTGGGCCTGGCAAAGTCCTGGGCCTGGTCCCTGGCACCGTGTCCTGTGTGGGTCCCTCAGGGATGCTGCTCGTGTGTCCCTTTCTTTTTGTCAGCTGGGCAGGCTGGGGGCACTTGTGGCTTCTCCCAGCTTCCCCAGTGCCTTCCTTGGCTTCTCCCAGCTTCCCCAGTCCCTTCCTTGGCTTTTCCCAGCTTCCCCAGTCCACATTCCCTTCCCCCTGCTCAGCTGGAAGTGCTCCCTTTATCCCACCTTGCACCACTTCCAGGGAGCCACGTTTAGCAGTGGGGCTTGTCCTGTGTCAGACACCCCAGTGTGGGTGYTGGCAGTGTTTGGGGGCTGCTGTGGGGTGGGTGTGTGAGGAGGAGAGGCAGGCTGCTCACCCCACGAGGCTGGGGGAATGTGTTATCCCCAGGGATGGTCTCTGTGSATCCCTCTCTGCTCTCACTGCTTGGCACCAACGCTGCAGCAGCAGCAGCCTGAGACAGGCAGGCTCCCTCCCTGTGCTGGCAGAATTTCCCTCTCACCATCCTCCCAGCAGCTGCTGCCTTGGCTCCTCATCTCCTGTGTTGATTGAACAACCCTGCAAAGAGTAAAGGGAAAAAACCCTGGGATGCTCCAGAGCCTGAGGCTTCCCCCAGCCCAGCCTGGGCAGCCCCACAAAAACCTGGGCTCTGCTTTTTGTGCTGCTCCTGCTGCTGCTGAGGGGGTAAGAAACAGCTCAGTGGAGTTTTCCCCTTTTGTTCTGTGCCCCTGTTCTGTGGCTGCATGGCAGTGTCTGCTGGCAATGTCCCCTGGCTCTGTCCCTGGCTCTGTCCCTGGCTCCATGGCAGGGCTGGGGGGGCTCTGCAGGCTCAGCCCCCTCCCTGCCAGGGCACCCCAGCCCCAGGGCAGCCCTGGCCAGGCTCTTTTCCCTCTCTGCCAGCTCCTTTCACGGGCCACTGGGCTTTGCTGTGTGGCTCCTTCCCAAGCTTCCTSAGAGAGCAGTGCCCTGGGAGGTGCTGCTGGAGGCTTCCAGGGTGGGGAAAGTTCCCAAACAGCCACTGCTCCATGGATGTAGGAGCCATTAGGGCCTTAAATTGAAGGCTTTTTTTTTTTTTTTTAAATTTATCCTCATTTTTGGTAAATTGATTTTTGCTTCCGTGCATTTTTATGAGCTTTGAGGCCTCCGTGTCCTTTCAGGTTCCCCTCTCAGCATCCTCCTCCTTGCCATGTATCTGACAGTCAGAACCATGTTATAATCCACTTATTCCTCTCCTTTCCTAATGTTATAATTCACCTATTCCTCTCCTTTCTTAACATTCTGGTTCATTATTGCCTGCTGTGGATTGCCAGGGTGGGAGCTGCCTGTCCCCAGGATGTTTGGGATGATGGATGTCCTGCTCTCCACATCCTTGCCCTGTGGGTGCAGCAGGGAAGGTGCCACCTCAGGCAGGCTCTGAGCCCATCCTCCCTTGCTTCCCAGCTCTTCCCCCATCTCCTCAGTGCTGTGTGAGGCTGGAGCAAAGTCCTGCTGTGCAGGAGGAGCTGGGGCTGGCTGCTGTGCACCCTGAGCCTCYGGGGCTGCAGCAGCTTCACCCCCTGCCCTTCCCAGCCAGCAATTCCAGCTGAGCTTCCCCATTTTCCCTGCTCAGGGCACAGAGGGCTGCAGCACAATCCCCTSTCTCCTCTAGGAAGGGGTTTGATTGTTGGCATCACTCAGTGACGAGCCAGGCTCTGTTCTTGTTGCTTTTCTGAGCCATCTGTGCAGGGATCTGTGTGCTGGGAGCTGCCTTTCCATGTGTGCTCAGGGCACTGCTGTGGGTGCCTTGGGGAAAAAAAAGGCTGATTCTGGGAATGTGAAACGCTGAGCACTTCTAGGAACAGGATCTTTGATGTGCTCTGACCTGGGTGATTGCTGGAAGTGTTGCTGGTGTCCCAGAGCTGCAGCCTGTGCTCTGAGCAGGGCCCAGGTGTGCTGCCCATCCTTGCCAAGGGACCTTTGAATCTTCCCTCCTTCAAACAGGAGCGTCTGGGAATTTGTAACCACAGCCTCGGGGTGACACAAGCCTTGCTCGTTTGCCAGGTGTGTTGTTGAGGTTCCCCAGTGCCTGTTTGAAATGGGATTTCACCCCCAAACCCACTCTGTGTTAATGGGAAAAGCCCCCCCAGCTCAGCTGCCTCCCAGCTCAGTTGTTCTGTTGTGCTGTGGGGTTTTATCCCAGGGCTCTGCACTTCCCCCTGTGGCTGTTGGTTGGGATCTTGCTTTGCCAGGAGCTGTCAGAGCTGTACCTTTGCCCAGGCTCAGTGAGTGCAGCCTTTGGGATGCTGTTACCCTCTAGTGGCCTTTGGGGAGAGGGAGCTGGGAGTGAGTGCTCCCAAAACCGAGCTGGGAGTGAGTGCTCCCAAAAACGGGCTGGGAGTGAGTGCTCCCAAAACCGAGCCGGGCTGGGCCATCCTGGGGCTGGGATCTGCTTTGTCAGGAAGGGTTTTACACCAGATCCACATCCCAAAGGACCGGGCCAGGCTGCAGCTGGTGATTCCTGCTCTCCCTGCCCACCCAGCTGGGGAACCCCAAAGCCTGCCCGTGCCCTGCCTGCCCTGGGCTTCACCCCGGGGCTGAGGGGCCCCTCTGCTGCCTTCTCTGCTGGTTTTYCCTTCCTGGCACAGCCCAGGTGAGCTGCCAGGTTAAAGATTGATCGGTGCAGCTGCAGGTGAGATGGCCAGCAGGGACTCAGCTGGAGCAAAGTGCACCTGCACTGGGGCTGATGACTCCACTTTGTGTTGCCTGGGTGCTCCCAGCATCAGATAAACGCCCTCTTTATCTCTGGCCAAAGACAAAAACCCTTCGGGGATGGCCTCTGGCAGCGAATGGGGAATAAAATAAAATAAAATTGTCTGGAGCAGACAAAAGCAGTGACCRCAAATCCWYGAGCTGAGCCCGTRATTGCASCTCTCAGCTCCATCCCTTCCCAAASCAGTGTCCCTCCTCTGCCTGCCCTTTCGTGCCAGCCAAGTCCCAGCTGTTCTGCCCCATTCCTGCTCYTTATTTCCCCAGGGATGATCCCCAGCCCTTCCCCGTGCCCATCCCTCCCCGTGGCCTCGCTCCTGCTGCTCCACCCATTTACAGTGGCRTTTACCTGCCTTGTGATTCACCAGGAAACCAGCTCATCCTGGAGATTCCCCCACTGCCGTGCGCTCAGGCCCTGCTGGGTGTTAGACAGGACCTGCCAGGGGATGCTCACACCCTTTTGTGTTTCAGCAAAACCCCTCCCAAATCTCAGCAATCAGCACTGCTGCTGAGATCCCTGCTCATGCACCTCTGGGCTCTTTTCTCCAGCTGGGGGAATTTCCTTATCTCTGTCCTCCCTGCAGCTTTGACTGTGTTTTATGGGAGTGCTGGAGGCAGCGCTGCTTTAATGCTTTAGGACCGAGTTTAACCAAGCCGGGCTGGTCCAAAGAGCAAGAGSCTGGAACGCTCCGGGTGCTGAAGCACTGCAGGGTGAATTGCCAGGGCAGAGGAGATGGCAGCAGGCAGTGCCAGGGGGAGCTGCCCACCCCGGTGTTCCCCAGGTGATCTGTGCTCCTCTGAGCTGCTGCTGCTGCTCTCACAGCAGGCATGATCTGGGGATTTCCTCGTTAAGGAGCTGACCTCATTAATTACCTGCTGTCAGTGCCCTGGAGCTGAGGAGCCCTGGCTCTGTGTCCTGCCTGTGGGGAGGGGGTTTGCTCTCCCTTCCTTGGGCCTTTTCCCTCACACTCACCCCTAAAACAACCCAATCCATTTATCCTGCTCTCTCTGGGTGTCTGTGCACCTCCTGCCCCTGGGGCTGCAGCCCCAGTCACCTGTGGGGTGTGAGGATGRGCAATTCCCTCTTGGTTTTGCTGGGAATTCCCTGGGGACAGGGACTGCAAGTGATGTCCTAGATTTTGGGCAAGCCAAGGGGTGCCAGGCAGGGCTGCCGGCCTGAATTCCTCCTTTTCTCCCTCCCCTCAGGTGAATGTGATGGCTGTGAGCATCTGCACCAGGGAAGCCTATCAGTCCATGAAGGAGAGGAACATCGACGATGGGCACATCATTAACATTAACAGGTGAACAAAGCGGGGTGTGGGGTCAGCCATGGGGGCTTCCTCCTCCTCCCTCCTGCCTTCCAGGAAGGGTTCAAGCACTGGAGTTCTGGAGTTCCAAGCTTGCTGTGTGGTGCTGATGGGGATTTTTTAAGGATTGTGGTGGTTGAAACCTCAAACTTAATCCTTGCTGGTGTAAAGCATGGAAAACCAAATCAGGGAGGAAAGGATAATCCAAACCAGGGAGGAAAAGGCAATTTAAACCAGGGAGAAAAAGGCAATTTAAACCAGGGAGGAAAGGATCATGCAAACCAGGGAGAAAAAGGGCAATTTAAACCAGGGAGAAAAAGGGCAACCCAAACCAGGGAGGAAAGGATGATCCAAACCAGGGAGAAAAAAGGATGGCTCAAACCAGGGAGGAAAAGATAAACCAAACCAAGGAGAAAAGGATGATATGAGCCATTCCTGATGGGGCAGGGCTGAGGTTTGATTTCTGGAGCTGCTCAGGAAGTTCTGGCTGTGTCAGGAGGAGCCTGTTGGCGGTGCCAGCCTCTCCCTGTGCTGCCCTGGGCGCCCTGCAGGCCCCTGGCAGGTGCCAGCAGTGTCCCCTGTGCTCTGTCCCCAGCATGAACGGGCACAGCGTGGTGCCCCAGTCCGTGGTGCACTTCTACAGTGCCACCAAGTACGCGGTGACAGCGCTGACCGAGGGGCTGCGGCAGGAGCTGCGCGAGGCCAGGACACACATCCGAGCCACTGTGAGTGCCCTGGGCTGCCTGCTCCCCTGGGGAACAGCTTCTGCCTCTGGGGGAGAGCCAAGGGGGGGGCAGAAATGGTGCTCAGCACACTGGGGATGGTGGGAGACTGTGGTGTGAGTGCCCAGGGCTCCCTGCTGCTCTCATGGAATACAGCTTCTCCCTTTGGGGAAGAGCCAAGGGGGTATAGAAATGGTGCTCAGCACACTGGGGGTGGTGAGGAGATCCTGTGGTGTGAGTGCCCTGGGCCCTCTGCCTTGCTGCTCTCATGGGGAACAGCTTCTCCCTTTTGGGGAGAGGCAATGGGATGCAGAAATGGTGCTCAGCACAGTGGGGATGGTCAGGAAATCCTGTGGGAAATGCAGATTGGGGCACAGGAGGTCTGGGAAGGGTTTTTTTTTTGTGGGCAGTTGTTTGTTTGGGGGGTTACATCAACAGAGGGGGCACTCAGCTGGGCTCTTTGTGCTCACTCAGAGCTTTTCCATGTTTTTCTTTGCTCCTCTGTCCCTCTGGGGTGTGAGGAGGGAAGTGCCCACCAGAGGCCACAGCAATCACCAAGGCAAGGTCTGCTCAATTCAGCTGTTCCCTTAAAAATGTGTGGGGAAGGAGAATAACAGAAAAATTAATTTTTTTTTAATTGAAGGGGAATTACAAATCCTATCAGGATGTGCTCTGCTTTTTTTCCAGTGTATATCCCCAGGACTGGTGGAAACAGGATTTGCTTTTAAACTCCACGATAACGACCCTGAGAGAGCTGCTGCAACCTATGAGAGCATTCGGGTAGGACTTGGAGCAGTGGCACCAGAGGGAAGTGGCTCTGATTGTTATTGAACAGTCTTTCTCCTGGCCAATGGCTCCAGAGAGTGCCCAGTGCTCTCCAGTGTCAGCCCTCAAACCTCACTGGTACTCACACACTGTGTAGGTTCTCATTTGGGCTCCGTTTCCAGCTCGTTGATATTTTTCCTTTTATCCTGATGCTTCTGTCAGTCAGTGTCAGCCAGCTCTGCCATTGTGCAGCCTGTGACTTCTTCATGGCAGAGGAGACGGGCCAGGCAGAGGTGCCCCAGCACAAGGAGAGGTGTTTGCAGGGATTTCCTGTGGGAATTCCTGATCAGCAATGGCATTGCCTGACCACYGTGCAATCCAAGAATTACCAGCACCAGGCACATCCTTTGCTCCGTTTTTAATGGATTGAGTGTTTGCTGCTTGCTGGCACCTTCTGGCCATGCCCCAGTGGCACTGTCTGACCTCCCTGTGGATGGGCAGGACAGGAGGGGTGTCCTGGGGAGCTCTGGGTGCTGCCCTTTGAGAGAGCCCTTTGCTGTCGTTGCAGTGTCTCAAGGCTGAAGACATGGCCAATGCTGTCATCTATGTCCTCAGTGCCCCTCCCCATGTGCAGGTAGGCTGGGGAGGGGCTGGGGAGGGGCTGGGGGCTGCCCTGGCCTGGCTGAGCCAGCCCTGGATCAGCTGGGAGCTTAGGGGGGATTAGCAGGGATCGTGTGTGTTTGCAGTTCCTGGGTGGCAGCTCTGGGGTGGCTCTGCTGGGGCTCTGGGATTGCTCTGGGATTGCTCTGGGATTGCTCTGGGATTGCTCTGGGATGGCACTGCTGGGGCTCTGGGATTGCTCTGGGGTTGCTCAGGGTATGGGATTGCTCTGGGATTGCTCTGGGGTGGCTCTGCTGGGGCTCCTCACATCCCTGTGGATGCAGAGTTGCTGCTGTGGGAGCAGACTTTGATCACCAGAGGCTCCTCAGTGAACTCTGCTCCCTGGAGCAAGGTGTCCCCTGACCCTGCATCCCTGGGGATAACTGGGCTTTTCTGGGCTTAAAGACATAAAAAACTCTGCCTGTGGCAGCTCTGGGAGCCAGACCAAACTGCAGCCTTGAGCCCTGAGGTTCACCCTGCACCTTTCCCCGTGCTCATTTGAGCTTTTGCTGCCTGGAAAGGCAGAGCAGGTCCCTGCCCCTCTGCTTTGCTCACAGCTCTGTGAATCAGAGATTCCAGTGCAGAATCCCAGCTCCATGCCATGCTGCTCTCTTGCAGATTGGGGATATTCAGATGAGGCCCACAGAGCAGATCTCCTAGCAGGGCAGGAGGAGGAGGAGGATGAGGAGCACCATGAGCAGCACCATGCCCACTCCACTCGGAGCCCCCTGGCAGCCCAGGCTTCCCCAGGCTGGCTGGCAACGTTTGAATCAAGTACCAAGGATCACCAAGTGTGAAGAATTGTWTTTTCTCTCCCTCTCTCTGAGCTGGTGCTGGTGCTGAGCCAGTTTGAAAAAAAACAAACAAAAACCACGAACTCGTAGTGGGTCTCTTTGTCCCCCACTCCTTTCTGAAACTGCTGAAGAGTAAAAATGTATTTGAAAATGATGCAGGGAAGTGGTTTGTGGAAGATTGTTTGTCTCCAGGCTGGTTTCTTCTTCCTTTTGCTTTCCCTTGGAGGTTGGTTTGATCCCAGTGGCTGGTGCTGTGTGTGGAGCCAGGTGAAGTGGCACAAGGTGYTTGCCAGCTTCAGTGTGCTCAGGGCTGGAGATTCCCAGTGGATGTCACCCAGGAATCCATCCAGTATTTTAYTGTCATCAGGTTGATTACTGATGGTGATGATGCATGTGGTGTTTTCTGTTTGTTTTGTATTCCTGACCCCAGTGCACAGCCCTCCTCTCCCCTTCACAGGAATCATGCCTGCCAAGTTTTGAGGAAGTGTAAATGTGTGTGCTTGATATTTCTCTTTTTTTCCTAGGTAGGTCCATAGCTGGAGGAAMAGCACCTGTCCCTGTGCAGGTTAGGATGATAATCTCAGTGGCATAGTGACAGTGAGTTGTGTGGTATTTTACAATAAAAACTGAAGGTGTGCTGTCTTGTGATCACCTCTGTCCTTGGCATCACCTCCCAGCACTCTCCATGTTCTCTGTGTGATGTTTGCATGCATTGACACTTTGGAAATGTGCATTTGCTCTGGTGCTGTTGARATGCTGGTGCTGAGGAGCTGGAAATGGTGGAGGTTTATTTTTATGTAGAAACACAAACTCTGAGAGAGAGGGAGAGAGAGAGGAGAGTGGAACGAGCCGTGCTGAAGGTGTCTGGAATGAGGAGAGATTTATTTGTAGGGACATTTTGGCTGCAAAAAGCAGCAGGTGGAAGGTCTGGCTGAGATCTGCAGTGCTGGTGCAGCCCTCTGGGTTTACTGGGAGYTGAGGGAGAAGAGACCTGGCCCCAAAGCAGAGCTGGGGACTCTGCAGGGAGGTCTGTGTGTGTGTCCAGCTCTCCCTGCACACGTTGCCTTAAGACTGCAGACCCTGTGCAGCTCCTGAAGGTTCAGGGATGGTCACTGGGCCAGAGCAGAGCAGGGAGAGCCTGGGACATTGGAAATTGGGGTTGGATTGTTTGGCTGACAGCAAGAGAGCTCTGGGAGTCGATCTCCACCAGGGAGAGCAGAGCTGGGACACCAAGCCCAGCTCCCTGGGCAGCCCTGGGCAGGTGACTTCACCTCTGCCTCGGTTTCCCCAGCTGGAAAATGGGGATAGGAACACTCACCTACCTCACAGGGGTGTTGTGAGGACTCACAAGCTTTTGTAAAGCACTTTGGGCACGACAGGTGTGTGTCAGTGCTGAGTGTTGATGTTGAAGTGTTATTCTGAATTAAACCTTGTGATATTACCTGGAATTCCTTGTGCCAAAGGGGAGCAGCTGGAGGAGGATACAAAGGAGAGAGCAAAATGTTCCTTTCGTGGTGGCAAAAGCCAAAGGCAGTTTGCTCCTTTTTTTTTCCTCTTTATTAACACGTGGTGTGTTCTGTCCGTTCCTCACCTGTCACCACTTCCTGGATTTGGCTTTTTAATTTATTGTGAGTGAGAAATCCCAGCCCCTTGGGGAGTCCTGCACTGCCCTGCTCCAGGATGCCAAGGTGGTGCCTTTGTGTGGATATTCTGCAGGTGCCCTGGGCAGTTTGTGCCACCTGTAGCAGAAGGTGGTTGAGCTACTAAAGAGGCCAAAAAAAAAGGAAAAAAAAAAAGAGAAATTAATAACTTCTGAGCAAAAAAAAAATACTGAGCAGGGATGTGGGCAGCAGTGATGAAACMCTGAACTGTGGCAGCAAGTGTGTGCAAAGTTCAGCAGATGTTGAAAYGTGTGGCTGAGGAGGGGCTGTGCATCTCCCTGTGCTGTAACAGGGGGATTTGCAGGGAATTGCTTCAGATCCAGAACCTTGACAAAAGGGTTTGTGCTGGGAGCTGCTCCCTGCCAGTACAGCCTGGCTGCCCTGCAGCCCTGGAAGTTGTTTTGGTTGGTTGTTTCCCCCCCAATAACATTTGTAAGATGATGTGCAGTATATTTTTCCATTGGAAGTGYGGTTTTAGGGGATCATCCCTGCTGCCTGTTAACCTGCCCAACGAAGGAGGGCTCCTGGTGGGTTCTGTGGCCTTGGTGGCACCTGCTGCCACCTCCCTGGGCTGAGCTGGGACACGACTCCGAGGCAGGGAGACCCCTCAGACGTGAGGAGCAGTGAACTGTGTCATTTATCAGTAGGTTYCTAATTGTCAGCTGTAAAATAAAGAATAAAAAGAGAGGCACACTGTGGTTTGTTTGTGGTGTGTTTGGTTATTTTTGTGTTAAAACTGAACAGCCTTTTTGTGCAGTTCACAGCCAGAGTTTTGTTTGGGGCACGACCCACACAGAATACTTCTGTTTTATGGGTCTTTATGAGGAAAAATAGAATTTGTTTCCAGAGCTGGACAGCATCCAGTTATGTTAGGAGTAACCTGTGGAGGATTGTTTGGGGGCTCTGGGATGCTCTGCTCCCGGGCTGTTCCTGGCACTCTTGGTCATTGGGGTTCCCCATTCCTGGGGTCTGTCTGGGGGCTTTGGGGTTCCCTATTCCCGGTTCCTGGGGTCTGTTCGGGGTCACTGGGGTTCCCCATTCCCGGGCTCTGTCCAGGGTCACTTGGATGCTCCGTTCCCAATCCCGGGGTCTGTCCAGGGACTCTGGGGTTCCCCATTCCCGGTACCCGGGGTTACTGGGGTTCCCTATTCCCGGTGTCTCTCGGGTGTCTCTGGGGTTCCCCATTCCCGGTTCCCGGTGTCTCTCAGGTGTCCCTGCTGTTCCCGGTGTCTCTCTGGTGTCAC
>CADDXX010000070.1:1586740-1605489 GCA_902810485.1 Alauda arvensis | reverse complement strand
GCTGTTCCCCATTCCCCATTCCCGGTGTCTCTCAGGTGTCCCTGCTGTTCCCGGTGTCTCTCAGGTGTCCCTGCTGTTCCCGGGGTCGCTCCGTTCCCGTTCCCGGTTGTTCCCCCCGCCCGCCAGGGGGCGCTGCCGCGCGGGGCGGGGCCGCCGGGAGCGGGGCGGGGCCCGCGCATGCGCGTGCGCGGGGYTCCGTGCGCGTGTCCGCCCCTTCCCCGCGCGTGTCCGGGGCGCCGTGCCCGGCCGGGACCCCCACAGCACCCCCAGAGCATCCCCACAGCATCCCTGCCAGCCCCGGTTCCTGCCCCGCCGGGATCCCCCCAGCCCCGGCCCGTCCTTCGCTGGGATCCCCGCCGGTCCCGGTTCGTGCCCCGCCGGTCCCGGTGCGTGCCCCGGCTGCGGAGCGGGGCCGCGCGTTCCCCTCACGCCGTGCCCGTCCCGGCCCCCGCCATGGAGCGGCCGCTGCTGCCCCGCCTGTTCCGAGCCCTGGGGCTGTGCCGGGCCGGGCTGCGGTTCCGCTCCCGCCGCGGGGCTGAGGCAGGGGCTCCGCAGAGCCGGGATTCCCCCGCAGCCCTGCCGGAGGCCGGCCGGGGCTCCCGCACCGGGCAGGAGCTGTGGCGGGCTCAGCACGACTTCTCCCCCCGGGCCGCCAAGGGCAGGGGGCGAACCCCGCTGGTGCTGGAGAGGACSAAAGGCTCGGAGATCCTGTTCGGGATGGCGCCGTGCGCGCTGGCGCTGGCGGCGGAGCGCAGGGCCCTGCACCGGCTGTTCGTGAAGGAGCAGCGCGGCTCGGCGCGGCCCCTGAGGGCAGAGCTGGCGCTGCGGGCCGCGGCCCGCGGGCTGCCCGTGCTGCACGTCCCGGGCCGGCTGCTGGACGCGCTGTGCCGGGGCCGGCCCCACCAGGGAGTGTGTCTGGAGGCCGCCCCGCTGCCCTTCAGGAGCCTGCGGGACGCCGAGGAGCCGCGGCCGGGCGGTGCGCAGGGCGGCGGGCGGCAGCTGCTGTGGCTGGTGCTGGAGCACATCCAGGACCCCATGAACCTGGGGGCCCTGCTGCGCTCCGCCTACTTCCTGGGGGTGGACAGAGTGGTGGCCACGCACAGCGACAGGTASGGAGCCGCAGGGACAGGTACGGCCTCCTCCAGCCTCTCTTGTCCTCCCAGACATCTCTCCAGGCTGAGCAGGGTTTGGGATGCTGCTGCTGGGATGTGGGATTCCAGGCTCGCCCTGGACTCYTGTTGTTTTAAGCCCTGCTGTGTTKGAGTTGTCYCACCTGTGAYCCGTTTCCTGGGTTAATTCCTGTTCCCCATAGGAAACACATCCATGCAGCCAGTGGGATGCAGAGGAGGGTTCCAGGGGCAGGAGGAGGAGGCGCAGGAACAAAACTTCACCTGGATTTCCTCTCGTGTGACACTTTTCCCRTTCTCTTCCCCCTGCAGCTGCCCCTTGACTCCCATAGTGAGCAAAGCCAGCGCTGGGGCCGTGGAAGTCTTTGATGTGTACGGCACAGATGATCTGCAGGGCTTTTTGAAGGTACAGCCAGCCACTTCTTTTTTGGTTTTCTTTTCCTTTCCTTCAAGAAAACTCAARCACTGCAGGCATCACACAGAGGGAGCCCTGAGTTATTCTTTGCAGTGTCTGTGCTGGGAGCAGCAGTGCTGGGCACACACACACCCCCAGCCCCGTTCCATGGGGAAGGACAGAGGGTGGCTGTGTTTCCTGGGAGCTGCTGGCACCAGGATGATCCTGCAGCTCTCTGTGTGCYGGGGTTTGTCTCCAGAGCAGCATCCCGGGGCCCGGGCACACGATGGCAGCATTGGGCAGCCTTTGGAGCAGGGGATTGAGGAGGAATGGAGGGGGGAGCTGCTGGGAATTGTTTCACATTTTCCCTCTGCAGTGAGGTGTGAGAGGGAGCAGGTAAAAATTTAAGGGATGCAATAAAAAAACCCAGTCAGCTTAACTGAAAACGTAAATGAGTGTTTGCATATGTGATTTTTTTTCTTTTTAAGCTTGAGTATTTGGCAATCCTGGATTTCTTTCCCTTTTCTAGGCTAAAAGGGCAGAAGGCTGGGAGGTGGTGGGCACAACCAGCAGGCCTGAGGAGGTGGAAGGTGTTCCTGTCATCAGCTGCTCAGAATTCCAGTGGGACAGACCCATCATYGTGGTGATAGGTATTTCCATCTCCTGAGCTGTCAGGGGAATGCTTCACTCCAGGGTTTGCTCCGGGCCTGGAAAGGAAAAGCTGAGAGGGAATCATGGAATGGTCTGGCTGTGAATGGAGCAGGCACTGAGAGGAACAGGGGGAGCTGAGGGGGCTCCCAGTAGGACCAGTTTGTGGATGTGCAGCTGAGGAGGGTCTGGGTGGCACTTTTGGTGGCAGTTTTGGTGGCAGGGCAGCCCCAGTGTGGTGCTTGCATTGTGTTCTGTGTTTTGATCCTGCTCTGGAGCCCCAGATTGGGATTTTCTGTGCTGGTGAGCCCCGAGCTGAGGGTTTTTGCACTTGTGCAGCTTCCCAGGAGGTGAAGGGAGGGGGAGTAGCAGCTCCGTGGCAGCTGTAGGAAGGGAATTCCTGCAGGAATGCAGCTGCAGGCAGCTGTGTGTGGCTGTGCCCTGTCCCCCACTCGGTGTCACCTGGCACAGGAGCTGTTCCCYTTGGAAGCAGAGTCGTGCTGTGGCCAGGAGCCAGGCAGGGGCTGCAGTCCTGCCCCGTGCTGGGGCTGCCTTGGCTGGCTGAAAGCTCCCTTTAATTAAAACGTTCATCCAACTCCTGCAAACGCCTGACAAGACAACTGCTGCAAATCTGGCATCTCCACAAGATGTGTGGAGCTGTATTCCAGGGGGAGCAGGGGGGCTGGCAGCTCTGCTGATTGCCCACAGAGAAATGCATCCCACAAACCGCGGACAGGCAGGGGCYGGGAGCGTCGTTACCTTGAGTTATGGGAGATTTCTCCAGGAAAAAAAAGCCCAAATACCCTTTTGTCAGGGGAGATTGGAGGCTGATTGGTAGATGCATGAGGAGAGCTCCCGGACCTTGCAGCAGTAATGATTTCAACTCTCTGCTGAGCACTAACTCTTGGCTGAAAAGAAAATTGAACATTACGGTCGCCTGATGCTGGGGCTTGTTGGGAGAAACGTCCTGGATCTGAATATGGAGCACTCCTGCAGCTGCAGGGAGCAGCAGAGATAATTCAGCCTGGGATTGAGCTCCCTGGCACCACACAGATTGTCTTGGAAGTTAAGCACTTGCAGCCTCCAGTTCCCCCTCCTGGCATCCTCGCTGGCTTGGCAGAGAGTGATTTGGACAGCCCAGCTTAATGTTGTCTGCACTGGAGTCATGGCTGGAGGCGACAGACAGCTCAGGCTGGGAGCCTGCTGCACACAGGAGCAGATTGGGAGCACTTAGATGGCTGAGTGAGAAGAGTTTCTGGGTGATTTGTTCCTCTCAGGCCTTCAGTCTTTAGCTCGGTTTTAAGGCTCTCCACAGAGCTGGTGGTTTTATGGAGATGCTCATTTTTGCACGTTTTTCTGCTGCTGGATCTGAATTTCCTGCACTGGGAAGTGCAGTTGTGAGTGGTGTTAATTGTAAATGGGGCAGGAAATGTGTTTTATCATTTCACCAAGCTCTGGTCCTCGAGCTCTGTCAGTGAGGGACAAAGCTGAGAGGTGGAAGGGAAAGATCTGAAGTGGGAAGTGTTTTGTTCACCAGTCTAAACCAGGATTTAATCTGATTCAGTCAATCCTCCCTCCCTTGTGTCACACTCTGCAAGTCTTTTTGCTCTGAATTTATCACTCCTAATTATTTTAAGCAGCCAGGGCCATAAAAACATTTGTAAAAGCTGGAGGCAAAATCAGTGCCTTTATTGGCAATTGTCAGACCCTTTCCAGGAGAGGATTTCTCCAGGAGCCATTGCTGCTGTCCCAGTTGGAGATTCCTGTGGGAGTGTGCTTTGAGAGGCTCAGGAGGCAAACACCMCTGCAAGGTGTGCAGCTTCTCCAGGATGCTGTTCCTGGGCTGTTTGAGCATCCCTGGAGGGTGGTGAGGAGACAGGCAGGGCCATGGGAGGCCTGGCTTCGATTCCTGTGGCCTTGGGTAACTCCCCCAGGCCCTGTGTGCACAGCAGRATGGGGTTAGGGGCTTCTGAATGCTCACAGAGCTTCTGCCATGGCTGATTTCACCTGGSAAGGTGATGCAGGATGCACTACCTAAAACATGCTCTTCCTTACCCAGAGTGCATCTCAGATCAGCCCAGCAAAACACGAGGAATAAATGAAAGCAGCTGGGAACGATGGGCAGGTGCCATCCCTGTGTGGGCACAGGGCTCAGGGTGCCCTGGCAGTGCCACCCCAGGCCCTGTGGGGCTCAGGCAGCTCAGGGCTCTGCTCTGTGTGCCAGAGGTGTTTGGGATGAGCTGGCCATCCCTGGAGCTGCCTGTGCTGATCCAAATACCAATGGGAGAACCCTCAGGGGAGCCAGGCGGGCTGGGAGGTCCCTGTGCATTTTCACCTGTCTGCACACAGCACTGCTTAAAGCCTCTCCCTCTCCATTTCCCTTTGTGACAGCGTGAGTCAAACAAGCACTAATGACCTGGGATAGATTTCAACTCTGTTTCACCAGTGTATCAGCCCAAACACATCAGGGCTGCTGGCTGGTTTAACAACTAATCAATTGAAGCCTCTGGTTAAACTGTCTGCATGCACAAGCTGCACCCAGCCTGTGGTGTGTGTGTGAGTGCTGGGRAGGCTGGAGCTGTCACTGGGAGCAGGGATGTGGGATTTGCTGGGGCACAGCTGGCCCCTGGGCTGCCTGGTCCCTGTGCCCACGGGCAGCTCTGTGGGAGCTCTCTGCTCTCTGTGTGTGTGTTGCACAGATATTCCTCAAAAACACTTCAGGATGCTGGAGAACAGGGAAGGGAAGGGAAGGGAAGGGAAGGGAAGGGAAGGGAAGGGAAGGGAAGGGAAGGGAAGGGAAGGGAAGGTGGCAGTGAGCTGAACTGAGCAGTGGCTGTCCCTGCAGGCAGTGAAGGGCAGGGCCTGTCCCTGCAGACCCAGCTGCAGTGCCAGCAGATGCTGGCCATCCCCCCGGGCAGGGCGCTGCACCCCGGCATCGACTCCCTCAACGTCTCTGTGGCTGCAGGTGAGAGCACTCCTGAGCACCAGCAAAACCCCCAGCCTCTGCATTGAACTGTCAAACAGCCACTGAACGATTTTGTTGTGGTTTGAGGGGAAAAAAATCCCTACATGTTGATTTATTTTTGGGTTCCTACAGGTATCCTCCTGCACTCCATCTGCAGCCAGAGACGGAGGCATGGGGATTGAAATGCTCTTTGTSTGGTGGAGGAAGCTGCTCAGGGTGGGAAATGCTCTTCCCAGGGTCTGCACCATCTCTGGGAGCTCCAGGAGAGCCCCAGTGACCTGAGCTGCATTTTGGCTGCTGCAGCAGCCAGCAGATCCCTGCCTTAACACCACAGGCACACACCTGATGCAGGTAACACCTGGGAGGAGCAGCTGTGGGAAGGCACAGAGGTCTGGGAGCAGCCAGTTCTGGCAGGGGAACACCCAGGGATGGCTGCCAGCACAGAGGCATCACTTGAACCATGGGGACARTTTGGGCTGTGGGTGAAAGTGCCCYKTGCCCTCCCCTGGGCAGTGGCTGCTGAGTGCCAGCTGTGCCTGGCAACCACTGGAGCTGCTTTTCCTGTGTTTGGTTATAAACCAGCTGTGCAGCTCTGCCAAGGGCTGGCAAACAGCTGGGGTGGGGGGCAAAATAAAGCTTTTGTAAAGATTGGTTGTAGGCTCAAATCAATCCATTTTGTGTCTTATAAAGCCCAGAGTGTGATGAGCCCTTCAGGTGGGAAGAGGGATCATCCAGAGCTCCTTTCCTTTTCTGGGAAAGTTTCCTTTCCAAGCTGGGCTGATCCTGCTGGAGGCTGAGGTGCCCCAGGACCCCTGTCCTGCTGATGGCACTGGGATGGCTCCATTTCCAACCATCCCGCTCGAAAAACCAGGCTGGCTGAATTATTGAGAGCCAAAAGAATGTTATCACTTAGCACCTTAATTATTTTATTTAGCTGCCGTGGCCCTTTGCATAGGATTCCTCATTAACACTTAATTTACAGTGCCCTTTAGGGATAATTTCAAACAATTCCGCTCAGTCCTCCCYCTCCCCTCTTCCAAGTGAATAAGTAAATCACTCCGAGTGACTAATTAGGACTTTGCTTTGAGCTAAATGAAGTCTGCAAACCTTGCTCTGTGGGTGTGGGGTGTTCCCTGTGTGTCCTGGGAGGCTCTGGCTGCTGACCCCGGGGACACTCGGGGTGTTCGGGGTGGGGGACAGGCCATGGAGCTCCTCACAGGTGTCCAGGGCTCCCTTCTGTGGCTGTGGGGGACAGGAGGGTGCCGGGCTGGGGACACATCCCCTGAGCTGTGTCCTGAGCAAAAGGACAAACCCCAAATCCCTCTGGAACCATCACACAAACAGGGCTGTGCCACCCAAATCCGCAGGGAACTGAAGAACCCTGAGCTGGTGCCTTGTGGGCTGAGAGCTGCTGCCTTTGGGGGCTGAATTTGCCCTTTTTTCCTGCTCTCCAGCTGAAGGGAAAAGGCTGCAGGCCCCGAGGCCCCTGCCAGCCCCTGAGCTGCTCAGCAGCCGAGGGTGCCCCAGCAGAGGGTGCCCGTGCCTCAGGTTTGCTCCTTTTCCAGAGCAAAGATTCCAGGATTCGGCTCTTGGCTCACTGCATCCTTCCTCTGGAGCAGCAGGGAGCAGGGAAAAGCCATTCCTTCATTCCTGACCTGCAGGTAAGTGTATTTATTCCCCAGCTCACAGGAACTGCTGCTTCTCCCTTTTTATTTCTGTTTTTTTTTAAGCTGCTCTCACTTGCTGGCTTTGTGTGGCTGGGAAAGCCAGGCTCTGTCAGGCTGAGCTTGCCCATCTGCCCAGGAGGAGGCAGCTGAGGAGCCCTGCAGCAGCTCCTTCACCTCTGCAAGGCTCCCAAAAATCTCTGGAAGCTCCCGTGGCCACGGGAGTGGGAGGAGAGGCTCCTGCTTGGCCATCACTCCGCACTGTGCTGTGAATTCCCCAGCTCTGTGTCCATGAACACCTTCATCTGGCACTGGAGCATCACACAAGGCTTTTGGGGAGCTTGAATTTTAGGGTTTGAGTGCATAACTGAGCATAACTCAGGCTGCAGCTCAGCCTTTGCTGCTTGTGAGGGCACTGAACCCCACTGTGGGTGGCCCAGCTGTTCCCACTGATCCCATTTCCCTCTGTGCCAAGTTTTAGCCCCATTTTATCCCACTGGGATCCACCTGCAGTGACTCCTGGAAGGAGCTGAAGCTTCGTGCTCCTGCCCCAGCCCCATCCTGAGACTCTGAGGAGTGTGGGGACCTCTGCACTCTCCTGCCTGTGGAGCTGGAGCTTTGTGCTGTGCCATTTGCCCCTGATCTAATAAATGCAATCCATTAATTGGATCATTGCCTGCTTCTCCAGTTAATTTCCTGGATATTTTTAAATGTTAAAATGTAGTTTTTATAGTCTTTCATTATTTTTTAGCCTTAAGCTTGGCTATAATCGTCCCTGTAATGTAACTGTAAAAAACCTCCCAGCTTTATTTCATAAAGGGGGACATCAATTGTCATTTTTTGTGTACATCAGCAAGATCAAAACACGTTTCCTGATTCCTTCTGTTTGTACATAGAGTCTCTTTGATATTTAGATATGAATAAAGTGTGTGTGTGTAATTTGAAAGTCAATTCTTCCCTCCCTGCTGCTTGTCATGGATTCCTTTCGGAGCCTTATTTACCAAATTGATTTTAAAATTCACTAATTGCCCTTCCAGAATGATTTCTCAATAACCAAAGTTGTCTCTAAGCACAGTGGCAAAACATTTGTCCTCCTTGATTCAGAAGATGAGTTTGGCACTGGCACTGCCTGATCTTCAGCCAGGGGAAAACACAGAAATTCCCATCTCTCAAAATCCACCCTGGAGCTCTGCCTGGGACAGCAGCTCCCACATTTCCCTTTTTCTGCTCAGGGTATCAGCACCACTGGAAAAACCCCATCCCACCCAATCCAACCACTGCAAAAACCCCATTCCACCCATTTCTATGGCCGGGAAAATCCCCTTCCACCCAATGCATTGCTGGGTCCCTGGGATATTTTGGAGGCTGGAATGGCTCTGGCACAGGGGACACCTTTCCCTCTCCAAGCCCAGGCTGTGGCAGGGAAAGGGAGGAGCCGGGAATGCTCCTGAAGCTGGAAATGCTCCTGGAGCCGGGATTTCTCCTGGAGCTGAAATGCTCCTGGAGCCGGGAATGTTCCTGGAGCCGGGATTTCTCCTGGAGCTGGAAATGCTCCTGAAGCTGGAAATGCTCCTGGAGCCGGGATTTCTCCTGGAGCCGGGAATGTTCCTGGAGCCGGGATTTCTCCCGGAGCCGGGAATGTTGCCCACGGGGCAGCTCGGGAAGGCGCAGCGCCGATCCCGCTCTGTAAATGTAATCAACCTCGAGGTCTCGTTACTTCCACAGGTGCAATTAACACCGCCATCTGCTAATCCGTGATTAACGATGTTTACAAACACGCTACAACACTCTCAAATCTGCTGGCACTCTTTGGGGCTTTTTTTTTTGTTTCCCTTTATTTTTCCTCGCTGCGTGCTCCGGCACAGGAGCTGTGCACGGGAGGGATTCCCCGTGGAATTACCCCATGGAATTACCCCAGGGAATGCTCCCACCATCAATTCCCAGACATTTCACATCCCCCTTATTTAAAAGGGCTGTGAAACCCCCAAACCAGCTGCAGGAAGGAGCAGTTCCAACCAGGAGGTCAGTGCTGCTGAAGGGGATTTAATTGCACAGAGGTTGGGGTACAAATGATGAATCTGGAGAATAAAAYTTAGTGGGGAGCAACATCTGGTGCAGTTTAAAGTGAATTTTTATCGATCACCCCACAAGTGATGTGTTAATGGCATYTTTGGGGTTGATACCGACGTGGGGTTTTAATGATGGCACACAGGGATGTTGTGGAGGGGTTTGTAATTTAAAATTATAATAATAAAAGAAGAGAGTGTTTTCTATTAAGTGCCTTCTTCTTTTCCAGGAGAGAGGAATACATTACAAGGCTGCTGTGTGTCCTCCAGATCTAGGTTACGTGTAATTGCTCAGTAATTGGTAGAACCATGTAAAAGCCATGGTATTTGCCAGTAAACCCTCCTAAGTTACCATGAAATTGAAGTGTGATGTTCATTCTCTGCACAACTGGCTGCCCAAAAGCTGTGTGGGATCTGCTGGGCAGTGCAGAGCAGGGAGGATCCTTTCACCCACTCAGGATTTTCTCTGCTGGGCAGTGCAGAGCAGTTCCTGCAGCAGGGAGCATCCTTTCACGTCCTCGGGATTTCCCACAGAACCCTGGCGTGCTTTGGGTTGGGAAGGGACCTCAGAGATGTTCTCATTCCTGCCCCAGGCTGCTCCAGCCTGGCCTTGGGCACTGCCAGGGATCCAGGGGCACCCTGTGCCAGGCTCACCCCCCTCCCAGGGGGGGAATTCTTCCTCATATCCCCTCTAAATGACAGAAATTAATAATGGAATATCTATTAGAAATAATAATCCAATAACCCTCTGATTGTTGCAGCTGCTTCAAGGCCCAACCCATCACGCTGGAGGTTTGAAGTTCTGTTTGCAGTGGGCAGGGAGCAGGAATTACCCTGATTATGTTTTTTTTGGAGATGAAATCTTTCTCAGCACACTGGGGGCACCTCCGTGGGTCACCTGCATTTCATTTTCTTGTCAAGCAGGACATGCAGAGCTGCTCCCAGCTTTGGCAGCTCCCATGATTTAACCACGACCCTGGTCTGGAGAGCTCAGGGAAGGTKAGAAAAGGGGGATGCAGGAGCTGGGCTGGATCCCCTGGCAGRATGAAGGGTGTGGGTGCTGCTCCCAGCCCTCCCTGGCACCTCCCAGCTCATCCCAGCTGCAGTGCTGCACATTGCAGCCCTGCCTCATCTGCATTTTGATCTAAACAAGGGAACTAAATGGCCTCTCCCTTCCCTCTGTAATGCCTTTTTTAATGGAAGGTCCTGAATTAAGAACATATATATATATATATATGACTGGAAGAATTTTCTAAGTGATATTGAAAACCTATTGTGGAGCAGGGTTTCTCCTTGCTAAAATTATTTTAATGAGGTTCCAGTTTATTTTCTGGCTATATTTTACTTATTTAATCCTCCAGAGGGGCTTTTCAGAGGCAGCATCTCATTTTCAATGCAACTATTCTTAACATTAGGGAAAACTACCTTTCTGAAATGCATGGAGGGGAAAAAAACCCCTGAACAGAGGAAGATGTACGAGATAAGAATAAACTTGAAAAGCTTTGAGGTGGTTTATGGCTTCTCTGGAAAGAATAACAGTTCATGTATTTTTGTTATGGTGTGGTTTAATGATGCTTGCAGAAAAAAGATAAGGTAGGAATGGAAATATAAAATTAAAGCAGCAAAGTGAATGTGATTATTTTAGTTACCAGAATTACCTGGGGAAAACGCTCAGGGGGGTTTTTTATCCAGACTAAATATTTGCTTTTGTGAGAGGAAAGGGCCCTCAGCATCTCCTGGCACGAGGGTGGGGACGGGAATTGTGTGTCCAGAGGGAGGGTGAGGATGGAAGGAGCCCTGGCTGTGCTGGGAATGGGAYTGGCACGGGGCTGTGCCARGGATGAGGAGGAGGAGGATGAGGACGGGATGACCCCAAAAAGGATTTTCCAGCCCCACCCCATGCCCTGAGCAGGGTGGGGAATGGGGGAGGCACAGTGGGAGGTGTGCACCCAGCACGGGCCTGAGCTGAGCATCCTGGATCATTCATTGGGATCTGGGCATGGCTGATTCCCTGGGGGGCATCATCCCATTATCCCATCTCAAATATCCCATTATCCCATCCCATCCCAAATATCCCATCCCAAATGTCCCATCCCATTATCCCATCCCATCCCAAATATCCCATCCCAAATGTCCCATCCCGTGATCGCATTATTAGCCAAAACTACCTTCCCATTATCCCGTCCTAAATATCCCATTATCCTATCCCATCCCAAATATCCCATTATCCTATCCCATCCCAAATATCCCATCCCATGATCCCAGCCCTCTCTCTCACCCATCCCTGGCTCTGGGTTTCCCTCCAGGAAAACCCCCAAAGGCTGTGACCCCTGCCCAGCCCAGGAGCTGCCCAGAATTCCCAGTGTGGGATGAGGGATCACCAGGCTCAGCCCTGGCYCCTGAGCATCCCCGGGTCACGGGAGGCAAAGCTGAGCTCAGCCCCGTGTGTGCCCTTCAGCCTCCCTGGGCAGGGAATTTTTCAATTTCTTCCCCTGGATCCGGGAGGGACAATGAGTTTTGCTTATAATTAAAATACTTGGAGATTTCTGCTTGAACTCAAACGGCTGAAAAGCAGCAGCTCCTCTGTAGGTTCCTTCTCTATCCGAACCCAAACCAGATCATTATGGAAATGTCCTCCATCCTAAATTCATTACAATATCCAATTTCAGGAAATGCTCTTGACCAGCTGCTGCTGCTGCTCCAAGAAACGAGTCCTGGAGGTTGTTTACCACCAGAAATGCTGTTGGTATCGGGGTGGATGGGAGGCTAAGGGCAATGTCCTCATTTCTCAGCCGGGTTATTTCACCTGCAGTGCCACGAGGAGCAGCAACAGCAGCAGCAGCGGCAGCCTCTGCTCTGGCCCTGTCCTGGTGTCACCTGTCCCCACCAGCAGTGCCAGAGGCTCCCAGTCCTCCTCCAGCTCCTGGGGAGGTGGCCTGGCTGAATCCCTGCTCTCCATAAAAGTGGTTTGAGTGAAAAGTATCCTGAAAGTCCAATTTGGTGCTGGCTGTCACCTCCGGAGGTACCCAGAGGTGCTGGCCCAGCTGTCCCATGGGTGAGGAGGAGATGTCRCAGGGCTGGACCCCGAGCCCTGCCCAGCTTTAATCGGCTTTTCCCGTTCCCAGGAGCGGCTGAGGGAGCAGCGGAGCGGGGACAGCGACAGGGAACATCCCGGGCTTTGGGGACAGGGTGGTGCCACATCCCGGCAGTGCCGATCCCCGGGGCTGGGCAGGGTGGGGACGCGGGGCTGTGACTCCAGGGGGACACACGGGGACAGGGCAGGGCTGGCCTTTGTCCGCCCGTGCCAAACAGATGCGAGCAGAGCCCGGTTCGATCTCCCGGACCGCCCGGGGAACGCCGCCAACTCATTATAGACAACAGAGGATGCTCTGCCCTCCCCTCGCGGTTTTTTTTTGATAAACATTGTCTCCTCTCAAC
The DNA here is from genome assembly GCA_902810485.1 of Alauda arvensis. Taxonomy (NCBI): domain Eukaryota; kingdom Metazoa; phylum Chordata; class Aves; order Passeriformes; family Alaudidae; genus Alauda; species Alauda arvensis. The sequence continues at coordinate 1,593,187 of CADDXX010000070.1, read as the reverse complement.
AGCTGAGTATTTAATTAGTGTTGATTGTTGTTGCCCGTGTTCAATAAGCGCTCGTCGGGAGGGGGGGGCAGCGTGGCCTGGAGCGCAGCCCGGCCCGGGGTGTTCGTAATTAAGGATGCAATTTATTTCAGCAAGTCATGTGTGCAGCACCCCGTGTTTTAGGTTAATTTTCAAGGTTAAAGGGGGAAAAAAACCAAACCGAAAAACCAACCCCAAAAAAAAAAATCCCAAGAAAAAACCCAAAAAACAAAACAAACCCAAACAAGTTTGGAGGGCGAGGAGAGCCGGCTGGAAACTCAACAGTGGGAAGTGCAGGGAGGGATAAACACGTAAATAAATAAATGTGTGTGTACAAAGAGCCGTGCATGGGACACGCAGAGCTCTGTGAGTGCTCCCWCGGGCCCCGCTCAGCGCTTCCCATCCTCTCTCCTTGCAGAACGGGAACTTTCTGGGCCCGATTCCCGAGTTCTGGCTGGAAGTCGCTGCCAGGTGGAGCCGGGCTCTGCAGCTGTGGAGAGGAAACAGGTGGGACAACAATGGCAAAGCAGCTTTTTCTCACGCTGCTGGGTGGGGAGGGCCCGGGGGTGCCCCCCACCCCCTCTGGGACAGCCAGGGTTTATGGCAGCAGGAGATGCATTTAGGCTCGAGGCACTTCGGTTGTGTTCATTATGAAAATCTAACGATAATCTATATTTAATGTCAAATTTTCCCTCGGATTCGCTAAAGGAGGAGGAGAATGTATGCACACGATGACATTTAAATGAAGAACAAGGTGCAATTAAACTCCGAAACGTACAGTGGACTAATTGGGGAGAGGATGACAAATATAGTTATCATCAGCAACTAATTAGGGCCCYGCTTTAGCTTCCCCTGCTTGATTAATCTTGACTAGGTGTTAATAAGTTCCCTGGGCCCAGCTGGCACTTGGGGACAGGCTCTTGGTGKCTTCACCCCGTGCCAGGAGGGACATTGGGCCATCAGGGGTGGGGGTTCAGGGGGCTGGGTTTGCTTTTTGGGGAGGATCAGGGCAGATTTGGGTGCTGGAATTGTCCCCACCGAGCCGGGAGCAGGGAGGGAGGAGGAGGAGGAGGAGGAGGAAGAGGAGGAGGAGGAGGAGGAAGAGGAGGAGGAGGAGGAGCATCCACAGCCAGCCCCGTGTGCCAGCAGTGCTGCTGACACCCCCTGGCCTCCCAGATTTGCAAATATATTAATATTTAATTTATTTTTGCGTTGAAAGGTAAGGAAAAACGGTGAAATGTTGGTGCTGTGCCGCACATCCACCACTGCCCATGGCAYGGGAGGCAGAGGAGTCACTGCTGAGCTCAGAGTCACGCCCTGAAAAGGCAGCCCCAAAGAGTGGCCGTGCAAAAAAAGTTCCAAGGATAGAAAAACTAGTTTTTAAAAAGTATGAATATGCACAAAAGTCTATGAATATTCAACGAGCTGATGTAACGAGGGAAGTATTTAAAGTGCACCTTCACAAATTCTGTGTGCTCTTAGCTGAGTGCCAAGCACCCCAAGCAGTGTGACCCCTTTGCTTTATCTTGTCTAATATTGTGCGTTTATTCAACTTTTACAGAATTTACAGCCGAGTGCACCTCGCTTTTCACACCCACATCCCCCGGGGGTGGATGCAGCCCCTGGCAGCCCCGGGGCTGGGGTTTTTCCCCAGGAATGATGCTGGTGGAGGTGGGAGAGCCGACCAGGAGGGCGGAGGATGGATCGGGCTGTGTCGCCATGGAGACAGCGCTGTGTGCGCGGGGCCCGCTGACCCCAGCTCGGAATTATTACCTTTAGCCAAATAAAATAATTTGTGTTAATAAAGAGACCATTTTCTCCTCGGCTTCCAAGCGAGCCTTCCCCAGAAGGCAGAGTGACTCCTTAATTACACTTTTACTGCGAGGTGATTAATGTTCAATATGTGATACTCCGTTTAAATAAAGTCGCTTATTAACACCTTTAATATATTTAATTTTTTTTTTTCCCTTTTTTTCTCCCCCCTCCCCATCCTTGTGGCCCTGCTGGCGGGAGGGGCTGGGCAGCACCAGATGGAGCTCTGATATTGGAGCTCTGATATTGGAGCTCTGATATTGGAGCTCTGATATTGGGCACGGGGTGAACCCCAGTGCCCTGGCCGAGGCCTCAAGTTTTAATTTTTATGTTTTTCAGACTCTGTGCTGCCCCAGGTGCAGCTCTGAGCTCACACTCAGTGCCAGTGAGCTCTGCACAGAGCAGGGACACAAACAAATCCTGTCCCTGCTGCACACCAAGGACAGCTTCCAGGCCCAAAAGCACAAACAGGGCTGGGCTGAGGGGAGGAACAAGACGGATGAGACCTCACAGCCTGGAGGTGGAACTGGGCAATTAAACCCCAATGTGCAAATGGGCCAGAACTTATAAAAGTCTGAGACCTCGTGACCATTTGGTGCCCATTCTGGGTCCATTTTTTGCCCACTTTGTGCCCATTTTGTGCCCATTCTGGGTCCATTTTGTGCTCGTTTTGTGCCCATTTTGTGTCCATTTTTTGCCCATTTTGTGCCCATTTTGTGTCCATTTTTTGCCCATTTTGTGCCCATTTTGGGTCCATTTTGTGCCCACTTTGTGCCCATTTTGTGCCCATTCTGGGTCCATTTTGTGCCCACTTTGTGCCCATTTTGTGTCCATTTTTTGCCCATTTTGTGCCCATTTTGGGTCCACTTTGTGCCCACTTTGTGCCCATTTTGTGCCCACTTGGTGCCCACTTTGTGCCCATTCTGGGCCCACTTTGTGCCCATTTTTAGTCCCCCTTGGCTGCAGCCCTGGCCAGGCTCTTGTCCTGCCCAAGGTCTATCCTAGAGCCTTTCAATAAACACCTATTTTATTTTCTAGCTCTGTGCAGTCTCTGCTCCAGCCCAGCCTTCCCAAGGCATCCTGGCTTCTCCTTCAGGGACAAAATGCTGGGAAGGTGGGAATGTGGAATGTGGGTGCTGGGAAGGTCACTCCTCTCTCAGCTGCAGTGATTTTTGGGGGTGRGTGGCAGACACTGCTGGCTGCTGTTTAAAACCAGGGAACTGTTCCTACCTGAAATGGATTGTTCCTCCTGATTGCAGCCCAACTGCTAAACAACAAATGTAATTTTATTTTACACCGGATTTCTTCCTTTTAGAACCCTTTCTATTCGTGCAGCAAAGAGCTGTTTGTGAACACAGGGCATTAATTGCCATGTACAGAATGTGTTAGTCCCAAAATGGGGACTCACAAACCCCTGGATTGGTGCAGGGGTTGGAAATGATGCTGGGACTTTCCCCTTCTGCAGCCCCGGGAGCTGATTTTGCCTTCCCCTCCTCTTCCTCCCCTCCTTTCCCTGCCAAAAGGCATTTTCCTGCAGGGACAGCTCAGAGCCCCCGGCTGCAGCTGCTCCCCCTGCCCCGAATTCCTTCACTTTATTACAATTCTATCAGTCGAGGCTGCCTGGCAGAGCCCTGGCAGGAGCTGACACCTCTGCTTCGCTCGGGGTTTTTCCTGGCCTGGGGGATGTTGGTTACTTCGGATTTAGGTTCTCATTTCCTTTGGAAAAGGCGAGGAGTTTGTGTGCAAACCTGGAGGAAACGCTGCTTAGCTGGAAATACCGAGCTCCCCGTTAAATTCAGGGCTGAATGAGACTTTTTTCATTAATTGTTCCTCTGGCACAGAGGCACCCACCCCTCCCAAACTCAGGGCTTTGGGAGCTCAGAGGGCTGAGCTGGGCATCCTCCGGCATTTCCTGGCTGCCATCCCTTCCCGGGCTGATCCCCACCCAAAATCACCTTTTATCGTGTTAAATAAAACTTCGGGGAAGTCTGAGAACAATTCCAGGCCCAGGGAGAGGCTGGTGCTGCTCAGCCCTGGAGGAGCAGGACTCTCCCCTCACTGCTTTATTTCCCAGTTTGGTACCATTTTGCCCCTTTTGTATCATTTTTGTTTGCAGGGTGTTCTGCTCTGTAATTTCTGCAATAAAATGAGGWTTGTCCTGGCTCTGGGGTGGCCAGGGATTGTCCTGAGGGACCAGTGGCACCTCTGGGGTGACAGGAGAGGCTGAGCCAGGCCAGCACAAACACAGAGCACGTTTTGGGGTGTGCAGGGAGCAGCGAGGGGAGCCCCCTGTGCCACCCCCAGGGCCATGGGCTCAGTGCTGTGTCCCTGTCCCTGTGCCAGCCCAGCCCTGCTCCCTCCTCCCCTGGCCGGGAAAAACTCCTTAAAAACCCCTTTAAAACACCTTAAAAACGCCTTAAAACCCCCTTAAAAACTCCCTTAAAAATTCCTTAAAACCCCCTTAAAAACTCCCTTAAAAACTCCCTGAAAAACTCCTGAAAAATCCCTTAAAAACTCCCTTAAAAATTCCTTAAAAACCCCTTAAAAACTCCTTAAAACTCCCTTAAAAACTCCCTTAAAAATTCCTTAAAAACCCCTTAAAAACTCCCTTAAAAACTCCCTTAAAAACTCCCTGAAAAACTCCTGAAAAATCCCTTAAAAACTCCCTTAAAAATTCCTTAAAAACTCCTTAAAACTCCCTTAAAAACCCCTTAAAAATTCCTTAAAAACCCGACCCCGGCCGGGAATGAAGCACCGAAGGTTCATGGCCAATAAAGGACACAATAATGTAATATAATAATATAATAATATAATAATATAATAATATAATAATAACGGGAATTAATCCTCATAAACCCGCCCGGTTTGTGCGGGCCCGTCCCGCTCCGGCTGCGGGCTCTGCCTGCTGCTCTGTCCCGCTAATTACGGCGCTGATTAAGGGTTAATTAGCGAGCACRGCCCTGCCTGGGGTGGCACCTCGGGAGGGGCCCCTGCACCCACCAATTCCACCTTTCCCTCAGAGATTCTTTTAATAAATGTGGGGTTTTTCCAGTGGCTTCTGCATCCTAAGGGATTTTTCCCCTTTCCCCCTGACCAGCTGGGCTGAACTCCCCGAGATGTGAATGATTCTTAGAGAAATTAAAAATAATAAAAATAATAAATAAATAAATAAAAATAAAGATAAAAATAAAGATAAAATAAAGATAAAAATAAAGATAAAAATAAAGATAAAATTATTATGAATTATATTATAATTATATTATAATTATATTATAATTATATTATAATTAATGTTAATGTTAATGATAATGATGATGATGATGATGATGATGATGATGATGATGATGATGATAATAATAATAATAATAATAATAATAATAATAATAATAATAATAATAATAATAATAATAATAATAATAATAATCCCCCTCAGTTTTTCTCTAATGCTGGAGCCGACCCAAACTGAGAAATTCAGAAGACGAACCCACAGGGGCTGGAAGCTGTGACTCAGGGCCCGCAGTGGGATTTTCTGGTGGTTCCTCATTCCCCCCGAACTGATGAGGCTGAAAGGGGGAAGTTCAGCTTCTCACCGATGGAGAGGTGGAACAATGTTAAATTCCCGCATTAAAAATCATCATGAACCTGCTCGGGGTTTATTGGGCCGGCAGTAAACACAGCAARCTGCGAACGGGGCGCTTCATTATCGCCATGAATATTCATAATGGACGGGAGCCTGGGAGGGAATACAGAGAGGGAAATGAGGAAATTGTTCCTCAGCACTCGGGAGGGGAGGAGCAAAGGCTCAGCTTTAAATTGAGGGGGGAAAATAAAATACACCTGTAAATCCTGGCTGCATCTATTTATAGTTTGGTTTATTTATATATATATATATTTAAGAAATATAGATATATTAAAATATAAAAAATACATTTTATAAATATATATATAATATATAATATATAATATATAATATATACTATATAAAATATAAACTATAAATTATAAATAAATAAATGAATAAATGTATATGTATATGTATATTTATATGCATGCTTAATGAGCAACTTGTTCCAGAATAATTTGTTTTCACTGGCCACCGGGTGTGTTCAGAGTAACTCTGGTTTAAAAAGAAGGAGTATTTGGAACCTGATGCTGCAGCACCACGACTCCAAACTCACCAAAATTCCAATATCATGGCTGATTTGTGTAAAAACCCCAGGATTGTGGCTGCAGGAGCCCCTCCATCCCCCATTTCCCTTTTCCTCACTGACCCCAAAGGTGTTTCCTGCCCGTGCCAGGTGTTTGGGGGGGTTGGAGAATCCACCCAGGGACCGAGTGATGCTCACAATTCCTCCCTGGGACTCCGGGAGAGGCCCCAGCTCCCCTGTGCTGCATTTCCCCCGAGCRCAGGTGAATTTTGGGCTGCCCAGGAGGGTGGCAGTGCTGAAACTCTGCCCAATGGGGCCCGTGGTGAATGAAAACCCCCGGGAACTCGGGCAGTGATGCCTTCAAACGATCTGATTTTATGGGCRGTCTCTGCCACCTGAGTGATGCTGCGTGTGTTGGTTGTGTTTAGAACTTAATGGCTTTTCTCCGTTTTATTGGAATTTTTTTTTT
>CADDXX010000070.1:1556675-1573824 GCA_902810485.1 Alauda arvensis | reverse complement strand
CTTATTTTTATTTTCTTCTTCTGTTTCTCAGCTTTCCTCTTTTTTCTCTTATTTTTCTCCCCCTACCTTTAATATTTTATTTTCCTTTTTATGTACCCTTTTTTCCCCCTTCTCTCTCCTTTTCTCTTTCTCCCCCCTCTCTTCTTTCTCTTTTTTCTCCCTSCATCTAAAAGTTCGGCGCTGTGTGTGTGTAACTGATTCATTCTTCCCATCCCCTCAGGGACACCCAGTAATAATGATTTATAGGAGTGCAAAAATCTCTGCTCTCGCTGTTACCAACTCCTATCCCTCCTCCCCTCCAAAAAGGGAGTTTTTTCTGGACAAAACCTTCTCCCTCACTCCTCTCCCCTCTCCCCCTTTGCCTCCCTGAACTCCTCCGGTGGAGTTTTAGGGGAATTCAGCTGGTTTGAACCTGGAATGTTCAGTGCAGCAGCAGCATCCCTCACCTGGAGCCCTGACATCCCCTCAGGTGATGCSGTGGCCGCTCTTTGTTGTGTGTCCGGCCGGTTTGTGCGGGCTCTGACGCTCGGAGAAAATGTAAAATGTTTAATTTGATCCTTTAATGTGGCGTTTCTGATTGACCATAACCCATTCCCTAAAGCCGGGTGTGGGAGCTGCCGGGTGGGATGGGAAGTGCCAGAGCAGAGGATTTGGGCAGGCCGGGAGGGTTTGTGGTGCCAGGGCTGTGCCAGGGCTGTGCCAGGGCTGTGCCAGGGCTGTGCCAGGGCAGCTCCGGGGCTCTGCCTGCAGCAGCTCCTGTGCCCAAAACCTGTCAGACACAGCCAGGACACCGAGGGGCACTGCAGGGCTCTGCCCTAAGGCAGGGAAGGGTTTGGAAGCTGGGCTCAAACCAGTCCTGGCTCTGACTGCTCCAGTCCGGCCATTGTCACTGCCAGGATTTGTGCTAATTAATCGCTCTGCTGATCACCAGCGCTGCCTGTGCCTGGGGCTCTTTGGGGAAGTGGCCGCGATGCTGCAGGACCTTCTCCTCCCCCAGACGGGGTCCAGGAGGAGCTGGGGACAGTTCTGTGGGGTCACTGGCACCTCTCCCCTCTGTGGGATCGGGGGTGGCACAGCTGGGGACAGTTCTGTGGGGTCACTGACACCTCTCCCTTCTGCGGGATCGGGGCTGGCACAGCTGGGGCACCTGGGGACAGTTCTGTGGGGTCACTGGCACCTCTTCCCTTTGTGGGATCGGGGCTAGCACAGCTGGGGACAGTTCTGTGGGGTCACTGGCACCCCTTCTCTTCCCTCTGTGGGGTCACTGGCACCTCTCCTCTCCCCTCTGTGGGATCGGGGGTGGCACAGGGTGGGCCCTGCAGAGCAGGGGGTGTCCCTGCGTGTCCGTCTGTCCATCCCCTGGCTGCGGGAGGGAGCAGGGCATGGCTTTGGGGGATCCCCCCAGGATCCGTGCCTCAGTTTCCCCACCACCCCGGCGGTTTGATTTGCAGAGCGGTGCAGAGAACTCCGTGATCTCTCAGTCCTGCAGGTGCGAGGAGACCCCGATCCCCCTTTGGAAAGGAAAAACGGAGCATCGAGGCTTTTGATGAATGTGCCGCCAGTGAAATCATCCTGCAGGAGCGGGTGCAGAGGGAGGGCTCGGATCCGCTCCCGGCTCCATCGGGGCCCCGGTCCCGGCGGAGGATGGCGGTGTCCCCGGTGCCGGTGACACGGCCACTGCCGCCGTCAGCCGCTCACACCCTGATGAGTTTGTCGCTTCCACGTAGCGTGATTGCCACCTCCTCCTCGCACGGCACGCCAGCCAAATCGAAGGAGAAAAGGTCRGGAAGCCCTGGCCATCCTCTCCCTYTCTCCCRAATCACTCGTTCCTCCGGATGGAAACGAGGAGTGACGGGCGCCGGTGCCACCGGGGACGCAGGAGGGAGGGGAGCTGCTGGCAGCAGGGCGAGTAAAAGCTGATGGTGACAGCTGCGGGGCACCGGGGCTGCCTGGTGCTGCTGGCATCACCACGCCACAGCCACAGGGACACGTCCCTGGATGACAGAGAGGTGCCACCACCGCCTCCCGGCCCCTGCGGGAAGGTCCGTGTGGAGCAGCACCCTCTGCTCCAAACCCGCCATGCAGGGGGAACTCAGCTGGGAACGGATTCTTTTCCTTGTCTCCTCTTTCTGTTTTGGTGCAGCGGTGTCAGCTCAGGGCCTGGAGAATCTCAGCCTGAAAAAGCTTTTTGTTTCTTTTTTTTTCCTATCTTTTTTTGTTTTCCCCTTCTTCCCATTTTCCCCATATTTTTATTAGAGCAGGAACATTACTGGCAGCACCCACCCAATTGCTGAGCCCCCTGCAGTTCTCCCCTGTGTGAAAGCACCGCACCTCAGTGCTTTCCTGGAGAAGCGTCATCACTCGGGGCTGTTTTGCACCGCTAATTGTTTCTCTGTTTTCATGCAAATGTGAAAATCCTCGTCTGATCCTTCTAAAAAATACTATTTTTTACCATCGAGTGCTTTTGTTTGGGTTTCAGGGAGGAAGCGCTGCTCTGAGGAGGCCGGAGGACAGCACAGAAGAAAAAAGGGGAGGTTCGGTGTTTGCCACAGTTCTGCGGGACCTGGTGGCAAAACGGGGTGGGGAAGGAGATGCTGGCAGGCAGGGAGGGTGAGAAGTGGCTGCAGGATTGTCTCTGTCCAGGCAGGTGACACAACCCAGCTCTGTAACGCCTCACCCAGCTGCAAAGACACCCAGAAAAATTCACATCTTCATATTTTTATTTACAGCTCTTCCCCAAGCCCCCCTGGGATGTCCTTAATGGGGCGCACGGGATTTTTTTTATTCTTTCTTGTTTGTAGGAGAAAAACTTTTTCCCAGGAAACACGGGGGAAAGAACCCCTCCCTTTTTGTGGCAGGAAGATAAGTGCAGCTCTGTTCACCTCTGTTTCTGTGCAAATGGGGAGGAGAGGCCGTGCCTGGGGTGTGCAGAGCCTCTCACACACACCCATCACACCTGACAGCGCGGCTTCAGTGATGCCCCTGCCTCTCCAGCCGGAGAGGGGAGYACGGCAATGAGAGGGACAGAAATGCTCGCTGGCCAGGTCAAGCTGCTTCCCCAGCACTGGGATATTTTGTTTTTTTCCCTGGGAGCTGCGGATGCTCAGTGTCCATGGCAGGACTGCTCCAGAGGCACGAACTTCCCCAGCTGCTCTCCCTCCCCTCCCTCGGCCGCTGCTGTTTCTGTGCACTTATAGATTTTAAGATAAGGTGCTTTTGTTTCCCAGCCGTGTCTGGGTCGCAGTTTGGAGCTGATGTGACAGGCCTGAGGCGAGCAGAGAAATCTGCTGCAAGTTCCCATTCCGGGAACGTGTCGCCAGTCAAAYAGCCTATTTACTCTCTGGGGGATCTATTTTTAAAAGTTATTAGCAGATTACTGGTTCTCTATCAACCTCGGGCACCAATCTCCCAAAGATACTATTGTGCTTTAATAAGGTGCATTTGATAATCCTCAGATAAAGGCATTTGAAGCCAGGGGGAGGAGAGGGAGGAACTCTTGCTCCAACTCAAGTRAGGGACACACGGGGCAGAAAAGGGTTAAACACACTCCTGTTTCTAAATGGCTGAACTACTGTATGTTGTAGTTTTCAACTGCAAATCATCTTTAATAGCAGACATCACGGGATGGCTCATTACATTAAGCTATTTTTCATGCTATCTCCTGTAATATCCTTTAATCCAATGCGTTTCAAATCACCTCAGGCTAAAATAAGAGACATAGCGATGTAATAGCCTAGTGTATTAGTGGGTTAATTGCCCTGTTGTACTCTCCAGCAGATATCTCTGGAATGAGTTCTATATTAATTGTAAATTGCTTAATACATTTAACTCCTTGAGCAGCTTGGTCCTGCTCTCTGTCTTGGATGAGCAAGAAAACTTTGGGAATAGTTGGGATTTTTTTGGGCTGAGCTCTCACTGTCAGCCTCTGGCACTCAGGGASAGTCAGCCTGAAGCACTAAAAGGGAATGATTGCTTTTTTTTTCTTTCCTGGCAGGTGCCAAGTTCTGCAAAGCCACAAGAGCTGGCTCAGAGGGAGCTGCACAGGAGCAGGGCTGGCACTGCAGAGCTGCAGGACGTGGTGCTGTGACCATCCCYGAGCTGGACAATGAAAGGAGGGGGAGGAAAAAAGGGGAAGGTTTTTAAATAATACATCAGATTTTGTCTTTGGCAGTGCCGTGGCCAGAAGGGGAAGATGGATGAAATGCTGTTTCTTTACACCTGACATCAGTTAYGTTTTATATATTAAATATAATATCCTAAAGATGCCACTCAGGACACCTTTTGTAAAACTTTAATCTCAGATCCCACTGGTTCTGATGGACTAGCTCCTCCCAGCTGAAGGGTTTCAGGTTTGTAACAGGGGGCTCAGACAGGTCTTTGCCTCCCTGTGCTTTCCATGGGTGGTTTGTAAAATAAATCTCACCCCGTTCAAAACCTGAGGCATTTGTGACAGAATGTGCATGAGGATTTCATAACTTGTGAAGGAAAATGCTTGTGAAACTGGGGAGACATTTGGGCCTGCAAGGGAAGACACAAAGTGCTTAGATTGCTGGAAAAAAATCCATCAAGTAATTCTCTACCTATAAAAGAGGTGGTAATGCAACCTGAGCTTAATTTTGATGGCACACTGTACTTCATAACAGTGACAACACCTTAAAAATGTAATGAAAGGGCCTGATTTATTGCTGAAATAATCCACTTAGCACTCCAATAAATAAARGGAGAAAATACAACCAATGCTTCATCAGAAGGGGGGGAAAAAAAGAGAGAAAAATTGCAGYGTGTAGCAGTTTTCTGGAAATGCATCCAGAGTTTTGGGGTTGATTATTTTTCTGAAGACAAATATAAATTCCCAGCTGGATTTTAAGATTTAGAGCTGATGTCCACTCTGCATTCTCGTGKGCTTTGAAAGCAGCAGCCCTGACACAGCAGCACGGGGACCACGGACCAAGGGGAGGAGAAAGGGAGGAGGAAACACTGCAAACCCCACCAACTYCCTGCCTTGCAAATATTTGATTTTGAATATGCTCTCGTAGCCATCAGCAAGTGCAAAGCAAACATGTTTTCCCCCCAGTGCCAGATTTCTTTAATAGCATGAGGTTACTTCTGYAAATGCCAGCTCCTCCCCCCGTTTCCCTGGGCCCACAGTGGGTTTTCCACTCCCTCTGCATCACTYGTGTTAATCTGTTTAATCTGCTCCAGGGCCTGGCAGTGGCAGTGACAGCACAAGCAMTGAAATGCTCCTGTGGCAGGTGTCTGTGCTCAGGTGTGCTGGAGAAAACTTCCCAGTGCTCAAACAGTCCCTCAGCAGGAGGGGACTCAGGGCTCTGGGCTCTGACACCAAAGGGTTTAAGGCCATGAATGCTTCAGGGTGACCTAATTGTGACTTCTCAGCACCTGRAGGAGCTGCCAAAAAGGATGGAGAGAGATTTCACAAGAGCCTGGAGTGAYRGGACAAGAGGGAATGGCTTCACACCGAGGTTTAGGCTGGATATCAGGGAGAAGTCCTGTTTTCATCAGTGCTTGCACCAGCCAGGGCTGCCCAGGGTTTCAGCCACCACTAAACTGAGTGAGAAGGAGCATGGATGGAGAAATGAGGAGAGAAAAATCAGCAAAATGCAGCCACACTGCCCATTTTGGGGTGATGTTTTTCTCTGAGGAGCAGCGTTCCCCGGTGCCTCCATGCCCTGTGGGCACACCTGAGGCTGCAGGAATGGCCCCGGTGGTCCCGTCCCACCCCGCCCGGCCCGGCCCTAATTGGCCTGTTTGTTTTGCAATAAGTGATTCCTGCCTGTCTCGGGCTTGGATTGTTTTTCACACCATTAAATGAAGTTCTGCTGTATTGATCCCTGTTTTTCCAATTTGAAGCCTGAGAAGTGATGAAGACATTTTCTTGTTTTCTCATGTACTTTTYCCCCCCTCAGTTCATTTAGGTGACCTGTCTTTAGTTCCTTGCTCTGCTCGCTGTAATTGCTTCTCTCAGAGTGATGTTACACCGTGAGCGTGGCACTGCGGCCGGGGGATGGCTCCGGGGGAGCGATAAGGACAGCGGAACACGGCTCTGATAAGGGCAGGAGAGCAGCACAGCCTCGCAGGAGCAGATAAAGGATGGGGGAGAGGCAAACAGAAGCCACGCAAAACGCGAGCAGGGAGGGCAGCCCAGCTCTGCAAGGCTGGCAAAGCAGGGGATGTGCACGATAATGATGGCATTGTGCGGGCTGAAAAGCAGGGGTTGAGAAACAGCCGCCTAAAAAGGACACGGGGAGTGAAAAGTGACCCCGAACAACCAGCGGAGGAGTTCTGCTGAGGGGTGTGGCTATGTAAAATAGGTTAATGCATATGCATGAGTCACTGGGGCGGRCTCATGAATATGTAATCAGGGTGTGTGGTTTAAACTGCGTTACCTGGCACTCAGGTGGAGTTACCTGGGCCAGAGGAAGGGTTCTCTCAGCACAATGGCTGCTTTCTAATACTCAGAACTGCCAGAAAGTTCCTGTCTGGCTGATTCTGCTATGGGGTTGAAGCCATCCTGCAATATTTACTGGGGAAGGTTTGGCACAAATGGCACCTCAGTAGCAGCATCTCCTGCTGARTCCTCGGTGGAACAGTGAGAGGACAGGACCACTGGAGAGCTTTGTCTCTTCAGGGTGCTTAATACTGTGCTTAAGAGATGAAAGCATCGTGGAACGTTATCTCTGGACACACATTGTCATTTATGTCCTCTTTACCTTTGTGAAGCATCTCAGTACTCCAATGTTTGCATTGGATTTTGCCAGATTTTTCGCTCTGCATTAATGGGAGGGCTGGGTTTTTTTCTAGAAGAGGTCAATTAAGAGTGAGTGTTGAACTCAGGTTTAATTAAGGAGGGAGCAAAGGTTGCTCCAGCTCAGCCTCACTCGCAATTATTTAATGGGTGAGGTCTGAACAGAGCCCATGCACACAGAGAAGTTTTCCAGGGGCTCTGGTGGGCTCCAGACTTGCAGAATTTGCTGATGAAAACCAGAAGTGCAGCAAAGCCTGGGATTGTTATCCTGYATCCCTGAGCTGTTCCCTGAGCCTGGGATGCTCCAGGTGGAGGGAGGGGAGGCAGGACCACYCTGCTGGCTCAGCTCAGTGTGTGGGCAGGCACTGAATTCACAGTTTGAGCTGTGAAGTGGCTCACAGCAGCACCCTGGGTACCCCTGCACTCCCCAGGCTGCTCCCCACGTCCTTGTATCAAAAAGACACAAACAAGGAGGCTTCAATAATTTCCTTTTTTCCCCCTCTCCAAATCCTTGGRAAAAAAAGCTAAAAAATTAGGTGGTAATTTGCAGAAATTTTCCAATCTGCTCATTGCCTAAGAGATTGGAAAGGATTTAGGGTTTTTAAAATTTTTTTTAAATTGTAAACTACCTTAYGACAATTGGTGATAAAAGAGCTGAGCCTTTCAAGAATCCATTTTAATAAAACACCGTATGACCTCATAGATATGCATAGGATTTAGAAATAACATGGATTTTAATGAAGGCACTTGAAAGGTATGGTGCCATATTGCAATTTTATGGAAGATCTTAGATTAATGAAATTAAACGTGAACTGCATTGTTTAGATGATGAACTTAAGGTCATATCTGCAGCATTTGAAAGAGAAACCTTGAGTGGAGGGTGTAGAATCATTGATTTAGACCCTGGTAGACAGCTGAATAGCAAGCACTGAAGCATGAAGGTAAATTCCCATATTTCATTGTTAGAAGGTTAGCTGGTGGCTGCCAGCTTTTCAGTGATAATCACCAACCAATTCCACCCTGTTTCAAAAAAGATTTTGCCTTTGTGTGCTAAGACACTTTTAAAAACCATTACTGCTCAAAGCAGGGGCACACTGTTTAAAAGGGAAGCTATTTCTGCAAAATGCAGGCTGGCAATGAGTCGATGCTGTCCTTGGATAGTGATGCTATTAAGTTCATTAGGATCATCATCCATTTAAAATGCTCAGAAGGAGAATTGCCACTGTTTTTGCTGGAGACACCAGAGGCGCCTCCTTCTGCCGCCCTCAGTGATGTGTCATCAGTGATCAGCTCTCTTGCCTCCTTTAATTTTTGGGCCCTCTCAGGTTTGAGTGCTGTCTCCATCCTCAGACACAGGCAGGGAATAAATGCAGGAACATGCACGTGTCTCAAACGCATGGACGTGAATTTGTGCAACAGGGAAATTGCAAGGGGCGAAATCCTCAGGCCTTAAGCATAAGTGATAATGGAATGATAGTGCCAATTACTGCTGGGGAGCAGTGTTGTCACAGGGAGGATGGAAGGATGAGGGGTGGAGGGAAGAGTCCCTTCTGACAGTTTGTTAAAGGGAATTTGTCAAGGATGTTAAAATTAAAGATTTAACTGGGCCAGATCCTCWGATGGCATAAATCAGCCTGTGGACCTCAAACCCTGATCTGGCCACAAGCTCCTCTTTGTTCTTTTTCCAGTCTTTGTTACCTTTATCCTAACCCTGCCTGGGTGCTGTCCAAGCCCCATTCTCTTCGTGCTGTCCCAGCCTTGCTGCTGAGGAATATTTTAATATTTACAGGGAGCATTTAGCTCCTGGAGTGGCCTGCTGGGCTGCAGGGCTTTAGCTGGGGACCAGAGAGAGCAAATCTGAAAAAAGGTGCTCTCGGTGGGAGCTGAGACTTCTGTGTCTGATGCACTTCCTTCTATCTTCCCTTGCAGCCTGAAATTTTGGCAAGCTGAGCWAAACTCTGCTGCATGGTGAAACCGTGTGAAAGCTGCCAGTAAGGAAATTAAGTAAGAAATAGTGTTAGCTAATGGCTGTGAATGCATTATGATCACTCTTTTCATTAGGAACTTCCTTGTTTCCTCCCTGGTGTACACCACAAACAGCTTGCACATGATTTATCTGTGAGTGCTTGGGAAGGAGAGGCAGAGGGAATAAAGTCTTTGCCATGAGATGTTTTAAAAGGCAGTTGGGACACTTAGAGACACGATGCTTATTAAAACAAATGGGAGCTGTGTGTCTAAATCCCCTGGCCATCCTTGGAAGCCCTGTCCCTAATGTTTATCTTGGTTTCCAAAAGGGGGATTGCACATCCCACAGCAAAGCTGGGATCACACGGGGCCAGGCCCAGCTCATGCCATGGTGTGAAGCTTTGAAATGGGGCACAGAACTTTCTGGGAAACTCTGTAGGAAAACAAGTCCAGGTTCCACAGAATTTCAGGGAATGTGGCTCCCCTCTCCCATTTCCAGAGGTTCCAAGCTCTTGGGCATGGACAGACTCACCCTGCTGTGTCCAGYTCTGCAGAGCTCATTTGCTGAGCCTTTAATCCATTCATAACTTCCTGCCCTGCTGTAAATCTTCTGGCAAATATCTTTTAATTTTCAAATGAAAAAACCATTGGCATTGTCCACTTTGGAAATGCTGGCCCATTAAGTCTAAACAGGGAAGTTGGGGYGTGTTAAATATCAATTGATTATAAAACCCATATTAATTGACRTTCAGCAGCCCTGCAAATGGAGAGGAGCTCATTACCTAGCAGTTAACCCTCAATGCATATATATTAAATAATCAATTAGTATTTATTTAACATACAATAACCTCCCTATTAGWGCT
Organism: Alauda arvensis; assembly: GCA_902810485.1. NCBI lineage: Eukaryota > Metazoa > Chordata > Aves > Passeriformes > Alaudidae > Alauda > Alauda arvensis. The sequence continues at coordinate 1,564,233 of CADDXX010000070.1, read as the reverse complement.
AAATTAAAAGCCTCTTTAACAGAGGCCTTGCAGAGAGCCCTGCACTGTGCTAACCTGGAGCCAGGAATTTGCATTAACAGCTTCAATCTGGTGCCCCCAGGATGACTTTARGATGTTAAGTGAAAGAGTAAAGGGGCTGTGTCTGTGGCAGTCATTTGGCCTTGCTGGGGAGGGGGTCAGTGCCAAAAAGTTGGTGAGCTGCTGCCCATGTGGTCACAGAAAAGATGCAGAGAGCTGGCAGGTGATGGGTGAGAGGAAAACAGAGGGATTTGTACTCCAGTAAGAGACCTTTGAAGCAGAAGAAAAGTATTTTCCAGTGGAAAAAGAGAGGAGAATGAGCAGAGRGACAGGCAGACAGCAGGACAAGATAAAAGCAAAGAAGTGGCGTGGTTGGGTAATAGAAACAGGGCAAGCTGGGGAACTCGGAAAAGGAATAGCTGAACTAAATTGCCCAAAATGGGTTTCTCCTGTGTTATGTCCTGAGCTGCCATTTATACCTGTGTGGTGGATGGAATATTAGCARGTGSATTCACTCCCATCTCTGCCTGGCCTGAGGTGTGACAAGCAGGGGGAGAGAAGGGAGCTCTGYTGTTTTCCTTGGAGCCTGGGTGAGTTTTATATTGGGGTCTAATAGGCCCAGACCCTATTTGGAGCTGAATTACATCACACACCTCTGCAATAATCTCTTTTCTGGTGGGGGGAAGCTGGGAAATCAAGCAGCTTCTCCAAAAGTCAATTCTGATACTCAAAATGGAGCCAGCTCAAGAAATTGTCATTGATCCACTTCTGAACTTGGAGCAAATTTCCATAAAAATAATCAGATCCTCTCAGCTGCAGAAGTTTTAATGCCACGTGTTTCACTGGGTGGCATGGGAGAGCAGGAGCTGAGCAGGGGTTTGGGTTCATTTTCCTCCTCTTCCCTGTACCAGTTGTGAACAGGGAGTTACAGGGTGAGGGGGATGGGAGACGATGCCTTTGGCTGCTCCCTTTGCAGCTTCTTGGCAAAAGGGAGTAAAARACAGCAAGTTGTTTGGTCTGATCCTCAGTGGATGAAAACTGGAGCAGCCCTTCGCAGGGCTTAAAAAAAAAAATCTTGATTAATTTAAGCTCCAGGGAACGTGGCTTGGCTGAAAACCCCAGGGGAACTCGGAGAAGCTCTGACAGTGGGGCAGCCAGGTGCAGGCTGGAGCAGGCAATGACAGCTCCATCTCAGAGGTGTGAACAAGAGCAGGGACCCTGTGGAGCAGCCCTGATGGGATGGGGGGGTTTTCACACGTGTGTGCAAGGGGGTGGGTGCCCCCCTTCCCTCAGTGCCCCCTTCCAGAGGGAGAGGGAGAATCCTGTGGCAAAGGGAGACAAGGAGATCTGGGGCTGGCAGGGATGGGGCAAGGACAGGGAAATACCCATGGACTGGAAACATCAGCAGGCAGAGTTTAATGAAGGGATGAGCAAAATAAAACCGGGAGGTGAGTGCCAATCCTGTCTGAAGGGTAATAAGGAAGCTGATGGAAAAATTGCTTTAACCATTTTGGATCTCAGGGAAGACCCAAAAGTAATTTTGCTGAGAAAATGTAATCATATTTCAGGCTTTTCAGCCCTGCCAAGGAGTGTAAGGCACGCACACATCAACTGCTCTCCCCGAAACTCAGGAGGACTTTGCTGTAGGGAGAGCTGGAGAGAGACCTTGGAGKTCTTTTCCCTCCAAGGACAGCACCAGCTGTTGGAGCAAGTGATGGTCACCTGTATTCACAGGTAGATGATGTATTTGTAGCMGTCGCAATAAATTACTTCTTTTCCTCCTCACGGCTCCTGGAAACATTCCCAGCGGCTGGCCTATTCATCAGGGCTGTTACACCGCTGCTGCTGCTGCAGAAAGARGGGAAGTGCCTTTTTCTCTCTCCCTCTTTATTCAGCATGTGCCGCGGTGTGAGGCACAGCGGGTAAACACAGCCGAGGTGACAGCGCCAGTCCTCATGGCAGAGCGYTAGCAATTCAAACAGCCACGTCAGTCAAGGAGTTTGGGAGGAGGGGAAGCCAAAAGGGAGAGGGTGGCAGTTTGCAAACACTCCGCCCGCGTGSTTTTGTGGTAGGTGTGTTCGTCCTCGAAGCGTCTGGGAGGAAATGCAAAGGAATTTTGTGCTTTGACAAGTCTGTGTGCAAGAAAACTGCTGGAGCTTTGTGGGGTGTATGGAGATTTCTTCCTCTTGTAGATTGAGATAATCAAAGGGCTTTTGGGGAGTTTCAGGAAATTATCTGAGGCCAGGTTTTGCCTACAGAGCAGGGCAGTCTTTACTAATCTATTAAAAATCAGCAGAAGAAAGCAGTAAAACAGAAGCAAAAACAAACCCCAAAACTCCACCAAGCAAAACCTGATTATTTTCCACAAGWAAAATTTTGGGGTGTTTGAAATGTATTGACATTTCCTAAAATCACCAATGTAATACCTCCACGCTGCAGTGGAAATATCAAACCTAGGAAATTTAGGAAATTAGGCTGAAGGTTTTCTATTACCCTGAAATTTTTGCCTTAGAGAAACGATAGCACAGATGGAATTTCCTTGGGAAAGAATTGAGCAAAGGATGCTGAGGAATTATTTTAGTTAAACTGACTGCAATGCTAAAAATGCCTCCTGGAGTGGGACAGCAAAGAAACTCATACTGGAATATTAATTCTGCTTCCAATCACCCAAGGAGTTCAGACACTGAAACCAGGAGTGAATTCAGTCTGTCTGGTTTCCAGAGGCTTTAGGGAGGCCTTGCCAATACCATTCTCTCCTGGATTTGTCTGCAACTCTTGGAAGTTATTAGTGGCAATCATTTCCTCTCAGAAGAAGCAGCCGCCTCTGTGCTGCTGGTGTGTCTGTGCCGTGGTTCCCTCACACATCAGCTCTCCCCCGAGCGCTGGGAGGCAGCGGTGCCCGCAGGGTGATGTTCAGCCCTTCACCCCATTATCCCGGCACACGACACCCATCCCCAGCTAATCAGGAGGGACAATGTTCTCYGGGTGAAAAGGCTCTCTGAGCACTCACCTCTGCCGTGGTGCCTTCGGGGAATGATGCCGCTCATTACAGGAGATGAGTGTTTGCACTAAATRCGTGATAAGAGCAGAAAGGGAGATCTCAGGGCTGAGAGCCCGGGTCTCGAAGCCATCCCGTGGCCTTGCAGTGCTCTTTCTGCGCGGGACTCTCCTCTTAGAAAATCCCAACSTAAACGCGAGTGTGCAGAACTTTAGCGAGTGTAAGAATAATTTCTGTCTGGAAGGAATAATTCCTATCTGTAAGGAATAGGTCATTCCTCTCTGTACCCCATGACAGATTCTCAGCCTGCAGGCGCCTGGGCAGAGTGAAATGGTGATTTTAGCTGTATCACCTCTGTGATTTCTTGTCCTCCATCTCGGTGCAGGGGTGGCTGGCRGTGCACAGCCCTGCTGATTTCAGCTCTCCGGAAGTTCCAGGGCTGCCTTCACAGCACTTGCCCATAAACTGTGCAGCCCGGGGAAGATGTTGGCTGTTTTCTGAAGGACAGGGTGCAATCACCCCACACATGTCCTCTGTCTATTGCCTCTCTGGGCAGGGAAAACAGAAATGCCTTTCCCACCATTTTATTTATTGGCTTTCCTCTGTTTCCTGGGAAAATCCCTTTTTTTGGTACTTTTGTGTGTGTGGGGTAGGCGTGTGTGTATGCGTGTGCGTGTTTAGGAGGTTAAAAAAATTTTCTTGCTGTCAGCAAGTGATGTTACAAACCTGCTCTGACAAGGCTGGTTGTATATTTACAGTTGGTGAGAGCGAAGGCTTCATCAATCTTCACGCTTTGAAAGGGACAGGCCCGCTCCCATGAGCACCTGCTCCGGGAGAACAGCTGAACTGTGACTTTCCAGGGAGCTGGCTGTAAATTTTAGCCATTCCCCCCGCAGCCCACGCATGCTTGAGCTCTTTAACCTTCCCAAGCTGGCAGGAGTCCCAGCAATCAGTTTAGTGCAAAGACTGGGGTTCTTTTTAATTAACCTTTTGTTTCCCACTGCAGGTGTTTCAAAGTTTTCTTCACGTTAAAAAGGAAGGGGGGGTAGGGGCAGAGGGAGGGGGAATTGTTTGCRGAGGTGCATCCAGGTTTTCCATGCTTGGTGATCAAAGGGGATCAGCCTYTCTCATGTTTCCCCTCCACGTTCACCTCTTGGATGTGTGTCTGTGCCAGCATCCGCTGGGAATTGGCAGCAAAGCTTCCCTCTGGGCACCTGGGAGTGCACTGTGCTGGAAAAAAAGGGAAGTATTGCCCTGTTTGATCAATAGAATTATTAGTAGGACAAGGACCTGTTGTATCGCCAAAAGTCATGGGTGGGAATTTATCACAAAGGGAAAAAAAATGTGTTAAAGCCCCACTTAAAACAATAAAACATATCTTTGAGGGAAAGTTTCAGACTTTCCTGTATAAAGGAATAATGGTTTCTTATAATTTAATAGGTGGTAAATTTGGTGAGGAGTGCCAGCAAATCCATTTCACATAATGATATTTTATCTCCCTGGGTATGGTCATTTTCATGAATGTCTTTTTATTGGTTCCCTCGTCCCACAAAGTGTCCAAGGTGGTGCTGCTCATCCTCAAACGCTGAGCACATACAGAGGCAGAGATGGCTGGAGAGAACTATTAATAATGGTGACACAAAAAATGGGCAGGAACTGTGTGACAGTTAAATGTGCTCCCTATAAATAAAGAACATTTCTATTTGACCCTCAGGGCTGTGGCTTTTCAGCACTTACTTTTGTAGGAGTTAAGGTGGTCACAGCTATTAAAAACTAGAGATAAGCTGCAAGGAAATTCAGGTGAGGATAACAGGGAAAAAAAGGAAAAAAAGAARAAGAGGGTTTCCAAAGAAGATTTCACTGAAAGTTGCAGCTAGGAAAAAAAATCTGAAATAGCCCTTGGTGAGGGATTTTGTTTACATAGGCCAGGGCAATTTGCTACTTGGAAAAAGGAGTGATTTATYCTCTTGGTATCTGCTTGCAAATTCACAGAGGCAAAGCTTTTCCTCATGTAGCTCTGCTGAGATGGACGAGAGCATTAGTTACAAAGGTACACGGATTCTTAGAACCCTCACAGTGTACATCGAATATAAACTAAAACTCACAGTTATGGTTTCATTCTGGCTGGTGCTTTATGCTGCCTAGAGGTAGAAACCACAATCTGTGACTGCTACCACACAAAATAAACTGGGTTTCAGGAACGGAGAAATTTTTCTGGAAGGAAAAAGAAGCAGAAAGTTGGAAGTAAAGTCAGAATAAAATGGAAGGAAAGGGAAAATATACAAGAGTATGTTTCCAAGAGGGAATATATGGTATTAYATATGTGATATATRGTCTTGGTATAAAATARCCCAGAGAAGYTGTGGCTGCCACTGGATCACTGGAAGTGTCCAAGGCCAGGCTGGACAGAGCTTGGAGCAACAAAAGCAAGGTCTTTGTTGCCTTTCCTCTCATGTGCCATGCGTGTGTGGAATGAAAACTGTGTGAATTTTGCCTTTGAATTCTCCCACCTTGCRTGGCTGGTTGCCTGCCTGGGACACCTGCAGACCTGCCTGSCAGGAGGAACAAGGATGTGCCAACWTGTGGTCCTGGAACTGCAAATCCAGAATGGAGCAAGGAGCAAAAGAAGTGACAAGATGGGCCGTCATGGGAAATGAAGGGAAAACTGTGAAAATGGTTCTAATAAATAATAAGAAATGTAGCATGGGCCAAAGGAATAATAGATCAGCAGTGGGAAGACTCTAAAAGCTGCCGAGAGTTATTGATAGACATTGTGTAAGGAAAAGAACATAAAAAAAGAAGCCCCTGACAGTTTTGCCTTCATGTTCACAAAGGCGGGTGGCCAGGGCAGATGCCAAAGTGAAAGATAAATATCCTTTTGCATAAAGAAGAAATATTGAAGGAAACTGGGCAGAGGTGACGGAGAAATTAAGAGTGYTAAAAGACCCTGAAAGCATGTGGTCCATGTCAAACCCCCTTCAGGAGTTTGAGCCAAGTCAGCAAAAYGTATGAAAAATCTGTTGAGGGAAATGAGAACCTCTTTGAAGAGCAGTAATGGAGAAATGCTACAGGTGTCAAGTCCAAGGAAGCTTTCCAGAAAGGAAAGGTGGTGGTTCAGAAGAAGGTGCCTTGCACAGCCAGGAGGCCAAAGTGTATTTCAATCTGGGGTTGCACTGGAGAAATAGTTAAGAGAAGTTATGAGTTTAATTAAGGAAAACCATCAAGGATTTTAAAAAATTGGGATCTKTGCCAATAAAGGGAGAACAAAACTGACAGCAGCTTTCTGAGGAATTAATGCAAATCACAGGCCAGGGAAAAGCCAAAAGATATAACTTCTGCTGTGGCAGGAAAGGTTGGATATAACACAGTGGGGAAGTGCAATCTGGAGTGAAAGTGATGACTGAGGGACATGGAAGTGGCTGATGAGTTCTTGCCACCGAGTTACTCATGAGGATGCACTGGCTTGTGCTTGTAGAAAGTGTGATACCAGAGAACTTCAGGATAAAGTGATTATTGAGGTGAATTTAACTGAGGGGAGCACAGGGACAAGGGGAAGGGAACAAAGCCAGCCAGGGTTTGAGGGCACCTGGCTTGGGTGGGGAAGCAGTGAGCAAGAGCCCAAACACCCCTCGGCCAAGTTTCTGTGTTTCTGCAACAAGTTTCCACGAGAGATTTCTGACACACACAAACCCTTAATGAAATAAAACTCTTAAGCATTGCCAAAATAGGTAAGTGCGCGTTGAAGAGCCAGCACCAGAYGGGGTGCGTCGGACTTTCCAGTGTGGGGAGGAGGGAAGGTGGGGAAGCAAAGAGTCTGTGGGGAAGGTAAGGAGGTGGTGAGTGCGTGGGGAAGGTGGAGAAGTGGAAGGTCTGTGGTGAGGCTGGGAAGACGACGTGGGTCTGTGGAGAAGGTGGGAAATTGGGGAAGGCGGGAAAGCAAAGAGTCTGTGGGGAAGGCAGGAAGGGGACGKGTCTGTGGGGGAGTGAAGCGTCTGTGGGGAAGGAGGGAAGATGTCGGTTCTCTGGGAAAAGCAGAGGGTCTGCGGGGAAAGCAGGAACGTGGGGAAGGAGGAAAAATGGAGAGTCTGTGGGGAAGGTAGGAAGGGGACAGGTGTGTGTGGGAAGTGCAGAGTCTGTGGGAAATGTGGGAAGAGAACAGGTGCGTGCGGAGGGTCTGTGGTGATAGCGATGGGTCTGCGGGGAAGGCGGGAAAGCTGAGGGTCTGTGGGGAGGGCGGGAAGGAGGAAGATCTGTGGGGAAGGCGGGAAGGTGATGGGACTGTGGGGAAGGTGGGAACGGGACAGGTGTGTGTGGGAAATGCAGAGTCTATGGGAAACGTGTGAAGAGAACAGGTGTGGGTGGAAGAAGGAGGGTCTGTGGTGATAGCGATCGGTCTGTGGTGATAGCGATGGGTCTGGGCGGGAGCGCTGAGGGTCTGTGGGGAAGGCGGGAAAGCTGAGGGTCTGTGGGGAAGGTTGAAGGTCTGTGGGGAAGGTGGGAAGGAGGAAGGTCTTTGGGGAAGACAGGAAGGTGATGGGACTG
>CADDXX010000070.1:1496182-1555695 GCA_902810485.1 Alauda arvensis | reverse complement strand
GGCAGGAAAGCTGAGGGTCTGTGGCGGTGGCAGGAAGGCGGGACAGTGGCGGCTCCGTGGGAAGCGGAGGAAGGTGACGGGTCCCCCAGCACACCCCCTCAGCCGAGCACCCTCCATCCCCGGCCGAGCCGAAGTGGCCGCCGCCCGCCACTAGAGGCTGCTCCACACCTCATTAAATAAAACACCGACWGCAATTAACGCGCCAGGTCCCGCACGGACGGCCAGGCTCTGGCCTCCCGCTTCCCACCGGCCAGAAAGGTGCGGGACATCACCAGGGGCTGATCCCCGCCATGGGTTGGTGATGTACAGCGGGGGTTSTGCTCAGCAATCCCCCGCCGGCTTTGCCAGACAGAGCCCCGCAAAAAAAAAACCAAAAAAAACCCCGCATCTCCACAGGTGCCCCTTGCCCACTCCCGGGGAGGTTTGCAGAGGTTTTATTTGTGAGGAGAGTTCCTTTGTCTGGCAGGAACAGCCACGMGTGGTGTTGGTCAGGCGGCACCCCAGAAATTCATTCCCTTTTGGGAAAAAACTCCATCAAACAGCCCAGGGGTGACACACTCAGCAGCAGCACTGGTGCCACACTCACCGTGCCAGGCTCAACATCCAGTGCTGGATGTTCCTGTAACTTGCACCAAAAATGCAGTGGTTGTTATTAATCTCTCACAAAACAATGCACAACTTCATCTAAGCTGTCATTGTCTGCCTGGCACCTCAGGCTGCTGCCAGGGAAGGTTTTGTAGGCTCTGCATCTAGAGTTAAGTAAATATCAGCATTTTCACCAGCCACCTTCCTCCTCTCCCCAAAGCTCAGCCTCTATTTCTGTTCCCCCCACCACCGTCTTATTAGTTTGCAAAATTATAGCCTTGCTGTGAACCTGGAATTCTGAACTGGGGAGAGCCCCTTGCAGCAACACTCATATTTTAATTTTGTATTTTTCACCAGTGRTGTTGGTCCAGGGTTGGTTTTATTATTACTACTACTTTTATTTTTTTTTTTTTGAACACTGCTCTGGAAGGATAAAGCTGGAGAGCCCTATTTCCTGGAAAAGCCAGTCTCTGTCTGTCAGTATCTGTCATGCCCTGTACACTATGATTTAAAAACAGCTACAGCAATGCACAGACCAGGCTACAGAAGGGATTTCTCTCACTCTAATTCCCATATTCAGTGGCTCACTGTATTTCTTGTTTAGTCCCTGTGCATGGGAAAGCTAAACAAGAAATAAACATCAGAGAAGTGATGGTATCCTTGTTTTGCACCCTGGCTTTTTTTGGAATGCTCCTCAGCAGGACCAGGAGTTGGACTTGGTGATGCTTGTGGGTCCTTTCCAAGTCAGGATATTGTGGAATATTCTCCTTGTCTTCCTTTTCTCTTGCCTGGAAAACCCTCCTGTAGCATTTACTGGGTTTATAGCCTTTTATGGGACATGCAACTCTGGCATTTCATTGCTGCTCCATAATCAATGTTAATTGTCCTTTTATGATTTTAAAAATATACAAGCTCTCCTCTTCCGAACTCTATAAAATGCCATTAGTGTGTCTTGGGATGATCCTGTTTTGTTTACAGATCCCTTGCTATTGTAAGTCTCTGTGCTTCAATGGTACAGTTACCAGAAAATTGATTAAAAATTAAACTAACATATTGCCTTGTTTATTTGTTTTTAATGAAAGCTGTTTTGCAATTAGCTCTTTATTTGATCAAAGATTGCCTCTRAGTTAATTCTGTGGTTTTGCCCAGTCTGTGATTCTTTCTTTGTGATAACTGGGTCAAGTTTTGTTTGCATTGTGACCCACATAAACTTCATGKTAAACCACACTTGGTTCTCTTTCCTGAGACCAGAGCAGCTCATGGAGATGTGCCTGTAAATGAAATTAAAAGCACAACTGTTGTGTAGATTTGTTTGATGTCAGCATGCCTCACTTTTTCAATAGAGTTTTCATCCTCTGCTCTAGCTGCCATTCCCCTTTGGGTTATGTGCTGGATGATCATTACAGGCTTTGGTGGAGGGCAGATGCTGCCCAAAAATTGTGTGTGCTGCTTGTTGATATCCCTAATGATGGATGTGTGCTGGGGAATCTCTGCTTTGGCCTGTCTCAGCTTGGAAACTCTTACAGCCATTTTTCAAATGCTGTTCCACCTTGTTTTGCAGTGCTGTGCCRGGCTTCAGACCCTTCCTCTTCCAGCCTTCTCCATGTTCATTTCCACCGTGGGCTCCTCCCTTCGCGCAGGGCTTTGAAAAGGTGAGAACAGCTCCTGAGGTGCGGCTGATCCCGGCTTTGCCCCAAACGCTCATCACTCCCAGAGGTCATTAAAGCCCCGCAATTGATGTCCTCCCTGTGGCCCTGGTGTGGCCACTGCTACCAGGGTCACTGTCCACTGCTGCCTTAGGGACAGCRGTCCTGGTAACAATGGTCACTGTCCCTGAGACTGCACTGGACAGTTCAATGATTCTAAAATCATTTAGAATTGGCCTTTCCCAGCAGCTCTTTAGATAAGGAATCTCTGCCAGGAGAGCTCGGCTCTCTGTTGGGGATGGACAGAGCCGCAGACAAATCGGTGCAGAGGTTTGCAGAGCTGTGCCGGGCACTGATGAATCTGGCCCTGAGAGCCTCCCTAGGATGTTCCTTCAGCAATTCCAGGCAGGTTTTGCCCCCAGCCCTTCGTGCCGTGCCTTTGTCGGGTCCCTGGCAGCCAGGGCGTTCTGCAGAGACAATGCCCGGCTCTGCATCCCTGCCTCTTCGGGGACGGCCCCCAGGACGCCTCTTTGGCCCGCGCTCCATGTCGTTCCGTGTGAATTAGGGGCCGTGGCGATGGAAATCTGCTGCCTGGGCTCTGACACGGATTGTTTGCTTTGTCGGGAAGCCTGAGGGCCGCCCGCCGCCGTCCCCTTTGCACACACACACACAAACACACACTCACACACCCCCCGTGCGTGCGCTCGCACGGRCACACGGGGCCGCGCCGCGCCGCAAATTGCTTATACACATGTAAGCAAATATCTTCTCAAATCATCTCTTATCGCCAAGTGGGGTGTGGTGCTTGTTGTTCGAGGGGGGCTGAGGTTGCCTTTCAATCTGCCAGGGCCAGCCTGACACCAAAAATAAACAGCGTAAGCCTGGAACGGTTGTCACAAGGGGCAGAGAGAACTTGTCAGGCAGGAGTGTGTGAGCCGGCAAGATGATAATGTGGCATGACACTTCTGAAATGAGACACCGGTTGCCATGGTGAGGAGTCAGGAGGGACTATCTCTCCAGAGGCTGAAATAAAACATGCTTTAAATGATGTTTGATTAGAATTTAGATCATGTAACTGAGTGGCTGGACCCTTTTTTTTTTTTTTCCCCTCCTTTTACTTCTTGTTGTCGTCTGTGGCTGCTGGCAGAGTTCACTTTGGGAAGAAAGGGCTCGGGGTCCAGAGCAGCCCCAGCTGTAACCCCCCTGGCTCCACCACTTCCAGCGTGCTGAGAGGTTACTTAGTTCCATGCCCAGTCAATTATGCTCCTTGCTAACTCTGCTTGCATTTTCCACTTGAGTCCATCATAGTTTAAACCAGTTAAAAATGATTCCCTCTGTTCTGAAAAACAGTTAATCAATAACACCCTGAGAATATTTCTTGCCTGYGCTTTCTTCCCCTGACCAGTCTGCTCAGGGTATCCTTCACCTTGTTAATGTTTATTAAAAATGCAGCCCATGAAGGGTTATACACGATATCCTTCTTGGACTTTTCATATTAAAGGTGGATGTGWATGGGTGCATCTGTGACAGTCTGAGTGGTGAAAGGAGCCTGAAGCACAAGGGACTGAGAGAACAATGCAAAACAATTGTCCTTATGGTCTTGTAAATGGGATAGGATGTTTAGAAGTAATTTTGGCTTTGTTTACATTTTTTGAATGCAGCACAACCCCAAATTTTTCGTGTCTCTCCCAGCAGAAACGGACAATGAAAGAGCTGATTSTGGGGTACAGAGCTCTCTTACTCTGTGGTGCCTTTTGGTTCATCACAACCTCGAAGCGGATGTCCAATGTCTGGATAAATCTGCTGGAAAACAACAGACAGCCAATTCCAGTGCCTGGATGAGGACAGAAACACCTCCAAGGAAGGACAAACGCACCAAATTCTGCTCATTCCAAGATCACCAGAAGGCAAGTTTAGCTGGTGCTGATGCACACACAACACCAAGGCTTTGTCAGGTGTCCTCTGCCAGGGGTTGTGAATGGAAGGTGTTGAAATGCAAGGGATATTTTTTGTGTGGGTGCAGGGGTGAGCTGAGTCTAATGAGTCATTGCTGAGTGCACGTTGGAGAAGTCCATGCAGAGCAGGTGCTGTTGGCAGTTTCTGACTGAAAGGCAGAAAACTCAATCGTGGAGAGACTCCACTGCAGCCTCCAGTGCATGGAGACACTTTGTACCACTGCAAAAACGCTAATGCCAATGAGGACATTGACACACACACATTCCAAATGAGCCTCCCCTTCAGCAGCACGTTTGAACTGTGCCCATTTGCTTTGGTATTGAAACAGTTACACCAGGCCACTGAACATGTGATGAGGTTTTTCTCGCCTATTAAAATCCCTGTACGAGCCCATGCTGATTAGAGATCCTATTGTGTGTATTTAGGGGGGGAAAAGGCTCTGTAGTGGCTATGCTTGAGACAGAGTGTGTTCCAGGAGCCAGAGGATGCCCTGTAATTTATGAGAGACAAAGAGGTACATTAGATATTGTTAGAATACATAATAATCCCCTGGCAATAATTTATTTGGCTGGCAAGGTTAGGATCTCCATAACTCTTGGTTGCACTCTAATGAAGACTGCTGATGCTGATTATATATTTTTGTGTACATTAGAGGTACCTGTGAATATATGGATACTGTTCTTGCCTCCTGCTCCCTCACTACTCACAGAGCTGCCAGTGGGACTGTATCGTGTGCTCCATTTGTCTAAATAGTCCAGGCAAGTGCATCAGCTCTATTGGCTTCTTGTCAGTGCTCCTCTGCAACTTTGGGCCATAAAAATGATCCCCTGCAGATCTCACYTGCTTTTCTCACACTGTTGGGTCACCCCTGGCTCCAGGGTGACACAAACATCACCAGGAAGTCAGGGGTTTCAACAGGWCATGCAAGTGCACACAAACCAGGCTGATGTTTCCCCTGGAAATTTTAAACTGGGGACTCAARCCTGATTAATTTGTTGGTGGGATGGAGTGGGGTGCTCTTGACTGAGAGAAAAGAGTGGAAGAAATGGAAAATTCAAAACTTTCCTTCCCCCCCGCAGAACTCAGYGACTTTTCATAAAAATTCTGCTCTGAAATCAGTTTATGATTCCACCTGTAAGGTTATTTCCAAGTGATTTATTACCATCTGACAGTCCACTCTGGGATTTTTGGTGACACTACACGGGTCTTTTGAGCTTTATGTTCAAATTTAATGGTGGTCACTGCAGCCAGATGGATGAAAAATACCCATTTCTTCACCACGGTGCCTTGTACTGGCCTCAGGGATTAGAAAAGTAGGTCTTTTATTTAGTTACACTGTCAGCAGCAATTTGTATGTGAGTTCAATTGCTTGGTTTGGAGTTCAAATATTCCAGTCTGAATACAGCTGTGTGGGCTCATAAAGCATCCTGAAATCTGCTCTCATATCTGCACGGGGCATTGTGGTGCTCACTGCTGGGTGTAAACACAGAGGATGGGATGGAAGGAAAGGCAGGGAAGAACAGAAATCCATTTTGATGGAACAGCAGGGAAAACTGGGAATGCATGGGTGAGAGCCTTGCTGAGGGCAGCACTGACTTCCCATGGCTGGGTGTGTTCTGTTCACACCCTCCTTAAGACATGGTGAGGAAGGGGTTAAAGCTGTTTCACTATAGGGCTTTTTTGTGCATATTAATTAGGCCCTGCTCTGTTTTATCACCGTGGTGCACTTTGTGCAGCAGTTTTAAAAACGCTCTGAGTAATGTTTGCTATGCTTCCTGCARCCTAATCTGCCACATGATTTAGGTTATCCATGCCATGGAATTGGCTTAACTCTGGCGTAGARACGAGCCCTGAAGTGCTGCAAGATCCCAGAGCTGCTGATTAGGGGGTGTCTGATAAGAGCACAGGCCTATCATGATTTTACACAATGTTTTTGTGTAATGCTTCTCCTGGTTTTGAAGGCAGTCAGCATTTTGATCGTGGAGATGCACATTTGATCCTGAGCACCACAAAAGGGCCATTGGAAAAGCCACTCTGGGCAGGCTGTGCTTTGCCAGGCTCCAGTATTAAACAGCAGATCCTTGCAGCAGAGCTGTGTCTGTGGCCTGGAGTCAGGCAAGCTCACTCACCATGGCAGTAAAAGACCTAAAAGTTGGGTTTTTTTTCCCCTTCCTGATTTCCTAAGGCACTGTGGGAACCCTCTGCAACTGGGTGAGGTTTGTGTGTTCAAACCACCTCTAGATCCCCACCTCCTGTTTCAGGGCAATATTCCATTCCATTCATTCCAGCTTGCTTTTTTAAGTGAATCTGCAGTAAATGTTGGTAGTGTGTCTCTTTGAGAGTGCCTGATTTTGGCAYGTGGCTGGCTGGAATTTCCCCTTCCTGCTGAAGTTCAGTGCATCCAGTCAGCTTCAGTGCTACAGGGTTCCACTGGAGAATTGGGAATGAGCAGAGAAGAAGTGAGGTGGAAATTATTATACACCTTCTTGAAGGACTTTCTGTGGAAGAAGGTTTTTTTTTTTTCCTTGAACAGAAAAATCTAAAAGATTCTTCCACAGGGAATTTTCCAAGTTTTCTTTTTCCACACTCTTGTCTTCCTTTCCTTTGGCCAAAGCACATTCCATAACATTTGCATGTGCYGTTGCAGCACACAGCTCTTCTGATCCCACATCAGGTGTCAAATCTTTAATATGATTTCCTACATGTTTGACTAATCAATGCAGAACATCATCATGAAAGATAATTTTACCCTCTGGCACTTCAGGGACAGGATAATGAGGCCTGGTGTTTTCCATTTTTTATTCTTCCACAAGAATCTACATTTTTTAGTCCCAGCTAATTGATTTAAGTTCATGGAGGAAGGTTTTTTTTCCCCTTTTGCTTCCAGTATGTTGGATATTAATGGATTCTGGTGAGCTAGCAGAGCTGTGTGATCAGTGTGTTTAGAGATTCAATATACTGCCATCCTGACCTTTCAGAAGCCAAGGGAAAAACATCAGGCCCAGCATGTTGATCCCACATGAACACTGAAATCTCAGGCAGCATGGAGCTGCTTGAGCTGCCTGGAGAGAGGGGGTTTCTCCAGGAAGGCAGGTTTGCTCTCAAATCCTTTGCCAAACAGGAGGGAAGTTTCACAGCGCAGTGAGAAGTAGGAGATTTAAGGCAGAGGGGTGGAAACAGAGACTTTCAGAGGAACTGGGACATTCAGGCATTGTTCTGGAGAGCCTGGGCAGGGAGCATGGCATGGCAGGTGAGGGAGAACCACGGAGCTGCTGCTCCCCTGGCTCCAGCAGGGAGTCATTATCCCCTTGCTCTCAGCAGCCTGGGAAGCCTTCCTGACACAAAGCTGGGCAGGTTCCACACTGACCCTCTGTGGAGCTGAAGGAATGGGACAAAGCCCTCTCCAGCAGGAGCTGGAGTCCATTCATCTCATCAAAAACATTTTAGTCTAAATATCCTTCCCAGAGACAACGGGAGCTGTTCAGTTTACTGATGTGGCTGATCAAACATTTCCCAGCCACTGATATTGTCCCTGTTGGCCATGGATCCATTAAATCCACTGGATGAGACCCAAAAAGGAGTGTATGCCTGCTGCACCATGTACCTGAGGCTCTAAAAAGTGTGAGCCAGACGTGTTTTTATGAATAATCCATGYATTTCTTCAGTATTTTACTACCATTAASCAGAGTTATTCTTGTATTATTATTATTTTATTTTTAGGGATGGCAGCAGCTGATGACAGATTTGTTTAGGGTTAGCCCTCCACATAAATTAAGCGGCAGATAAAATTTAATTTTTCTTATAAGAAAAGCCTATAGCTCCTTAAATTGCTCATTTAACATCACTGAAAAGTAATACTGCACTTTAGAATGGACATGGTATTAACTTTAAAAGGCCTATTTAAAGTGACGGTTGTCAGTGAGTGAAAGCCAGATATGGTAATTTCCAGTTACAAATCAGAGTGAGGAAACTGGAGAATGGACAACCTTGTTAACACAAGCGCGGCGGAGGAAGCACCGGGGTCAGAGTGCCAGCAYGGAGAGGAATAAAGACACAGCACCAAAAATATGTCCTATAATTAGGGCAGCTGTAAGAGTCAAGGTTGAAGATTCTTCACCATGACATGTCTGATATAGAAAAAGTGATAGCCAAGAGTAATCACTTACAGGCACTGAGCCTTAAAGGAGCAGCACTGCGCTCCCCTGGGCTGGGCCAGGCCAGCCTGGGAGACAAAGAACAGGRGGGCACGGGGTGACTCTGAGCTGTGGGAGCAGGGAAAAGGGAGTAGGGAGGAGCTGGACATTTCAGGGGTCAGCACTCAAAGGGACCRAAAACAGAAAAAAAGTTGCTCACTCGGCAGAGAGGTTTCTGATCACGGTGTGGAACAGTGGTGACTCAGAGAGCAGGGTGGGTTGTGCTGTGTTGGGGAGGGTATTCGGGGCTCAGATCCGAGTGGATGGGCACAAAATTACCTCTGGGGGGGCGCTGGGGGAGGAAGGGGACGGGAGGAGCCTGGGGCAGTGKGAATGGATGGATTCAGGTGCACGGGGGCAGTGGGGGAGCAGAGCTGGGGAAGGGATGGTTTGGTGGGCACACAACCACAGCCACTCAGGAGGCACAGAGAGGAGCCAGACTCTGAGCAGGCAGGGGCACACATCCCCTGGGATGGGCAGCAGGCATGCTTCCYCCACCTCAGCCTTTCCCAGGGGAGGGGCACAGAACGTGGGGTCTGGTCCAGGTCAGCCTGCAGAGATCTGCCCCTTCCTTTGGGTAGGCAGTAAAACAGGAGCTGGAGCCAGCCTGCAKCWCATTCCRTGCTTCCTGTGGGAACCTTCATGGRCACTGGAAAGGAGCAGGGAGCTTCCTCAGCATCCCCTGACCYGTGGGGATTTGGGGAATGCTCTCTTGTCCTGGCTGCAGTGCTCAGAGGAACGGCCCTGGCAGCCGGGTCAGGGTGGAGCAGGGCACAAGGAGACATTTCCATTAGGGAAGAATATCCCCACGTTCCTGTTTTCAGGGGATCCCATGGGATCTGTGGAAGCCTTTCAGGCTTTCTGCCTCGTCCATGACCCCCTTTGGCTATGGCTGTGTTAAAAGCCCCRGGAGGCTGTCACAGGAGGAGCCTTCTCCTCTTCTGCTGCCTTCTGCTGTATTTCCTCGGGGAACGATCCAGCCCAGACAGCTAATGTGGAGTGACACGGGCACATGCTTTTCCTCCTCAGTCCCCACCTCCTCCATGGGATCCACTTGAAAGGATAAAGGAGATTCCAGCTGAACCAAGTCCCTTCTCCCCAGACACTCTCTTGCATTAAAGGGTGTTCCACGGGAACAGCTGTAGTGTAACATGACCCCGCTCCAGCTGAGCCGCCCTGTCCTTCATCGGGGAGCTGGAGCAGACTCCGGGGGTCTCTGGGAGCCGGGCAGGGCTCACTCTCCAGCCCCACATTTCTGAATAACCCACAGCACCTCCCGGGACAAGGCCGTTCCTCACCTCCCCTACATCCCTCCTCGCTGTATTTAAAGGCTAGTAAGTAACAACGACGAGCCCTTCAGAGGAGGACTCTCCGACCTTGCTTTAGGCTACTGCCTCCCACTGCTCTCGCAGATCTGGTTACCTGATATCCACTTTTCCCTGCCAGCTCCTAGAGCCAAACCTTTCTTCAAGGGCAGGAGGATCAGCCTGCCCCTGTGGGCGTCTCCAGCATCCATCCTTTGGGTTTGCAGCGTGCTCACCGCGGGGCTCAGAGGCTGAAGGGAWGAAGAGCATTTCCTCCACACACACAAAAAAAATCCTGGCAACAGAGTCACCGTGCCATCGGACACAGTTTCCTGGTGGATCAAAGGCCAGGAGTCCTTCAGCCCCTTTGTCAGCCAGTTTATTTTGCCTTTGTCTTTGTCAACCTGTACTTGGGGATGCTAATTCGATTTTCCATTGAGAGGTGGGGATATCTATATTATTTTCCTAAAACTCCAGAGAATATTATAAATTTCTTTTTATTGCTTCCAGCCATGTTATTTAAAGTAATTAACCTTAATTTATAAATTTTTATATCAAACTGCCTTTTAACTTTTAGAACTGGCAGGAGAAGTCCATTTCCCAGGGCTCCTAATAGTTCTCCATTTAATCAAAATTCATCCATCAGATTCCAGTGTTAAATCATCTTTTAATTGGGAGTTACATTCTGGTTAATAGTTTTATAATTCGCCGCCTCTAATAGTTTTTACCACAGGGATCTACTCCATTTTTTCTCACTCTATTATTCCTGGTGTTCAGCAGGGACATTTTAAAAACGTTCACTTCCCCTGCCTGTTCTTTGTGATCTCATTAATTCTTGATAGCAAGTTCCCTTTCTCCTCATTACTGGAGCATAACTACCTTTATCACTAGGTGAAACCTTACTCATTTCTACAAGTGCTCTCCAGTTTTACTTTTTTTCCCTCCTCTTAAATAAAATAACAATCTGCAATTTACTTCAGAAAATAMTAATCTGTGTACTGCACATGGTCATGGACCTTGACACTGCAGAGATTTCAGAGTGGAGATTCCTGGGGCAAGAACTTGCTCTAACTTTGTGTTTGCAGTGCTTCTCCCAGCAGGGCCCTGACAGCAGCTGGGTTTTCTAGGAGGTAATTCCAATTAAAAACAGAAACTACTGATACTAATGGCATGAGAAAAGCAAGGAACTGATTGACAGGAATGGCAGATCTTTCTGGAGGGGATCATTCCAGGTGACCCACACACCTTTTGCCTGCTCTCATGTTCTCCTGCAAGCCAGGAGCAGGATTGGCCCTTGGCCCCTCCACACCAGCGGCTGCTTTTCCTCCAGGTGAACTCCACAGTGGAGCTGGCAGCCAGGGCAGCTCTGAGCAGTCAGGGCAGTGTTACACCAGCCTGGGATCCTCCCCAAACCATAAAAACAGCCCAAGGAGGAGTAAATAACCCTGTATATGAGGCAGTAAAGCCAAGCTTGTTGTTTTTTTAAAAAATGCCTAGAATTAGCGTAAAATTAAATTTGAAACCTTAATCCTCCAAGGGCTGATTCTCAATTTGCAGATCCACAAAACCTCTGCAAATTACCCCACCAATCCTACTGACAGTCTTATAGGAATATGTTATATTGACTACCCAAAGTCAGGCTCTGCAGAGGAGAGCACATTGCAAAGTGCCATTGGAGAGAGTGAGCAAAAACAATCTCCAGAGGTTTATATCTTGGTCCCTTGGACAGCCCCACAGAATCATTTCATATATAACTTTCTAGGAGAAAAATAGGATGGACAAGTGTAAACAGAATTATTATACAATTACAGTGGTCCTTTGCAATAACTATAACACTGTCCACTGTAATTTTTATGTCTCCATAAACAACCAGCACTGCAGGATTCCTCYAGCCCTGCTCTCGCCCCACGTGGCAATGTAATAACTTCTCCTAGTTAACGTATGCATCAGTGCAGTAATTTGATATGACAATGATTACAAAATACTCCAGCAGTTTTAATTGACTGGTGTTGAGATCATATCACCAGCAGCAGACAAGATCTTATCTYGTGTATGACTTCCACCCCGCCTGACTGGGACAATATTTATGTTAATAAGGATGGCAGGCATTAGCCAAGTATTAAGTCCTCAGCTGTGCTAACTACATTGAGATGCAAACAATAATTTCACAGACTGCTGGCCACCCTTTCCTGTGTGTGTAGGGGTCGCAAATAAATAAATATATTTGGGGTTTTGCATGGTACAAAATCCGTGGAAGGAGTTTTTCAGCCTGGAGCCCAGATTTCAGGATTCCTTGGGAGAAATAGGGCTGTAATTCAGCAGTTAAAAAGTCACCAGAGCCTGCTACTGTATCTGRAGAAATTACCATAAAAATCCGAGGCAGTATTGTGCCTCCTGTATGCAGAGCAGGCAGACTATTACCTCCTCCTTTGTTGCTGCTGCAAACATTTACTTGGAGAGACCTTATTGTCAATGAGTTTTTTGACAGAGGTCAAAGTATTTCTGAGTGAAACTGAAAGAGGTCTGGGACTTATATCAGACAGCTGACAGCATCAACAATGGTGTGTTTACTCATCCTGCATGCTGGAAAAATTAATTAAAAGTGTTTGTGAGATGTTCTGAGCTGGCAGGAGCCGCGTGTGCTTTTGGTAATGAGGATGCTGCTCTTGTCGTGGGTGGAGGAAGCCTTGTGGAGGGGCTGGAGCACAAGGAGGAGGGCTGAAGGAGCTGTTCAGCCTGGAGAAAAGGAGCTTTTAGGAGCTCCTTTCAGCTCTTTGCAGCTTCCTGAAGGGAGGTTGTGGTGCGGGGGCTCGGTCTCTCCTCCCAGAGAGGAGACAGGATGGCAGGAAATGGCCTGAACTCGCACCAGAAAGGCTTGGCTTGGATATCAGGAGAAAGATTTTCATGGAAAGGATTGCAAAGTTTTGGAGCAGAGTGCCCAGGGAAGTGTTCAAAAAACCTATGGATGTGTCTGGGTTTTTCTGCCAGGCAATGCCAGCTAACTGAAGCACCTCACAGACTCATCCCCCAAATTCAGATAAATCCCAGCACTGATGCAAATTACAGATTGGTTGGACATTAAAACCAGTGCCTTTGGTTTTGTCAATATATACACACACACACACGTTTAATATTTGGCCACTTAAAATATTCATCAAGTATTGTCATTCTGTTGCTCTTCACTAATGCATTTTTAAATGCATTTCTCTTGCATCAGCCAAGTGTCCTCTTTCATGAATCCTTATCTCTGTCCTATGGGCATCTGTATCCCTGCCTACTGTTCCACTGTACAAGAACTGAGCTGCTCATAACCCTAATCATACAAAAACAGATGATTCATTACTGAAGTGGATGAAAGAAGGCATTAAATATTGGCATAAAGGAGAACAGATAAAACTGGTACCAGAAGGTTCATCTCTATTAGCTGATGTGTTTGGGGACACCACAGAAATAAGGCCAGGGTTATAAACACTGCCCTGGATTAGGAACCTGGAAGGGAATCCAGGAGAATGAACTTCTGTGCCCTGTTTTGGACAGGGGTCTGCCCGTGTGTGTCCCACTGAGGGGTCAGGSCTGATCACTGCTGGAACATCCTGGGTGCAGCTGGGGAGGATTTGGGGTGAGGGTTACACTGTGGGCATGCACAACCATGGAATAACTCAGGAATTACTGAAAGCTAAAAAGAAACCAAACTTGTGGGCCCTTTTGGACTGYAGTGTGGATGTCAGGGGTCTTTATCTCTTGGCATTTCCTATCAAGTAGGAAGATTAAAGACTTCTTTTTGTCTTTTAAAGCAAAAGGCAGCTGAATTCATGGACTGCAGGAGCTTGGACTTGAGGAGAGGATCAGATCTTGTAAAACTCCTGGCTGGACAAGAAGAAGAGGGAAGCAGGCCTACAGAGAAGAGCTGCACTGCTGCAGAAGGACATCAGTGAGTTGGAAGGTGATAAATCCAGCACTGTTCACCACACTGGCCTCAGATATGAACGAGGACACAACATCAGGSCACTACAACTTGTTCCTTGATGCACCAGCCCAAAACCCTGGGGATGGGCCTTTGAAGAGAAGCTGGGTGGGCAGCAGGGAGAGGCCAGGCAAAGCTGTTCACACTCACTGCCATGGGCCCCCAGCTGTGGGTGGCTACCCAGGAAATAAAAGRAGCTGGGGGGCCCAGCCCTTCCTCTCCAGCAGCATGAGTGGTGCCTGTGCCAGGCTGCTGCAGTGCCACCTGCTTGCTTCCTGCTCTGGAAAGCTGCTGCCTTGGCTGCCAGGCTTGGATGTGAGGCTCCCACGAGTGGCTCATCTCCCAGCAAAGGTAGGACATTCCTGCTTTTGTTCTCTGGGGCTGGGATGGGGAGGAGGTGGGTGAGGATGTGGCTGCAGCAGTGAGATGTTCCTGCCTTCGAAGCAGGCTGTGTTTGGCTTCTTGTGCTGCTGCCTGGTACAACGTGAAGGGCTTTTATGGCTGTGCTGGTTTGTTCCTCCTTTGGCCTCTGGGAACGTGCCTGGATGTGTGGGGCTGACAGCAGAGTGGCCTCTGTGTGTGGGCCAGAGTCTCCTCTGGAGAACAGGAACACGGTGGAGTTTCCAGGTGGAAAGCCTCAGAGCTCAAAACAAATCCGTGGAACAAGATTGGATTCCCTGTTCCCACTGAGGTGGTTTGTGAGCAGTGCTGCCCTGGAGCCCGTGTCCCAGAGCCCGTGAAATAACAGTCCCTGGGGCACAAACGAGCTGTCCCTGGAGAGCCAGGGAAGCGGGCACTTGGGAAAACAGCGCCGAGCATCCTCTCTCCCTGCCGCTGGCGTGTTCGGCCACGTGCTGTGATGTAAGGCAGCCCTAAATTACAAGCAAACTAACACAGCCCCCTGTCGTTCCTCATCTCTCTGCTGTGTGGGCAGAAACTCATCTGGTAGCCTGGAACAAAGTGCCTGGGTGGATGGGAGCCAGGGAGGCGGCTCGAACCCGCTCCTCCCGCSGAGATGCTGCAATTTAGTGAGTCATTAAGGAATAATACGGGGTGCATCGCTCTCTCTTGTTTTCTCCACACACAGTCAAACAGAAAATATGCAACATAATCTCGCGCGTTTATTTGGGGTGAGGSATAATGGCCCTCAGAATTAAACACCAGCTGTCTTTTAAAGGAAGCAAAACGCTCTGGCCGCCCTCTGTGCCCCGGCTGACTGCTGTACTTTATTCCARGGAGCCGCAGTGAAGGGGGAGACCCTTACAGAACTAATTTAGTTAAAATTTACACTCCTTGATTTTGTGCCTCTTCTTCTTCCCTCTTCTAGTTTTGTAGCTATGATGCAGTATTGATCCAAAGATCTATAGGATCATACCATGGCTCCAGGTGGGTGGCAGAATTGAGGCTAGGCTTCATTTCCATCTGAATGGTGCAGAAAATAATTCCACTTTCCAGCTTTTATTGCTCAGAACATTGCATTTCTCTCATTGCAGTGTATGGGAATTAGCTCTGGAGGAAAGAAATGATTTTTTTTTACCTCCCCCCTTGATGTAGAGTGGAGCAGAAGGATTCAGGAAGGAGTAATGTAAGAAAGCAGACAGCARGCTCATTGCAGTTTGAATTAGGTGCAGTTGGATTGCTCTAACGAAATGGGACTGCTCATCCAGGGGTTCWAGTGGTGTTTCTGTGCAGGGATGGGCTCCAGACTGCAGCTTCCTTGTCTGCCTGGGACAGCCCCTGCAGATGCAGGAAGAGCAGAGCAGCAGCTCAGCTTTGTCCCAGCTGTTGGTGTGAGGGGATGCACAGGAAAATCGGGTTCTTTTCCATCCCACCCCCATGCAAAGGCTGAGGAGAGCAGCTGAAAGGGTGAGCCAGCCTGGACTGGCAGTGTTGCCATAGTTCTTGGAGTTTGCTGTGTGGATTTAGTAAATCAGAAGGGATTTCCCTGCCAGAGAAGCAGGCTGCCACCTGTTCATCCATGTGGCCACCTGAAACTCGTGCCTCTGGTAGTGCATCCTGCTCGAAGAGTTYCCCACAGTTATTTCCTGCTAGAGGGGGAGGAAGGAGAAGTTCAGCAGTGTGCCAAGGAAATGCTGCTGTCTGTGCATCCAGGAAAGGCTTTCAGAATGCAGGGGCAGACTCTAACAAACACAGCTCAGAAAATGCTATCAGCATGCCATGAGTGCTTTCAGAAGCACAGGTCCTGGGAACTCCTTGTCAGTGCCRGTGTCTCAGGCAGGAGCCAAGGGGAACTAAAAATAATCCACAAGGCTTTAGGATAATTTATAAAGGTTCCTACAAAGGCTGTAACCAGCAAGATGCTGAATGTTTCTCATACCAGAGAGGTGCTCTCAGGAGAATACCTGCCTGGTGAAGCATTTCCTTCTCACACAGAATAGATGGTGTCACTGCCTGGTGTCACTTCAGCCATGCCAGCAGTGGGGTTTGGCTGCCCTGCTCCCACCCACGCTGCCTGGGCAGGTCTCTGAGGGTGCTGGGCTCATTAGCACCCTGAGCAGAGCCTGCCTTGCCTCACAGGCTCTGCAATGTGCTCAGGCTGGGGCCACAGGATTTGTGCTTCCTGTCAATGACAAGTGGAGCAAATATTGACAGTGCTCTCAGAGACTCCAGTTACTATTGCTCTTGTTAATTCMGGGCAAAATTTATCCTCGTGCCACAGGCCTGTGTTAGTCTGTGCTGTTGAAACAACTGGACTTGCTCCTACTTTTTTGCTGTGTGGTAATTTGGGGAATAAGGGAAAGTAAGGGTGTGTTTGGGCATCTGTGGAGCTTTTAAAACTGTTTTTTAACCCCATACTCTTCTTTCTTATCTCTAACCTTGTGTTGGACCACTCGTGTGCAAACATAGAGGATGTTCTGTTAAAGTTACTTCAAGTTAGGAGAGGGGGGGAGATGGAAATACAGAGGGCAAAACAGTAATTTTSCTCCTGAAGCTGGTGAACTTCTGAGTAATGCCCTGAGCATCTATCGCTTTTAAAGACTCCTAGATTTAAGGAAGGGGAAAAAACCCTGCAAAAAACAGACATGGAAAAAACCTGGATTAAACTGTCACTCATTCACAGTCTATCCAGGAAACTCATCCATGCCCCTACAGGTAGCTAGTTATCCCATCAGGAATTTCATATTCTTGTCTGAATCCTGGAACACAAATTGCTCCAGCGCTATGGGTCTGCCTTGATTAGGGTCTGCTGACACAGATGTCCCCAGCATGTGTTCCTAAAAAGCCTGCTCAAATAACTGCCTCTTTCCCCAAAGGGATCAAAGGTTGAGATGGTCTTTCCAGAGCTTTAGCCAGGCTGTGCAAAGCATCTGCAAAGTTTAATCCCTTAACCTTTCCTTCCCTCCCTCCCTTGTCTATTTGATTTTTAAGGATGGTATAAATGGAGTTTAAGGGTTTATATTTTTTTTTTTCTTTATAAAAGCAGCTATTACTGGTGAAGAACCCCTGGAAAAGGAAGTGTAGCCTTGCTTTTTAGCCAAGAGACAGTTAGGTTTTGGCTGTTCTGTCAAGGGTAAAGCCCAGAATGCCTCTGTACACTTGTACAAATATCTGATGTTGACATCTTTTGCCAGCTGCTGTTGTGGCTTCTTTTTCCTTGATGAACCAAATCCTCTCGTGATGTGGCCTCTGAGCACCATTATAATTAAAAGAATTAAAATTCAATTTGAGCTATTGTCGTTACACAGTGCAAAGTTCAAGACCACTGAAAGTTGATTTTATTGATTCCTTATTGGGCACTCCATGGAAATCAGTTACCTTGACACAAGCATGGGATTGGCCATCGGAGGCACAAATGGTTCCAGCTCCTGCCCTTTTCACTCTAATTTTACTGTTAGCAGCCCCTTTCWCAGTTGAGGCAGCATTTCTACCTTACAACATGTTAGTTCAAGATCACTTTGGTCCTGGAATTATCTCCAGCCTAAACAGCAATGTAAGATTTGCAGCCTTGGCTGAAAAATGTATGTATGGGAGTTAAATGCTACAAAGCTTGTTAAAATTGCAGCTGTCAGTGGCAGCAAGGAGCCSTGTTCTTCCTTGAGAGCTGCCTTTTTTTCCCCTCCTTGCACTGCTACAGTTCTGGCCTGCATCTCTCTTATTTTCTTTATTTATTCTAAACCCCAGGSACAAAGTTTATCTGAATTTCCCCAAATCCGTTTCGTTAAGAAACAACCAACTGCCGCCATCAACTGTCTCCCTATTCAACACAATTATTTCCAAGAGGCTGGGTATTGACTGGAAATCAGCTCTTGTGAGTGTGAGATGCTTTTGAGCCCYGATGAGAATGGCTGCTGCTCTCTGGGGCCGCTGCCCTCAGCGCAGCAGCTGCAGCTCCTGCTCCGCGCTGCAACGGTTCCCTCCTGCACCACGGGGGCTGCGCTCTGGGAACCTTCAAGCTGTCGTGGTGGGGATGTGAAGGAACCTTTCTGGGAGCTGGGGAGGGCACTTGGACAAGCTCCATCTTTGGAGCCGTCTTTTCCAGCCTTTAGATSGGTGTTTTCAGTTTGGATCAGAGGCACGAGCATCGCTTTTCTCTGGAGTGCCTCTTTGCCCCAGAGCCGTGTTGTGGTGTAGATAAATGATAATAAGGATCGAATGGAGGTGGGAGGGGATTCCTGGACAGCTCCCTTGCCTCCATCCCCGTGGCTGTGGATGGGGAATCAAGGAGCAGCTTGTAAGGCTGAACTCCAACATCAGAGAGTCCAGGAGCTGTGGTTGTTTGTGTGTGCCTGAGCTTTCTCTTCCCATGTGTCCCCTGTCCTGCTACACTGGTTTCCAGTCCTGGAGTCCCGTGCATTGCCCAGTGTATGGTGACACCTCAACASCCAGGGTTTGTGCTCCCTTTGGCAGGAAACCTGGCCAGGGGCTGGATGGAACGCTGTGAATGTGGTTCCAGGCTCTGCAGGGCATGCGGGTGAGGTCTGCCCGGATCCACGCCGCTTTCCCGGGGCTGGCGAGTGTCGCTGCTGTGCTGGAGCTGTGCCAGGGCTGGGACAGGGACACCCCGGCCCGGGGCTGTTAGCGCCGCGTTCAGCACATCCCGGGCTGCGGCTGCTTTCGGGGGAGGAAAAAGCTGCTCGGGGAGGAAAAGTGTCGCTGGTTGTTTTGACAGGAGTCGCAAAGTGCCTGGGAAGACCTCGTCTGCACATTCTGCGACTGCTGCTCAGCTTATTGCTACCTCATTAGCAAGGAGTCACCTAATTAGCGAGGCAAGCTGTTAATTATGTGTGTACTGCGTTAGCTTTAAAAATGCTTTTAGATGTTAAATATTTTAGTGATAAAGAGTGGCYGCTAAATTATTTTCTGTATGGATTTCTTTCCTCTGTCAGAAGGGAACAAATAATGCACTGCTGTAACCACCACAGACTGGGGGGAACCAACTGGATTGCTTCTGGTGGAGCTGGCACTAATGAACAGAAATAATTTTTTAAAATAAGATAAAATGGCGAAGACTCGCTAAGGTTAATAAGATAGTGGAACCCCYGTGCGTCCAATCAGCCTTGATAAGGGAACAAAAGCTACATGTTTGCTAAAATAACTTTAAAAACAAATAACATTGACTTTCCACACCTAGTGGAGACCAAATTTTCACTTGCCTGCATGCCTGCTCTCCCGGCATGCTCGGACCTGTCACCGTTCCGGCTCTCCCCAGGACAGTGTGACTTTGATTTTTGACTGCTGGGCAATCTTTTTCATCAGATGGAGCTGGATTGCAAGGTGGAAATTAGGTGTCCCTGCATCTTCCCACTCCTCCAGCTCACATGAAAATTTTGTGTGGAGGACATGGATCCACTTCCCACCGGCCCCGCCGCGTGAGSCTTTGATTAGCAATTATGTCTGAGATATTAAAAAACACAATAGATGTTGCAGGGCTCTGGATTTTCAATTAGGATGAAGGGGAAGGAAGGGCTGTGCTCACAACTCGATGGTTGTTTGTCCATGTCAGAATGTGAATTATTGGCACTGCCTTGTGATCGTGTGTGCCCATGTACCAACACTTTGGTGTGTTAACTGTGTCTCTTTGCATTGATTCGTTTAATTTTGATTTTTACCCTTTTTTTGAGAGGTGGGGACAGAACAAACCAAGGCAGGCAGCACARAGKGCTTTGTTCTTGATCTCTTAGCACYGTKTCTTTACCCTTACCCTGCTCCTCCTCTCTKTGTGAACTGGGATAGTAAAACTTTGGGTTTAGCTTTAGAGGAGAATCAAACCACTTCAGCCATTACTGAAAAAAATCTCAGATGGGACCTCTGACCTGCAGGACTATTATATCTTTTGGCTGATGCATTGCAAACGTGCCACCATGGCAGAATCCTGGTGGCAGGACTTTAAATAGTGCATTTCCCAAAAGGTGCTGGAATTGGGTTCTTGAAAACCTTCTTAGGAGCACACTCTGGAGCTGATCCAGAATACTGACTCACTGCACAGCTGAAGAGGTGCATTGCCTTTAGCTGACAAGTGRCTGAGAATTAGAACTAGAAACCAACACCTGGTGATGCCTTGGGAAGGCTGGGCTGGAACAGAGAGTGCACAGAGCCAGAGAATAAAGGAGCTAGTGATTGAAAGGCTCAAGGATACACCTTGGGCAGGACAAGAGCCTGGCCAGGGCTGCGCCCAAGGTGGACTAAAAATGGTCACACAATGGACAGACAGTCACGAGGTCTCACACTTTTATAAGCTGGTCCATTTCCATATTGGGATTTAATTGCCCAGTTCCAGCTCCAGGCTGTGAGCTCTCATTCTTCTTGTTTCTTCCTTCAGCCCACCCTGGTTTGTGTTTTTGGGGCTGAAAGCTGTCCTTGGTGTGCAGCAGGGACAGGATTTGTTTGTGTCCCTGCTCTGTGCAGAGCTCACTGGCACTGAGTGTGAGCTCAGAGCTGCTCCTGAGCCAGCACAGAGCCTGAAAAACATGAAAGCTCAAACTTAAGGTATCAGTGGAAGTACAGCAGTGAGGAATGAGACACAGGAATCTCGCATGAGCTGCACAGCTTCTGGGGGACAGGGCAGGAAACCCCCTGGAGCAGCACCYGGCACTGGGAGGGCTCCCAGAGCTCTCCTGGAACAGTGTGTGAGCTGTTCTTCAGGCCCASATGAAGCACAGTGGGGAGAGATCTTTAAAGTAAGTGTCCATTCTAATATTTCAAAAGGACTTTAGGGTAAGGAAAAATAAACCTTGCTGTGCACAGTTTGTCTGGAGGTGAAGAAGAAATATTTGGGGCTCCTACCACTGATTGCACCACGGGTTTAAATTCTTTTTTGATAGTCAATAAAGACAAATTACACTCAGAAACAGGCTGTGCAGAGGGGTGAGCTGGCAGYTTGCAGAAGGGGCAGTTTGCAGAAGGGATCTTAAACGTGCAGCCGCTTGTAAAGGCTGAGGGGGGGAAGAAAAAAACCCTCAACTGCACATTATCCGAGCGAGCTTCCATATTTTACCGTGACACCGGCTCCGAGACTCATTTCCCTGGGTTAAGTAGTGTGGGGTGAAGTATCTGCGTGCGTGCCTCTCCCGATCCATCTGCCGCGGGACGCCGGGCGTTTAACCCGCCGCGCCCGCTGATGGATGGGCCGGAGCGGGGGAGAGGGGCCGCGCTGCCGCTGCCTCCCCCTCCGCGGCTGCACTTAATGAATGTCACACAGCCCCACTATAGAAATGATGGAGCGTCCGTTCTGGCGGCGGCAACAGAGCCCACCGCGCAATGATGTGGTGAAATATGCTGGAAATATTCGCAGCAGCCCGGCAACGTCAAGCCATGATTATTTTTTTTTTTTTTTTTTGCTCTTAAATCTCAATATTTTAGCCAGTTTCTTTCCACACCCCCCCCGACCTCGCAGTAAAAGTGCAGTTCTAAACAACATCTACTTCTTTTGAGGRGAAGAGAACTCGATTTTCTTTTTAATGTGGCTGTGCCGAATTGCTAACTTAGGCTAACCAAAGTGTCATTATGTTGTCTGTGCAGGTCTTTTTGTCTCTCTGAAAAATGTCTTATTTATAAGATTGCAGGTCTTAATGACTGCATCCAGTAATTCCTGGGTTAAATTCAAAGGTGATAAAAGTAGGGCTGTGCCTTTTCTAGCAGAATTCTTCGTGTGCAGGTGTGCTGTCTGCTGGCCCAGTWATTGTCCCCTCACTCATGGGGAGTCTCAGGTGGATTTTAAGGAAATTCAAAATTCACTCCTTGCTGAGAAGTTTTTGCTCAACATCTTGGAGTGAGCTGTGAGTGAACAGGAGGAGTTTGTAGCTGCAAAGCTCCTCTTGCCATGACCTGGAAGAGTTTCATCCTCATTCCTTGCATGCATCTTTTCCTCCTGAACTAATTTTTTTACCTTTCCTCAATGCCATCTACATTTTGCTTCTCATCTCCAAACCTTGCACCAGAGCTTTCTTTTGGGCTTCATGCAGGGGGAGAAAAAAGAGTGAAACGTGCTCGTTGTATGACTGTACAAAACCCCCTTCAGCGGCTCCAGTTTCCCTAAATCACCATCGTTCACAGCCTAATTTAAAAATAAATAAATTGTTTTCGTTGCTTCAGAAAGAGAATATAAATTTGAAAAGCTGGTGGCTAATTACTTCTGCTAGACTCAGCCTCATGCTGGCAGCAAATGCTTGTCAACTGTTCTGTCAGAGGCTGCTGTAATTGTCTGCACGTTCCTGTCGGAGGATGCTGTGTTCCAGGGAGCCTTTTTCATGGAATTGCTCCCCAAAAAAGAACACCGGCACCCTTGGGTGCCTCAGAGTGCTTTGCTGGCTGATGTACTCCCAATTTACAAAGCCTGTGTTCACACTGGAGCAGGGAGAGCAGGAGAAGCTCGAATCTCAACCTTTGCTTTTCCCAGATAATCAGCAAACAGTGCGTGTGTGTGTGAACACGGGGTATGTAAATAAATGGAGGCAATACTGTCTCTGGGACCTTCATTTCACCCAMGCTATTGAATCATCTCATCATAACTGCTTGTTATTAACCAAGTGGCATAATTCCAACTTAAACTTCCCCTTTGTTTACTAGAGACTTGCTGGGGAGCTGGTGCTGAATGCTTAATTTTCAACCTTCTAACTGCATGTATTCATAGAAGGACCCAAGCAGTGTTTAACTCCGACATCCAGAGCTGGGTGGGAACCTCAGCTTTATTCTTATAAGAAAGTTTCAGGTCTGTGTTTTAACAGAAAAAAAAAACCTTGTGAACACGATTGTCAAGGGAGAAGGGAGGTGATGATTTGCATGAACTCGCAGAAGGTTTTGTGCACTCCTCCCTCCAGCCAGCCCCAAAACGGAGCACTTGTGATGTGATGAGCAGAGGCTGAAAGTGTGAGTGAGGGCATTGTCTGCTCAGGGCAACTGTGTGAGCCTGATTCCTGGTCAGCAACTCACCTGAAAGGGGCATTATTCTCCGAACATTCCTCCCCTTTGCTCTCCTCTCTCGCCTAATGTACACAACAAAGCAGAGTGATTCTGCTATAGGAAAAGCYCCAATAATTCACTTTATTGACTGGCACAGTGGAGGGGGCTGTGCTGGAGCTCCTGGTGCTCGTGTTGGGGCATGGKGACTCCAAACACATCCTCTTCCTTGCAGCTTCTGCTGGAGCTCAGGAGATGTGAGAGCAAGCTGTCAGTCATACATGCTGCTTTTAAATATCTTAATATTTAAAACGGGGATGGAAAGGTGGCTGTGCCTTGGAGACTGCAGGACTGTGCTTGGAAAAGCATCAACAGCTTTGTGGAGCAGAGTGAGGGCTGGGGAGCTCCTCGTGGAGCAGGGCTGTGGAAAATTCTGTATGGAAATGAGGAAAGGGTAGTAAAGGCACCTCMATAAGTTAATTTAGATGTTTAAGTGGTGCTGTTAATCCTTTCTGTAAACAGGACTTTAACAACRAGCTCTACCTGCGCTTTCTGCTTTCGAACGCTCCTCCCTGGCCCTGCCTCTCCCCGGTGGAGAAGCCCCGAGCTGATTAACACATGAAATGAAGCAGAGCCCGCTGCTGTCCCTGCTCACTGCTGCTTCCTCCTGGTGTAGGAGCAGCCTCCACATCCCCAGTGAGCCATCCCTCACCCTCTTCACCCAGAACATCGGTGTTTTCTGTGCGTTGTGACTGACAACAGCCGCGACCTCCAGATTTTGGGTTCTTGGCCTTCAGAAAGGGATTTTTTTTTTCTTTGAGAGTGTTTAACTTTTGGGGTCCCTGACGCTGCGTGTCCCCGTGTCCCTGCAGAGTTTGTTTCTCGGCTCGGTGACACGCAGAGCCCACGCCGGGCTCCAAGATAAATGGGCACCTTCTGCAGGGAGCTGAAAATCGAACGGGTGCCCGTGCTCATCTGGAGCCGAATGGATTGTCACAGAGCCCGGGGACAAGGGCAGCGGGGCGGGGGGGAGCGGGTCCCCGTGCGAGGGATCACTGCTGGCTGAGCGCGGCCCGGCTGGGCTGAGCCTGGCTAAACCCGGCACAAACAGCCCGGGCTCCGCTCCCGGCACCCGGGGCCGTGCTGGAGCACAGAGGGGACCCCGGGGGCCGGGGGAGGGAGAGGAGCGCATATAAATCATTATTGGCGAACATCTCAGCTCTTGAGCCAGGCTGTCGCTTGCTGCTGCTCGTGGTGCAGCCCAGACATAAATCATAATTCCCCTACAATAGATCCTTTTGCAGCCGCCATCAGGAAAAGTGTGTTGGTTTTATCGATTTTTTGACACCAGGGCCCTGGCAACGGCCGCTCTGAATCATTATGAAATGAAACTGATTAGGAATTCATGGAATACTAAATAAACTTTACGAGCCCGTTGTAAGTTTTTTGATGCATGGGGAGCGGAAAATGAAAACTAATGATATAAAAATTACACAGCGTGCTGAGTATTATTATACTGCTATTGATTTGTTTCAAACTGTACATCAAAATCGAAGTGTGCTGGGTGTGCTTGGCTGCAAGGCTGATGCTCAAAAGCTTTTGAGGTTGTTTTTTGTTTAGTTTTGTTTTTTAATGCTGGCTCCAGCATATTTTTTTTTGCCGGTTGGAGAAGGTTGTGCCACTGCAGGATTGCTCAAGTGCTCCCTGCACCTGCCTGTCCTCCTGCAGCCACCCCCTGCATGGTGGTCACGGATTTTATTCTCCCTTTTGCACGGGGATTCTCCCGAGACAAAAATATATTGACGAGGATTTTAGCCTAAGTGGATAACTCCCCACACACACTCCTGCTCCTGGGATTTTTYACTCCTGTTCCTTAATAGCCGGCGTTGTGAGGGAAGCCCAAGACACTTGACAAACATTTATGCAAAAGTGCACAAAGGGATCATTTGTTCTGCCACTAACTGCAGCCACCTCGGGAGTGAAGGGGAACAGCTGGTTATAATGCTGCCCATCGCTTTGGGTCAAGAACAGATAACTCGCCATTTTTTAAACTTTTCTTTCCGCAAATAGACAATTTGTAACGTGCCCGTAATAGCCCTGTCCAGACTTAAAATCAATGGGAATAATGAGTGGAATCGGGGTGATCTATTTGCTTCCTATTTACTATTTTTGACAGCAGAATTTAGCAAAATTAAGTAAGAAAAAAAAAAAAGGTAAAAAGGCTGGGATTGTTTCAGTGTCACCGTGAGACAAAGTGCTGAATAAGAGCAGGGGGGTGTGGYTGGATGTAGTGCTGGTGGTGTCATTGCTTGTTTTTGGTGGAATAAAAAGGCTCCTCGGCTGCAGATTGCCCTGCTGGCCCGGAAGCTCTCTGTCCTGGCTGCAGCAATGTGGCTCTGTGTCACAGAGTGCCCACTCTGCCTCTCTCTCTCCTGCAGGCAGGATGCTGCAGCAGCAGCTCTTCTTGTTATGGTTTTCTTTAGGAGAAAATCCCTGCCCTGAAGTGAACACCGTTCTTCTTCACGGCACCCACTCTGCTCGAGTTCTGTGTGCTGCAGAAGAGCAGKGGGACACGTGCAGCTGTGTCCAAAGCATTACTGGGGAAAAGCCTCCTTTTGTCATTTGAGTGCAAAAGCAGGGTCACATTTAGAGCTGTCTGCTGGTGTCAGTGGGTTTGGCAGGTGATGGGAGCAGCAGTTACAAATGAGGCCGTGACAGAGCTAAGCGTGTGCACAACCAAACCTCCTTCCCCCTGCAAAACGAGCACCAACAGTGACCACTGSTGGTGTGGGCACAAACCCTGTGTGTGCGAGGAGCCTCGGTGTCCCCAGCTGTGGGACAATGCTTCAGCTGTGGAGGATGTTGCAGAGTCTGTGGCTTTGGGATTTTGGGAGCCTTGTGAGCACAGCTGGAGCAGGTGTGTTGTGACATGATGGGGCTTTCTGGGGCAGACAGGGATCCCAGGGCTGAGAACATTTCTGGGAGTCCCCTGCCAGGGCAGGAGCTGTTTCTGTGAGCAGGTGACAATATCGTGACAGCTGAATGTGCTGTGCCAGGGCCTCAGCTCCTGTAGCAGGTACAGGAGGGGTCTCACAGGGCTAAGGCCACTGCTGTAGGATCAGCTGGCAGCTGAGCTGAGCTTAATGCAGGGGACTTCTTRGGCTCAGCTCTATTTCAAGCTGCCTGTGCTGGTGATCATGTCTGGCCTAAGCACAGTGCCTGTAAATGGAAATGTAATRCTGGTGAGCAGGGAGAAAATCCAAGGGAATCAGGAACAAGAGAGGAGGAGAACATTTAAGCAACTGGAAATAAGCTGCTGATCCACAGAGGGCTAAGCTGCCRTGTCCCTTGGTAGTCCCCTGAGACTGCACTTTTCTGGAAGTAACCCTTCTGCAGCTCCCTGATAAACTTGGATGTCACTGCTCCAGGCTGCACATTGAGCACAGCTTGGAAACTGTGATCTGCAGTTCTTCACCCTACAAACAGATCCTTCAGCTCCTKCCTGTTCCAGGCACAGAGAGCTGAGCCTGCAGGGTGTCAGTGGTGAATTTTGGTGGGCTTTGGTAGGGGGAGCTGTGACTGCAGCCATTGTGGGGTTGTCCATGCCACTCTAGCCTGCTTCTCCAATGTGGGCTGGAGACAAAGAAGCTGTTAGCTTCCAATTCCCTGGGAAACAAATCTGGGGTGCAAGACTGAGCAGCCCTATTTATTTGGAAAAAAACCCCTTTTATTTCCAACAAGTCATGTCCCTTCAAGAGTGAGCTCCTGCTTCTGGTCCATGTCTGAGCAGTGTAGGAAATTAAAAATACATTACATTGCATGTGAATAAAGCATGAAGGGGAAGAGCTTTAGTGTTTCCCACCTGTGTKTAACTGTGTCCCAGGCCTTGTGCAGATCCCGGGGGAGCTCAAGGAACTCCTGCTCTCAGTTCCCACCCTCCCAAGCCCTTCCTGGTCCCATCAGTTCWTTGGCAGCTGTGGGCTTGTTGCCATAATCCGAGGGCATTTGGGTGTTTTGTGTGGTGCCAGCAGGGGAGGAGCCCAGCTGAGGGCAGTTTGGTTTCCCTGTTGCAGTGCCCGCTCTCGGCAGCGCGGGCGCTGGGGATTTTTCTAAGATATGTATATTGAATTTAGATTTGTGCTCTTAGTACCTTCACTCATTCATTCAGAGCCATATTGACTACATAAATTGAGTGTTACAAGTAAGAGAGAGTTTAGCCATTATTTTCTCAGTGATTTGATTTAATGGCCTGGCTGTTTTGGCCATTACTTCTGGCTTTTCATTTGCATGGATTCTTGGCTCTGCTGATTAGCATGTTTTTTACATTTGCCACTTAATTCTTTYCCCTCCTTTTAGAAAGCCGAGCGTTTCATAATTAAATAAATTCCTGCATCTGTTTTGTATCTTCACACAAACACACATCTAAAGGGCTATATACATGTTATATATTTATTTTCCCCCCATCTCTGCTGATTACACAGAGTTAAATGCAGCTGTCTGTGTGACAGGAATATTGTGTACAGTGCATGGAGTGATGTACAGGTCACTATATTACTGATGAATAAAAGTTTCCTCCTAAGGCAGCTGCTGCAGATTACTTAGTGCTTGACACGGCGTGTCTTTGTGTCACTGTTACCGGGTGAAATTAAATCAGAACAGGAAAATATTAATTTAAAGTAGGGGATAGAGGCCGCTCACTTCCAATTACTCTCTACCCTGTCAGCTTTATATGGGCGCAAACAAGGAAGGAGGCTGGATTAATTGCTTTGGACTCTGCCCCACTACAGGCCCAATTATAGAAACATATTGGCTCCCAGCACTATTATATACACTGCTGTGCAGGAAATTGTGTGAAATTTTAACGGATTTCAGACGTAATAATAGAGAACACGGTTCAGGACAGCATTAGCAGGCTGGGTGGAATCTTTACGGATGGGTTAAGGTTAAGCTGTTTGGGGGTCCTTTGTGTATTAAAGGATCATCTGGTTAACCCATGTGCTGGGAGCTTTTGATACTGGCCTGGGAGCAAACAGAATAAAAACATTCATCCTCTGACAACAAGGAGCTAAATCCTCAGCTGGAATGAGGGCAGGAACATGCAGTGTGGGGCTGAGTGTGAGCCTTGCATGGCATTAAACAGGCTGGCGTTGGGAGGTGCTCTTCAGAAACCACCCCTGGCTGGTGGCAGCCTGGWGTGAGACCCACCTGGGGTCAGAACAACCAGGGYSAKCAGCACTGACACCTGAAACAGGCACGGGATAATTGTTCTGGAGGTGGCTGTAGGAGTAGTACTCAATTCARTATTTTAGTTAGAATTTGTTCAGAYTTTTTGTTCCTCTCRCTGTGAGCTCCATTTGCTGTTTCACTCCTTTTTCTGTGTTCAAACCCGTGTGTTGTAAACACCTGGTAATGTGTGTGCCAGATCAAGGGACCTGACTCCTCAATGTCCTGTCAAAATTCCTTTTGTGTGCCCGTGTGTGGATTACACCCACCATAGGCTGCTGGCTTTCTAAGACATGCAAGGTATTAGAAGTGAGGAGCTAAAGAAATTCTGTTGACTCTCTGCTCCCTGCCCAGACAGAAGTCGTTGAGTAGATGCACCTTTGATCTCCTGCCCACCAAAAGTGTTGTGGATTTGGTTTCACAAAGCCCTGCTCTGCAGAGTGAGAGCAAACTGTGAGTTTAGCAAGTGTCTACCACGCTTCCCTGCCAGCCCCAGAGCRGGCTCTGCAGGCTCTGTGATCTCTCAAACTGTGACTCTGACACCTCACAGCATTTCCTCTTCTTCACCTGGGATATTTCAGTGACAACTGCTGAGGGTTTTGGGGGGATGTCAGAGGAGGGCCAGCTGGTTGGGATTAAAACTGAGGTAAAGCTGGGTTTAGCTGGACTTGTTTTCAGCTGGTTTAACTGGGTGAGGTTGTACTGACTCTACAAACCACATGGTTAAAAACATAGAGCCCTAAAGAACATAAAGTGTGACTTCAACCATTCCTGCCTCTTGAAGTCTCCAGAGAGGGACCTCTAGGGAATCCCCAAAACATTAGGAATGGAAATTTGTCTCAGGACACGACATCCAACAGCAGGTTCTGACCCCTGGGAGGGAGCAGTGTGTCAGGGGGGGGCTCAGGCTGGAGGCAGCCCCATCTCTTGGCTCCCTCCTCWGCGTGGCTTGCACATCAGTGGCAGTCTGTGCCTGGGAATGGGCTACAATAAAAGTGTTACAATGGGCCCTGGTGATTTAGGGTGGCAGGGGAAATGCATAAAGAGCTGTCTGCAGGATCCAGGGTGGTAGAAGCAAAGTGAATTCTGACCAGAAATGGCTATTTAATAGCAGAATCTTTGCTGTTTTGTCTGAGGAAAGTCCCTTTCCTTTATGTAGAGAGAAGCTGCGTCTCCAGCTCAAGTCCTTGCCTCCCTTTGGCTGTGCTCCCTGTTCAGAGAGCCAGCAGGACCTGCAGAAGCCTCCAAGTGCCACTTTTACATTTGCAGTTTGTGCTGGTTTTAAACCAGGAGGCCTGAAGGACTGAATTTATGATGTCTGGTTTGGGAAATCTATTTTTGTTCCCTCTAACTGATTGTCTTGTAACCATGCCTGTTATGAGTGGGGAGCGTTGTCTATGGAGTAATGTATAAATATAAATCTCAGGAGACACGTGTGGAATCTTATCACTGCCAAGTGACACTGCAGATTCTTTTGGCACTGAAGGCACTCTGGTATGGTGGTCTGGGCAGGAGGGGSATGCAGGGGAGGCTGAGCTGCTCCAGCTTGGCCTGAGGGTTCCATCTCTTTGGAAGGGCAGGGGGAATGCTGGGGGCACCAATGCCAGCAGGCTGCAGAGYGTGCCAAAGGCTGCTGCCATGYTCTGTCCCAGCCTCACAGCTGCTGTTGACATTAAAACCTTTGCTATTGACCCAAAATCCTGTGGTATYGACCCAATCTGAGAGGGCTGTGGAGAGTCGGAGCTGGTATTTGCAGCAGATCAGTGGTTCMATCAGGACAGGGGTTCTCAGCTGCTGGGATAGCTTCTCCTCTCTGCTGGGTCAGTGGGGTCTGAGAGCTTCCCACCCCCAGGGCAGGCACTTCCCTGCTTTCAGGAATTATCAGCAACTTTCTTTTTTATTTTTTTCTAGAAGCTTGTCAAAAGTGGTTGGTTTTGGGGGGAAAAATTTAAGGTGTTGCCTCTAAAGCACACACTGATCTGAACAGAAAGACTTTAGAGGTGCCTGTGGAGCTGGAGCAGCACAGAGAGGGTTAATGCTCTGTTGGTTCTGACTAGGGCCCATGGTTTTACTGCAGCAGTAAAGTCACTTTCCTTTTATGTTTAAAAGCCAGCAAGGAAAAATTGCAATTACAAAGACAACTAAAATCTTCACTGGTACTCAACAAGGTAATCAGTTCAATTGATTTTTTTTTCCCTAGCCAGAAAAGTATTTAAAGTTAAATTCTATCTGTGATTTTTATATGGAAAAAAAAAAATCTGTCCTCTGAAATGCTTCCTGGTTTTAAAAACGCTCTATTTTATTTGCCCTATAAATGCAAACTTATAAAATGTGATAAGGAATCTTTCCCTTCTCCCTGCACAGACAAGAGCTGAGCGAGCTCCCTGCTATCCCTGCCTGGCTGCCAATGGCAGGACAGATATCACTCCATTAGTCATTAGCATCTAAATCATCCCACTTCTCATTCAGGTTTACTGGGCTGTGATGGCTACTGGATTCATAGGACACCTGAGCCAGGTCTTTTGTACAAGGTCTCCTGGAGCAATTGATTGTAAAAAGACAGCAGGAGAGCAAAGCACTGGTTTCTGTGCCCTTTTGAGCAGGGAGGATGGGCTGTGCTGCCATGTGTTTTCTCCATGAATTATTAAAGTTTTTCCTTCTGGAAATATTGTAGGGTGATTGAATTTGTGTTGTGCATAGTGGTGCAGCACCCCAAACAAACAAACAAAACCCAAAAAAACCAAACCTGTGAGGAATTTTGGAAAAAGAATAAACAACCCACTTAATTTTCAAGTGTGATACAATGGGAGCATCTCTCTCTGGAGTGGAAGGGGGATGGGGATGAAGGAGCTCCATGGCAGAGCAGCTCCATTAGAGGTCTGTTCTTGGACCATTATAATTAAAACTGCAGCTAATATTATAGTTAACTTGTTCTTTGTAGAAACCAAATCTTATTTACATGGATCAGGCTTCCAAATGTGATGTGTGAATGTGGCTGTAAAATGACTGGGGAATTCACTGGGGTTTGATGGCCAAGGACTCTGGAGCACCTGGGCTGGGCAGTACCTGAGCTGCCCTGTGCCAGAGGGTTTTGTGTTTCTTTGTTTAGGGGTCAGAAGGTGCCTTTCCTGTTGAGGGCTGCAAAAAATCCCCAACCACTTCAACCCTTGGAGCTTTCTAGAGCAGGGACAGAAGCAAATGGAAGTGGAAATCAGTCTGTGATCCAGCACCTGCTATCGAGGGATTGGGGAAAATCCATGAGGAGAGAAGGGAGTGCCCAGCACATGCTCATTGTCACTCGATGTTTTTGGAGGAAGKGGCTGACTCTCCCTGGTTTGGTGGTTAACCCTTCCAGCATCCCTGTGCCTACAAACATTTCATCACAAGCAAGCTCCCATAAATTCCTGGCAGCGGCATCCTTCCCAAGCCCTCGGGCTACAGGGATCTTTAGTCACTTYGGATTGGACTGGATTTGAAAATAGGTCCCTAAGGTGAAGGGCCAATACATCAAACCAGTAAATCACGTTTTATACCAACTCCTCATAATGAATGAAGTGCCATTTCATACAATACCTAAGTTAGGATTTTATTGATTAACTCTCATCTTGGTGTTCCACCCAAATCTAAGATGTATTGCCTGCTGTGATTTTTACATTAGCTGTCAAATTCATCTTGTCTTGCCAGGGTTATGATGTGTACGGAGCAGACAATAAAAACCATCCCAGTTGCAGTGTTTATCTAATGAATATACACAGGCCAGAGAGATTAATAACGATGTGAGAGGCAGAGCCAAGAGGCAGGAAATGCCCGTGTTCGGGGCTGGAGCTGGGGAGCAGGATTKCAGATGGAGGAGAGGGCWGGAGGAGGGCGATGCTCACTGGGCTCACCCCACGCCTCCCTCCTCCCCCTGCCAGGCTGTAATGGAGGAGGGGGAGTCTCAAGGAAGCAGAGATGATGATTGTTTTGTGCATAACATGAAGGAGAGGCGGGGAAAGGCTGCTGGTAAACACTGAACTCATCCTCTGAGTGATTTGCTAAGGCACAGCTCTGTGCTGGTGCTGAGAATCCAAACAAACCCGTGATTATTGGAATTTCACCCTCGTATTCCTGTCCACTGGAAAGAAGTGTTTTTAGGCTATCCTTTTATATTTTCTGGTTAATAACTACTCCAGGTCTTGCGCAAAACCCTGGCAATACCTCCCTGCTCCTCCCCAGGATCCYGCATCTTCCTCGGGGATGCGGCGCGGCCTTTGAGGCTTCCCCCAGAGGCAGAGGCGGCCGCGGTTGTGACGGGAGAGGGAGCCCTCATCCCGGCCATGGCTCGGGCCACCGCTGTCCCCCGGAGCTGGGCCACCTGGAGAGAGAGGAAWAGGAGCTCCTTTGGTGGAAGCCGGCGGGTTCCAGCCTTAAATCCCCCCGGAGCTTTGGCGCTGCGGTGTGTGAAACGGGGAGCTGTGTGTCTCTCCGGGAGAGGGGCAGGGCAGCCGCCTCTGGTTGCTGCAAGGCGCTGGCAAAGTGCAAAGGGCTGCAGCGTCTGCTGAGCACAGCCCCGGCCCCACGCTCCGCTTCCCCGGGAGGACGCGGCCGGGGCTCAGGGATGCGGAGCGGGGACCGGGTTTCCATCCCCCGGCTGCCGGGAAGCGGGGCTCGCTTCGGTAAAGACGTGCCGCTGTGCCTGCAATGGGACGGGCATTAAAGGCGGTGTGCTCGGGGGGTGCTGAGGCAGGCTGACCTGGCGCTCAGGTAGCCCCTCGCTGTTCCCGCTAGCCACGGCAGCCCCCGGCTCTGCCCTGCATCCTCCTGGCCTGGCAATGCCTTTTGCCAGTCCGGTACTCGCTGCAGTTGGAATTGGGAGCTCCTCAGGAGCTGTTTCCCGATGGCAGAAAGGCACACCAGGGTCCCGAATGGGGCTGTGATGTTGAGCAGGTGACTTTCCCAAGCATCCCGTGTCACATTTTACATCGCAGCCCGTCTGTTATCCGCGCAAACAGTCAGATCATAACCTGTTGAAAAATCTGTTTATTCAAGAGGGTAACGAAGCCTCAAAACAAATGTCTCCGTGCCTGCTCTCCTCCCTTTCTTCCCCTTCGGTCCGTGATCGCGTTTTTCTTTCATACATCCCAGCATGAAACAGTAGCACATTACAGCACAAAGCCAAACACCACTTATCTAATCTGGGCTGTAATAYGGGATAGGCCCCGAGTAGGATGGGGCCGGCAGCGGGAGCGGGGCTGCCTGGCAGAGGACAATGGATCGCCGCAGATGCGGATTGAGTGAGACAATTGAACCAATTATACCATTCCGGGCACTTCAATGAGATCGCAGAGCATTTCCTGAGCTTGGGTAGGGGTAATCAGCATTCCTATTCATSCCTGCCCCGTCCTGCCTGCCTTGCTCTGTGCAGAGTGCAGCTCCTGCACTTGTGGCCCTCGGACAGTTCCCACTTTGCTCCCCTATCTCACTCTTTGTCCTGGGCAGGATTTAACCATCACTAATTACTTTCTCCCCCTCTATCTAAGCGCATGTAATCATTTGACTTGAACAAGCAATATTTCTGAGTCTCCCATTGAAATGTTTGGTCCTGTCTGGAAGCAGCTGGTTTTTCACCTCGGAAATGGCTGCATTTTGGCAGCTGCTGGAGGGGGCTGCARGTCAAACCTGAGGCTGGTGGGCACAGCACCAAGTGCTTTGTAACACTTTGGGTGAGAGGAAGCAGGATGACCTGTGCTGTTTCTTTTTAGCACCGTTTAAGCTGTAAAACCAGCCAACCAACTCCCTTCCCAATGCTGGCTGCTGAGATTGACTGCACTCATGGAGATAACGGGGGGAAGTATTTTTCTCTTCAGTCCAAGCTGTCCTAAATCAGCCAGGGATCCTGGAGGATGCTCAGCATCCCAGCCAGGGACATAAAGACACCRGGCAAAATGTCACTTGAAGTGTTGCCTCTTCTTCAGCAGTAACTCTGCTCCATAAATGCAATTGATCTCCTGAGAGAGCAGGGATTTCTTCAGCAAATGCAAGCTTTTTGAGGGAAAAATATAGGAGCTGTTGGGCTCCTTTCTTCTGTGTGTGCTCCAGATCCAGGGCCTGGGAGTGGCACAGCAGCCAGGGGATGTGGGGATTGCTGTCTGTGGGTTACACACTCCACACGGTGCTGCAGGGCTGGATTAAAGCTGTGTCCAGATTTAACATCACCTCCAGCAGGTATTGCAATGGAAACTGAGCAGTGAGGGTGTATTTTTTATTTCATTCAGGTTTTTTTAGTCCAATATTGTTGCTGTTGTCAGATCTGGGCTGGATCACAGCTTTAAACCAACATGAATGGGAAATCTTGGCTCAAGGAAGTTTAGGTCTTGGCTGGGCTGAGAGGCAGCTGAAGCATKCCCAGCTCCAAGGGCTGTTTTGCAGGGTGGGCTGGGGGATGAGCATGTAATGGCAGGAGTTTTACAAGTGTCTAAAAACAGAAGCTTATAATGAAAGTGCTTCCTCAGCCATAACTACAGCGTGCTGGCATAATTGGAATGCTGAGTGGTGTGCTGGCTTTAGGAAGGTAATAAGAACWGCAATCAGTATTAAATAAAATGTATCTTCCTTTAGGGGAAATAAATGTATATTAAATCAAATATTCATGAATCCAAGTTAGTCTTCATACATTACACAAACAGTTTTTCAAAAATGCAGCTATCCTGAAGGCTGGGTGTGATGTGTGTGAAGGAGAGGGATTAGCTTGGAGCTGGGGAMAGGGAAAGGGCCTGGCCTGTCACCACCTGAGGGAACAAAGCCCTCTGGGCTCCAGTGAGGTCTTGCCTGAACAGCACATCTGAGAAAGTGCTTTAAATTGTGCAGAAGTGTTAAAAGAAGCAAAACTCTGCCTCTTTACAATATTTATTATCCCCAGCAAAACCTGGACATCCACGTGAGCCTGGCAGCCTGAAAGGGGAGTGGGTTTTAGATCACAGATATTTCAGTAAATGCTGATTCCCTGCCAAGGGCAGGACTGAGAGGATTCCCTTGCCTGTCCTCAGCGAGGCTTTTTATCTCCTGTGAACTTGTGTTTTCCTGCCTGCCCTCACACACACACAGGGGAGGAGAACACCCTGCAGCAGAGCCCTCCCTTTGCAGCCAGGCTGAGGATTGTCCTGCTGCCAACACCCTGSGATGAGGGGAAAAACGTGAGAGACTGCAGCCTGGCAGCAGCACGGAGTGTGGATAGCACAGCCGTGCGAGCTCACACCCCGCGGGGCTGGCACAGCTTCCTGCTTCCCACCTGGAGGAGCCCCTGGTGCCAGCAGGGGCCGGTGTCCCGCTCTCAGAAAGGTGTTCCTTGTTTGTCACAAGGGGGCTCAAAGCTTCACAGCCTCGGCCCTGCCTCCAGCACGGTGTGGTGCCAATTTGGCTGCGAGTGTGGGGCTCCAGGGGGTTGGATTTCGTGCCTCCCGAGCCAGGCTGTGCTGACAGCTGACACCTCTGCGTTCAGGAGCCAAGGCAGGAAAAGTTCAGGCCGGTAAAAGCAGGGACAAACCCGCAGGTGTTTCCAGGAGAGGGTTTGTTAGTTTAATCAAATTGGGCTCGTCTGGAGTCGTGTCAGCAGAATTCTTCTGTGCAGTTTATGAAATGTCAGTGCTTTTATCCAACAGCTACAATCAATTTGCTGTTTGATAAAATAAGCAAACACCTCCAGGCTGCATCCTTATCCCTGCCTGTATAAACAGAGGGGCAGGGAGACACGGCCATGGATCCTGTTACCTTCCTGGGGCGAGGAGGGTTTCGTTCCTGGAGGCTTCCAAAAGAGCTGTGGAGAGAGGGCTAATTTGTGTMATTTGCTGAAACCGCTGGGCTCTTCCTCCCTG
This sequence comes from Alauda arvensis, assembly GCA_902810485.1. Lineage (NCBI taxonomy): Eukaryota > Metazoa > Chordata > Aves > Passeriformes > Alaudidae > Alauda > Alauda arvensis. The sequence goes on along the minus strand of CADDXX010000070.1, from coordinate 1,519,617 downwards.
CTTGGGGAATTATTGATTTTATCACTCTCCGGCCTTACACGTGTCACTGTCTTCTGCATGCTGGCCTGTAGGAAGTGCTGTCTGCTGATTCACAGCTGAGGAATAATTCTGGTTTATTTGTGATCACTCCCTTATTTTTGGCTCATCAGCCACGCACACTTGTTCTTCCTGCCAGGCTTAAATCCTCAGGAAAAACGTACCCAATAACACAAAATACCCAAACAAAGCCTCCCCCCTTCCCTGGAACCTCTGTGCTGCCACAACCCAAACACTTTTATTCATCTCKGCACATGTTACTCTGTAAAGACTCATCACTGTCCCATTGATTTCATTGTCTGGGTGTCTTCAACAGTTTTCTTGCATCTCTGGAAGTCGGGGAGAGYGGAATATGATTGCAGATATCAATACCTGAGCGTGGAACCCTATTGAAGGGCTGTCAGGCTGCCTGAAGTGCATGGTGGGGGTTGTTGCGTTATTGTGCTGCTTCCCTGCCAAAAAACCTCAGTCCCTGCTTGCAGGAGTGGAGGGGGGGTGAGCAGAGATGCTGTTAGGGAGGAGGGTTGGTCGTAGGGAGGAAATATATGGAGCATCTACCAGAGCTTGCATGGTACATTAATTGTCTGTAGCTTTTCCCTTTCCTTCTCAAAGCAAAATTAATTACGGGGAGGTGATGTTCCTTTAATGAACATCATTTGATTTAAAAAAACCGGACAAGTACGCTATCATTAGGTCTCTTACTCAATGTAGTGTGTTTTTCTGCAGCCAGATGTGGCTGYTGTGGAGGTGAGGGGAGTCCCTTTGCTGCGGGATCCGGGAGCCTCGCACACACACACAGCCCGATCTCTGCTTGCCTGTGGGGGACACTGCTTGACCGCTTATTGCATATTTGATCAGCCCGTTCCTGCATCCCAGAGCCTCCCCGGGGTGCCAGGGTGCCGCTGGGGCCCGGATTCACCGGCAGGGCAAGGAAGGCAAGGGCGGGGATGTTCTGTGCTGCGGGTCTGCAGTGATTCACCCCCTTTCCTCTCATAAAAGGTGCCCTTTGTGGGAGAGGCTGGTGGCTCTCAGTGACAACTCACCCCAAACTGCTGAAAATCAATCCACAAACCCCCTTTKTACTCCTCTTCCACTGGCACCCCTCATCAGCTGAGCAATGCAAACACGGACCAGGCAATCCAGGAGGGACACCCAGCACCCCGCCCTGCACAGCCACCCCCCCTTCAGCACAGGCGTGAAGGGCTTCAAAAATAAATCATAACAAGTCTGAGAAGTCCAGGTTTTAATTAAAATTTCAAGTGGTGTGTTGGTAAATTGAGGGGAGTGGCAGCTGCTCTGGTTTCAGGTGCTCTGTTGTGCCGTGTCGAGCCGTGGCTCCAAGAGGTTCATCTCAACATTAAATAGGTGGTACCTCTTGTAAAATCAAATTGTCTGCTAAAAGCAGCTGAACTCAAACATGCTTATAAATAAAATGGTCAAAATTAGGGATTTTTTTACTATAAGGAAAGAGGCATGGGGGAAAAATAACTTGAGGTTTTTTTCCTAATTACTTCTGCTTTTAAAGATTGAATATGGTGGTTCTGGTCTGATTTGTGGCCATCAGTACTTTATATGAAGTGTCATTCTTGATATGTGTGTTCTCTCCACTTTCAAACATAGGCTTTTATGAAAAACTGGAACTCCTATTGCAGTGGATGAAACAGGAGCTATTCCCCTTCAGTTTTCAGAAGAGAAAAATCAAAATACCCCTGTACTGAGTCACTGCTGGAGGCTTTTGGCARTACTTGAAGGCCAAGGAGGAGGATCTCAAACCTGTTTTTAGTGTTTCTGCCGAGCCTTTGCAAACCCATTCTCACTTGCTGTGGTGGAGTTTGGATAAGGCAGTKGTTGCTGTGCTGCCAAACCAAGCATCCTGATTCTTAGCTTTTTGTTTGCCTTTGGCCTCGAGTGGCTGTTTGCAAATGAGCTGCTGGTGACACCTGAGTGACTGTCTTTGACTAAATTTCTCTTTTTTTTTTCCTTTAAGATTATTTTTGGGCGTTAGCCCACATGTGCGGGTACAGAAATAGCTTCTCTTTTCGCTTTTATTTTCTACAATACCCACTCGCTGTGTGTTATTTGCTCCCACCCTTGAGGGGTTATTGCATTTGTCATCTCCTTTGCCACGCGGGGCGAGAGGCAGCGTTTGTTAATACACAGGAGAGCTGGCACTTCCACGTCCGCGGAATGATGTACTTTGGGAAGTCACCCGAGGTGAGAAGTGCCACGGGCAGGGTGAAATGCTGTGTGCCTGAAACAACGGCCGTGAGCAGCGATCATCKGCAGCGCTCACCTCCGCGGGGCCGGGGTTCTGCCACCCAATCTCCCGAGCTCAGATTAACTCTGAGCATTAAACGCGTGCCCTGTGCCGGCTGCCTCCCCGTTATCTGCTCTCTGTGCTCCCAGCACAGAAACGCTCGCTTCTCTAGACTAAAATGGGATTTTTCTTTTTTTTTAACCGAGAGAAAAGTGTATTCCATTGTTATTACCTTCATTCCCAAGCTGTGTTTATACTCTGATAACTGCCAGCCTAGTTTCCAGCAATAGCTGCCGATAGAAAAGATTACCTCTGTATTTTGAGCATTTTATTGACTTGCTCAATAGCACTTTTCTGTTATTTGCCATGGCTGGAGGGGCTGGCCATGGGGCACAGGAGGTGCCAGCAGCCCCTTTGCTGTCCCCAGCACAGCACTGCCGCCTGGCTGTGCTCACATTTGGGTCCCTGGCAAASCACTTGTGCAAGCGGGGGCTCTCGATCCATCTCCTGGTGGAGCCTGGACTTGCCACATCATTCATGTGCTGCGGGAGTTCAGGTTTATGCATAGATGAGGCTCATGCACGGTGAGCTCTGTGTGATGTGGAGGTGTTTGCCTGGAGCAGGAGCTTCCCCGGGAGCTGGGGAATTCATTTTTGTTTCTCACACCGGCTGTAGTGTGGTTTTAGCTCCGGCTCGGGGACACTTTGCTGACCAAGGCTGCAGGAGGCTCTGTTGTGCCCTTGGCAGGGAACAGACAGAGCTCACCCCCTTCAGTGCATCAGCGTGAATGCTCCCGATTCTGCGGGGCCGGGCAGAGGCACAGGGCTGCTGGGGCTGGCAGGGTGTCCCCAAGGAGGGGACCGGCTCCGGGGTCCCCCAGCGCTGCCCTGGCCCTCCTCTCCCCGSGCTGGCAGCATCAGAGGGCGCTCTGCCACCTCGGCTCGTTCTGCATCGCCGGGATGTGCCGGCACAGGCTGGGAGCTCTCCGCAGCCAGGCKGGAGCACGGGGCCAGCCGAGCTCTGCCCCCTCCCACCCCCGTGTGTCCCGGGCACGGCTCAGTCTCGGCTTTGGGCACAGCCAATGTGCAGCAAGGCTCCAGGCTGGGGTTTTTTTGGGGGGATGTGTTTGGCTTCACCCGCAGCAGCGTTCAAACCCCCCCTGCAGCTCCGGGCTGGCGGGGAGAGGAGCCCTCGGTGGTGCTGAGCTGCTCCGTGTCCCCGCACACCCTGAGAGAGGCACTCACCTGGTGTGAGAGGGGCGGGAGGAGCTCGCATCGGTCCCCAGGGGCAGCGCAGCCCCCGCGGATTTCACCTCCGGCTCCAGCGGTACTTTTAGTTACTGGAGGAGGTTAAGTAACTCTGCTGATCCATCCTGTTGTTAAGTGAAGGTAGCAGGGTGCCAACAATTAAAGAAGTAATTGTTCAATTGGTTCTGCAATAATACTCATTGATTCTTTGTTTGAAGTGATTCGCTTTTCAATCCTCCTGCATTTAGAGATCTTGTTTCACCTATGTCAAGGCGAGTTCAGGAAACCTAATTAACTGGGTTTTGTTTTTTATAATTAGGTCCCTAAAATAATTCATAGGTGGTGTTAATAACCCCATTTAAAAATCTATTAAGCTTTTGGAAAAGTTGGACAGAATCCTCTGTGCTGATTTTTTTTTCCTTCCCTCCTCCTTTTCCCCTTGGAGCTGCGGCGCTTCTTCCTTTTGCAGCGCACTAATTAAAAACAGTGGGATTATGGTGGGCAATAATATGCATGCGRGGCCATCATCCACAGGGCAGGAGGCGGCTGCTCCCGCCTCGCTCCGAGGTACTCCCTCGGTCCTGAGCGGGAGCTGGCAGAGTTCATGAAGGGACAGATTGCCCGTGCTCACCGCAAGGACCCTTGGCATCTGCGGGCCCGCCAGCCGGGCCCAGAGGRGAAGCGGCAGGGAGGGATAAACGTGCGGGGAACGCCGGGCTCGCATCACCCTCCGCCACTCCTGACAGGCAGCTCCGCGTTTTGGGGGAGGCCCTCCCCGAGAGCTGTGGAGACACGGCAGCGTTTGTCGCCTTGCGCTGCCCGTGCTGGCACGGTGGCCTCGGTGGCCGCCAGCCCCCGGCAGCGCGTTTAGAGCGCTGTTAGCCCCTCTGACACGGGCTGCTGGCGGGGCCAGGCTCTGCCCGCCGGGCCGCTGCCCTCGGGCCGGAGCTCTCCCGGAGGCTCCGCTGCCATCTGCGGGCCGGGCTCCCTTCGGCTGCCSGAGAGAGGCAGGGATTTGTGCCCTTGGGGATGCCAAGGCTGTCTGACATGGATCCTGGGRGGAATCTCAGGGAAGCGCTGCCTTGTGGCCGGTGCACAGACGTGTGCCAGCCCCGGCAGCTGGGGAGGCTTTGTTCTACTGCCACTTTTAGGGAGGGTGGTTTTACGYGGATAAAGAGAAATGCTTCCCTCGGTAAGGCCATGGAATTCCAGGGGATGGWTCCACCTGCAGGATGGCTCAGAGGGCTTTGCCTTGGAGGGTGAGTCCTGCTGCTCTCCCTGTGCAGGGSGTGTATAAATCCCAAAAGGAGGCACAGCAGGGAGATCCAGTTAAACCTGGCTGCTCTCTGCCTCCTCAGGGAATGCTGCAAACCCTTTTTTAGCCTGGCAGAGCTGAGGTGCTGCCTGGGAAGTGCAGTGTGACCCCCGTGGGCCCTGAGGCGTGGTGAGCATCCTGAGCGAGCTCCAACAGGGACATTTTCCCACCACGTTTTCCTCCTGAAAGTCAAAATGTAAATTTTTTTATTACCCCTCCTGATTGTGACAAGGTCCTACTTAAAAATGTAAAGATTCCCATCTYCACATGCACCATAAAGGCCTCTGTGTTGCACGGGAGGCCTCCAGGCTGTTGATTTATTATCGAGCTACAATGGCTGGAGCAGAAGAGCAAAGTGAAATCCATGAAAGTGGCTGATGTGACAGAATTAACAGTTGTCAGCAGAGGGGAGAGGGGGAGGCAAATGTTGATACTCAGCAAAGCGGGGCCTGGGGGAGCAAAGCTGTCTTCACATTCCAGATGCAAAAATCCTCCGCAACACCAGGGAAGGGGCAGGGACAGGGCAGGAGGGGATGCCCAGGGACAGGGCAGGAGGGGATGCTCAGGGACTCCACAGGGAGACTTGGGCAGTTCCCATTGCTGGAACTTTCTGTTTCTGTGCTAGCTTGGGTTTGGACATGGAGAATTTTAGGCTCAGRCAAGGAGACAGCTCAGGAAGGGGAYTAAAAMCCCCCTTATTTTGGGTTATTTTTTCAGTTTGAGCCCAGCTCTGGCTCTTGATGTTCTGTTTGAAGCTGTTGATGGTGTTTTTCTGAACCAACAGGAGGGGCAGATGTCAATTCTTGCCAGTGGAGCTGAGATTTTGGGGGATGAGGTTAACGATGGGGTTATTTGTGACGAACTCCTGRGTGGAGGAGTTTTGCTGAGTGGGCTGAGCGTGTGATGTGCAGCAGGGAGAASTGGAGCCCTTGTCTAACAAAAGGGTGACTCGTGTGTTTGGTGGCATTGTTTATGGCAGCCCGGGGTTAAAGTGCTTGGAGATGTTTGCTGTCACGTTCCAGGCTTCTTTTCACCTCCACTTGCAATTTTTGGGCGTTTTCTTTTATACAAAAAGAGCTGTGCCAGTCCAGCAGGGCCCCTCTTGGGTTATTTGTGGTGCTGCTGGCAGGGATTGACCCTTCTGGTATCTGTGAATTTTTCATGTGTTCCACTTGGACAGCTCTGATAAAACAAATTACTTCCTAGATGGATATTTTGGAAAAAAAAAACCCTTTATTCCCCAAGTTTGTGTGAGAACTTGGCTGACCAACCTTTTATTGGGAGGTGTGGGTCATGGTTTGGATGAAAGGCTCCAAAGCAAGAAACCTCCCTGCTAAACCTGTCTGGAGAAAGGTTAACATGAGATGAATTGAACAATATTAGTGAAAATTGCATCATTAGGAGAAGGCTCTTCCTGCAAAATGCACAAATACAGCTGAATTCACAGATGCATTTTGGTCTTCTGCACCAGGAGTATTTGTCATCGCAGAAAGAAAGTGGAAGAGGCTTGTTYTTCAATGCCTGGCATGTCACTACATGCTGTGAAGTGCAAATAGAGGAAGAAAAATTAACACATAAAAGAAATGTACTGTTTCTGCAGGAAAATTAGCTAGTTAAAGCTGAGGGAAGTGGCTTTTTAATAAAATAAAATAGGAAAAAAAGGAAACAAAAAATAGCAGCATTTTCTTTTTGCTTGGCTGGGGAAAAAAATAAGCATTTTTTATATTGCAACTCTGAGTGCTTTGAGCTGGAGGAGATAAGAGGGAAAAAAAATAGTTCCTACAAATACCTAAAGGTGGAACARCCCTGGAATCCCTTTGGTGCAGCCAGAGCTGCAGTTCCCCAACAAACACCGGCTGAAGTGACTGTGCCTGCGAGGGAGGGAGGGAGGGAGGAGGAGCCCAGTGCTGTTGCATTGCATGCACAGATTCCTCCCTGCAGCCTGCATCCCTCCTCCTCTGCCCTGCCCACTGCCACAGATGCAAAAGGGGGGTCTCAAACTGCTGCTGAGCTGTGCAAACACACTGAGTGTAAATGAAAATAATCGAATTATTCTGTGTTGAGGCTCTAGCAAGTGCTTTAGATCCAATGCAGGTGTATTTCTCACCTTTATTTTCGTTTTGGAAAGGATTTTGAAGGCTGATTGACTTTTTGGCTCATCCCTTGATGCTATCAGCCCTTYTGGATCTAGCAGACTTCAGGGTGAGTGGGTGAGGCTGAGCAGGATTGGACTCCGAAGAGGAGAAGCYTGTCAGTGGCCTGTGTTCCCAAAAATCTGTGAGGGAGAGGAGCAGGGCTGGCTTTGGCCAGCCAGGGTGGAGTATTGACCTTGGTCTTGGAAAAACTGGAAAGGCAGTGTTGAAGGCACTAAAAAAAAACTGGAAAAAATCCACTTTCCTTCTCCTTCTTACCATGAAAAATGGATCAGTGTCCTCTGATCTCATGGAATGTTTTGTGTCCTCACTGGGCCCTTGGAGATAACTGCAAGGGGTGCAGAGCTCTCCACCTGATGAGAGGCAAACCCATCCTGATGCCGGCAAAGGAGATGAGCAGAGCCTGGTGCTCACCTTCCTCTCCTGCCCCGGGGAATGCATTCAGGGGGTGTTGGATGGCCCCTGTGGCTGAGCTCCAGGGCTCACCKTGAAGTGCCCACACCTGAGGGGAGCACTCAGCCTGGTCCATCAGCTCCCTGCAGACATCCCTGGCAGCAGGGAAGGCCTGGAACACTCCCACTCCTGAACGCTCGTGTGTTGCTTCCCGGGAGCTGTTTGAAGTCCTGATAAAGGTGTCTCAGAACAAGGGATGCTCCCGTCTTTATCGTCAGGATTATGCTGTATATTTACATCAGAGAGATTTTTCTGAGTGAAGCAGGAGAGGACGTGGCAGTGAAAGGAACAAAAAGCTCAGCTTTAGGCTGAAAAAACAAACGCAGGCTCTCGGGAGTGAAACCCATCTGGTGTAATCCCGCCAGCTCCTGCTTGCCCTGGGTGTGCTCACACAGGGAGAGGCTTTGTGTCTGAGCAGCACCTCGGCCCCGCAGACCTTTTCTCTGGTGAAGGGTGGACTCCGGGCTGCAGTCTGGCAAGGTGTCCCCATTTCCCTGCTCCCCACATCCCGGCACAGCAGCAGCACCGCCTCATCCCTGCCCYGGCGTGATTCCGTGCCTGAAGCCGGGTTCTTTGCGAGGCAAAGGGCACAAAGGGGCGAGGGAAGACTTGCTCCGGCCTCCTTCAGGCAGTCGCTTTTAATTGCAAATGGTGTGATTTYGAAAGGGGGGGCAGGGAGAGCCCTYGCTCCAGGCTAGAGAGCAAGAGATTGAAAGCTTGCTGCGGTGGTCATCGGAGGTGAAGAATAAGTCATAAATGATCCAAGGGCAAAGGCCAAATATAGACTGATGGCTGCTTTGTTCCTGCAGCCTTGGGAAGGGCCTTGGTGCTGCATTGTGCTGGGGGTGCCCTGGGCTTAACCCTTCCCTGCTCAGCCACACACGGAGGATTCCAGCAGTGGATGCTCCGTGCTGGTGTCTGGGGGCTGGCCTTCAGCCAGAACGTCCAGCTGAAAACCAAAACCTGCCGGGGGTTTCTAGGGGGGACAAGGAAAACGGGAAGCTCTGTCTTTACTGCTTCAGAAAGTGTGTTGGGTTGTGGTTCTGAGAACCCTATGAATATTTGCTTCAAAATGTCCTGTGGGAAATAACTTTGTCCTTTGCCCAGGCGAGTTCACGTATTTACCTTGGTTTATCCTCTTTACATGAGCACCAAACCTCGTGGTAAATTCCTCAGAAGCCCCAATTGCTGTGCTGAAGGCTTTGCTGTGGTCTGGGTGTTGGGTGGTCACAATTCCCCAGGGTGACACTGYCTCAGCAGCATTTCCTTGTCACCTGCTGGGTCACATTCCTGTCAGCTGGGACACTGCTCTGGGGCTGGCTGTCACCTGAGCCGTGGCTGTGACATCGCCCAGTGCCTCAGTTTATCCTYCTCCTCCATTTTACACCTGGTAAAAGCTCTTCAGCACCTGCATTTGTGCATTCCTGCACCGGGAATGTGTAGGGCTGAGAAGGAGCACATTTTACAGCCTGGGAGAGCAAGGATCCAATTGCAGGTGCTAAAATTCATTTTACTGTACGTGCGAGTGAGACTCCTCTCTGCTGGGAATTAACTTAATTCTTATCTGCATGGGGTTTTTTTTTGCTGTGGCAATTCCATTGTGGCTTATTTCGTACCAATTTCAACCCATTGATTTTTTTTTTTCCTGGACCAAAATGATCTCGGCATCAGCTTCACCCAAGTTTAATGGAGATACACTCGGGAAAGGGAATGCTTTAGCCAGGAGAGGCGGTGGCTGGATTTTCTCCGTCCTTTGCAGACCAAGGGCTGGCTTCTCGCRTGTTTAAAATAACGCTGCTGAACAAAGCCCTTCCTGCTGGGGGGCAGCGCGGGGGGCAGCGCTGTGAGCACATTTCTCTCCCTGCCGCGCTGCCGGGATTCTGGCGGAGCAGGAAAAGCAAACGCCCAGCTCAGGCTGCCCAGCCCCGGCAGCGCTGCGGCCGGCATGCATTCCTGCTGAAATCAAAGGGGGAATGGGCAGCGGCAGCGTTTAACTGCAGCCTGTGATCCTCAGGTGTGACAGCGGCCCCTCCGCAATGAGATGCACAGTCATGCTCTCGCCCAGACGCGGGGTTAAAGATTTGCTTGGGGCCAGTCAATAGCACGCACTGAGTATCTTCCTCAAGAATGTGTCTGCTCTTTTCCTGCCTCCAAGTAGCAGCACTTGAGTCTCAGTCCCCTACTTGAATCACTGCACTATCTCCACTTCATCAGAAACCAGAGTCGAGTCTTTGATGATTGTTGTGACTCACGGTGTCACAGAACTACTTACCCTGTGATTTCAACTTTAATCACTGATCCACTATCTATAGAGCTGCCTGTGGAACAGTTCAAATTGTAATTATAGGAAGCTCATCTGCTGCAAGCCACAAAGCAGGCTTTACCATATGCCTTTAAAGGTGAACTGATGTCATGATGAAATAACTGTGTTTTGCTGCAGATTGATACCACTGGCTGCGAAGTTAACATACAGCATGAAAGCTGTGACATTTCGCAAGCCCCGCTATCGCTGCCGAAGTCATGTTAACCTCACATTCCCTGTTGTTTTACAAGGGATCTGCGGGTAACTGGGAAGTGTCCTCAGCTGCCTGAGGGTGGGGAGGGGATGTGGTGCTGGGGGAAGGAGCTCTGCAGTGCTACCCGTGTAACACAGCCTAAAGAACATGGAGGTGTGCTTCTCCTTTGCCCCTCACCTGACCTTTGCATTTATTTTGATCTCTTTTYGAAWGGTATTTCCTAATTTTCTTTTCTGGGGTTTCTGCTGTGTCCATCTCAGAAACCTTCCMCTAGGGGCTGTTTTCTGTCCCCCCTTGTCCAAGTGCTRMAARCCCTGGCAAAGCTCTGCCTCTCCTYGTTCCTTGTASCTGCAGCCCCCARTGTAATGAGGAGCAAAGAGGAGATGRCYAAGAGTTTGCTGTGGAAGGTCTTTCAAAACCCTTGCAGAGCAGTGAGCAGGACTSAGCTCTCAGGGATGTGGCAGAGGTGGCTGCACCCTCATTCTTTGTTCAACTCCTTCTTCCCCGTGGCTGCATTTCAGCAGTGACACATTTAAAGAGACGTTTGGCAGCTGGAAGAACCTCTGTAAGCCCAGCCCAACCATCCCTCAGTGGATCCTCTGCCTGTTCTCTAATAAAACTTTGGCYGTGAAGTGGGGAAATGGGATCTGCAAGTCCAAAGTTGGCAGCTCCTCCTGACAACTCCCTGCCTGTGCTACTCTGCTGCTCTTTCCTCCTGCAACTCTGGCCACATAAAGATAAGTAAGGGAGATGGTTTTATGGCAAGCAGCTGGGGAAAATCACGTTGCTTCAGTTTCCATAAAATAGCCGAGCCTCAGCTTTTTTATCCTGCCCATTCGCACATCCACTATAAAAGGGACATCAGTTATAAACATTTCCTGTTTGTGCATACACTCTTCCAGTGCTTATGATGTATAGACTGACAAAAGGCTTAATGCTTTGAATATATAAAACACAAGGCCTGTGCAATGGAGGGTGACAGTTGCCCTTTAATGTTCTGCTTTTTAAAGATCAGGGTAGAGTTCAGAAAGCATAGTCATGAGGTTTAATGATTTAATGGGGACGACTGGGGAGCAAAAATAGTTACTACACCCTGGGGAAAAGTGGTTCCTCATACATATTACTTTAGCCTAATGGCCTATGAATGCTTCCTCTGTGGCATAGGAGGGTGTCACGGTACATAGACTCTATAATACTGAATGGGTTGATTAAATGCATATTAAACAATACTAAATTGGAAAAAAAAAGGCGCCACCAACTGTATTTATTCTGTTCTTAGAAAATGTTGTTACTCATTCAATTTCATTTGTGATATTATTATAATTTTCCCCCCATTTCCTGCTCGTGGCAGAGCGAGGGAGCCAAGTGTAAACACCGCTGATGGATCYGGGCTGGGTGGGGATGGGGAGAGGCCCTGGGCAGCCCCAGAGCGCTGGGGATGGCTCAGGTGGCACCTTCCCAACGTGCCAGGCACAGCATTGCTCTGGAGAATGGCTTTTCTTCCTTTGCCTCCACTCCAGGGCAGCTCCCTGCCCTGTGCTCTGTGCGCTGTGCTTGCCGTGCACCCTTGGGCTGAGAGCTTTGTGTGTGCTCTGTGTGACTCTGTGTCACCTCCCTGGCACCTCTGAACGCTGCTGTGGTCACCAAACCCGGGTGACAGCAGGCTCAGGGGGTGGGATTGTTCATTCTCATGGGTGATGGCAGCCCCCAGGCTTTGTCTGCTCTGCCTGCGCTGAGCTGGGCTGTGCCTGTCCCTGGAAATGCCAGTGCACAGCCCCTGGCAGTGCCTGGGACACAGGCAGCAAGGGCAAACAAGCCCTTATCAGACAGTTTTTGAGCAATTGGAAACACTCCCTGCACCAGCACTTCCCACTGTGCTTTTAGGACAAAAAGAGAGAAAAAAAGGCCGTGAGCATTTGCTGTTGTTAATGCCTCCCTGTTCTGAGTACCTGTACAAATTCACCTTTTCTGGACAGAGTGTTTTCCTTGTCACAACCTGCTAATGTTCTATGAACTGCTGGAGATTACAACAAACCTTATTAAGTCTGATATTTTTGGAAGTCACTGGACAGTTCTGTCCAGGCATTTCTGTACCACAGCATTGTCTTGTGTAGGATATGTGTTAATTATCACCTGTATTTCATCTCTGACATGTCTATTCCCTCCCAAATCTTGTTACCTTGATGAATGAAGAATCTTCTTTTCTACAGCCCTTCCACCAACGTGCATTTTTCTCTTTTCTTTTTCCTTTTTACTGCTTCAATCAGTTGCTTTATTCTGCACTTTGTAGTTTCCAACACAATTTACAGTTGGCCACGCTGCAGAAGTAGCTGGAGCACTGAGCAACCCCAAATTAAAGGGAGAGGAAAAATTGCCTTTGTAATAAGAATGGCAGTAGGGTTGCAAGCAGCAGAAATAATAATTTGTCTGCAGGGAAAACAGCAGTGGGGAGGTGTGAGTGAATGGAGGCTGTGTGTGTCGTCTGTGGGGTTTGTGGGACTCTTGGAGGCTTCTTCCCCTCCTCTGTCGTTGAAGTCCTGCTGCTCTGACGAGAGCAGCACTCAAATATTTGCTCACATCCCCTCTGTGAGCTCCCAGTGTGTYCTGGCAGAATGGGAATGTGAGAGCAAAGGTATTGGAGGGGATTTGATGGGTTTGAAATGACAGTGTCATGGGTTGTGGCTCCACAGATGGCTCTCAGGTGTCCACACCTCTGTCAGGCCTGGCCCTAGAGATTTGCATTCTATCTCTTTATTTTGAGGTGGTTTTTAGAATCCCAGACTGCTTTGGSTGTGAAGGGATTAAAGATTATCTCCTTCCAAACCCTGCCATGGGCAGGGACACCTCCCCCCAAAATTTTAAAAAGCATTTTTCTTTCCTTTCCATGGCTGAAGCTTCTGTTCATCCTGAGCTCTCTGTCTGGTGATTTTCCTTTGTGTTGGGCACCTGGTGATGCTGAGGGAGGATCCTGAGCAAGAGCCTCCTTTACTGCCCATGAAATCCCCTCCAACATAAACACTGATCCCACAGCCAAGGAAAGGACCTTCCYTCCCCTCCCAACAACTTACTATTGATGGAAACATTTTATAAATAAACATCTCTAGGTAACATATTCCATAAAATATCTAATTATAGATTATTGGATTGAACATTTCTTGCTTCAATTAAGTGATAGTTTTTTTCCCCTCAGGAAGCCAGCTCAATGCTCTTTCTGGGGAAATTATGTGTATTTATTCTATGTTCTATAGGCAGTGTCTTTTTATGTTGTTAATAAATAAACTACAGTGCAGGGCTTTACCCTAAGTAAAACGAATGGGGGTCAGGCTTTGGTTTTTTCTTTTTTATTTTCCTGATCAGATCTCTCCTGTCTGGTGGTCTGAAGTCTTGGTACACTGAACTTTGTAAGGAAGGAAATGAAAGGAAAAGGGAATGAAGAAAAATGTAAAATGGCTTGGAGACCTGCATTCCTGTTCCTCCCCCAGAGCAGATGCCTTTAGATATTAAAAAATTATTGAGGAAAAAAAGCTGAAAGCCCAGGATTCAGCACTGGTGTTGAATTTCAGCCCCATTCATCCTCTGGGCAGCTGTTGGGGGCTGTAGATCTGAGAGTTTGATTTGCACCACTGCCAAGTTGGCAGCATTTTCTCAAAAATGTGCGTTTAGCTCTGGCTCTGAACCCTCCCCCTGAAGTGTCTGGGTTCAAATCCAGGGCTCAGGCTTTGGCCCAYCTGTCCCAGCTCCAGAGAGGCCCAGAGGAGCTGGCTGTGTGGCTCTGGTGTTCCCTGAAGGAGATGCTGTGGATCAGATATTCACCCCCCTCAGGGGCTGTCCTGAGTTGGGAGGGTCCCATGAGGCTCATCCATGTCCAAAYCCCGAGYTYCAGARCATGGAAARMCAGGGATGTCATTGAGGRTATGGTGCCTGTGAGCCACTCACTSTGTCCWGGGATCATTTAAYATCAAATTCAGCCACTACCCCAGCACTGCCAAGGCCAGCACTGAGCCTGTTCCTGAGTGCCWCATCTTTTAAACCTTTCCAGGGATGGGCAAAGGGCCTTTCCAAGGACAGCCAATGCTTCCAGTGGAGACCTTTCCCCATGCTTTCCCTGGGGAAGCTGCAGGCCAGGCTGAGCTGTCTGCAGGGATTGAGCCGTGGCAGGCTGAGCTTGCAGCTCCTCCTGCATTTGCACGGAGCCCTTGAGCTGGGCCAGCCTGGGATTTACCCCAGCCACCTTCAGAGCAGAGCAGTGGAGCTGTGGGAATGGCTCTGGGCTCTCCTGCACCCTCATCCCGAGCACAASGGGGGAAAACCCCAATCAGGGAGCTGCTCCCTCCTCTTCCTCCCTCACCTGCCATTTTAAACAAATGCAAATTAAACCCCTCCATCGGGTTGGTTCATTCCCTTCCTTCATGTAACTGATGTTATTGGATTTTTATGCAGCACATTACACCCTGAGCCATGTCTTCTACTATTTTGCTTTCAAATTGTATCTCCTGCCATTTGTGTCACATTTAAAATGCTAACAGTATAGAATGTCATTTACAGAATCGGGGCGTTTGCTGCGGAAAATTAATTTGACTTATTCCTTCTGCCTGTTCCTATCTCCAGGCCAATATTATGCTACTCATTCTACAAGAGTAATACTTAATGAATAGGACTATTAATAATGTCAAGGTCCATGGGGGTCTTATGGGTAACGGATAGGCGTAGACTGTAAGGGGGCAGTCACCTGACTTCAGTTAATGTTCCATGAAAATATCAGGCAGTGCAATGTAATTATGGAGCAGAGGATAGTAAAAAAAAAAAAAAAAAAAAAAAGGCAGGGAAGTTGGAGTTTCTTAAATATTTTTTCAAATTAGTCCGTGGTTTTTTGGTGGTTTACCTGGAACCTTCGTGTGAAAGCTGGGTAAAATTCCAAAGGGGGGAAAAAACCCCAACAACTGGGTACCTGGTTCATAAAGAGGGGGATAAGGCAGAGGAGTTTGCAGWGCTAGGCAGGGATTGTGTGTGTTGGGTGGGATGTGTCTGTGTGTGAGATTCCTGTGTGCAGCAATGAGAGGAAAGGGGCTTTGCCTGTGCTTTGAGTTTGGGTTTTTTTTTCACCTGTTCATGTCTGGCATTTAAAAATAATTCAAAGCTATTGGAGAAAACACAAAAAATAACATTTATAATGGAAAAGAATTATGAAGAAACAAAGCTCCTCTTCCTGCTATTCGCAGTGCTGCTAGCTGAGACAATCCCAGGCAGGATGGGGTGACATGGACGGGCATGGCAGTGATCATTCCTCTCTCCTTCTGTGAAATTCGGCCCTGATTTCCACAGAACAGGTGAAAGGCTGTGAAAGGGGTTGGTGTTGTGCATAAAATCACCTGATCTCGGGGCTTTTCACCCCCCGGCGTTTGTCCCTGCCCTGGCCGATGGAACAGGAACACTTTCCCATGGCTGAGCCTTGGCCAAGCTGAGCGCAGCACCACGGGCTCCCCCCTCGGTCCCTCCTGCTCCTCTCCATCCCCTCGCTGTTATTTTTTCCCCTCGAAGAAGCTTTATTCATTCCTTAATCCCGGCAGCATTAGGCAGCCCCAGCGAGGCTCTGTGCCTCACTAATTCCCACTATTAGGCCACCTGCTGGCACCTCCCGAACGGAGCCGGATCCTGTCACGGCTCGCCATGAATAAACACGAAAGAGACAAATGAGGCAGGGCCGTGGCAGCTCCGGAGCCGGAATCCCCGAGGCAGGGCTCCCCCGAGGCGGTGCTCCCCAGCCCTGCCGTGCTCCGGGCAGCTCCAGGTGGGCTGGGGCCAGGATTCCAGGTACCAGCTCCTCGGGGCTGCTTTGGGGCTCTCGGCTCAGAGCCTGGGCTCCTCTTCCCMGCGCTGGGAGCCCCAGACTGGAGCCATGTTGGCATCACCACGCTTGGATTGGCAAAGTAAACGTGTTCTCCTGAAGCTTTTCTGGAGGTCCTGCAAGGTAAAAGCAGTCCAGCATTTGCCAGGACCTGCCAGCTCCGTATCCAAAGGGACTCGGGTCTCCTCTCAGCATTTAGGGCATAAGGGACCAGCTCAGCTGAAGGAAGGACCTGCAGAGGGATGGGGCAAAACATTGCTTCTTCCTTCCTTTTTTCTTCTTTTAAACTTCCTTCAATCAGAAAACTTAATGTGGGACCAAATATTGAAGTGTTTTTAATGGCTCTCTGCAGGACATTGGTRGTTTTAGTGTCGATTTATTAAAAAAACAAACAAACAAAAAAAACCCCGTGGAGAAAACCTAACCTGCAAAACAAACAAACAGAGCCCAAATGAAACTCGCCAAATATTGACTGAAAATTGAAATGAAGYTTACTTTGAAACTTTCCTGTGGTTGAAAAGCTTCCTTTTTTGTGATACAGCTGTGGGAGGAAGGGAACTGAGCAAAGAATTGGGCATGCAGGGATTTCTCCTAGAGCTGCTCTGCTGTATTAGACAAACCAGCTGGTTTCTCTGAGGTTTCCCCTGGCCTCTGAGTGACTGATGAGTGTACCAAGCCTTGTGGGTAGGTTTTTAAGGGACATCCCTGCTGTTTTACCTATCCCAGTTCAGAAGGAGCCCCCAGGTGTGGAATGAAGGCAGCTCTGAGCTGCTGGAAGTGTTGGGAGCAGCCAGCCAGGGCTGTGTGGGTGATTTCTCTCARTCCCTGGGTCACAGGAGCTCAGGGGCCACATCCACAAACCAGCACAGCTCCTTTCCCTTCGACCCCCATCTTCTCCTGCCACTCTTTGATTTCTCCTCTTGCCTCAGATTTACAGCTGCCTTGTCCAAATATATTACAGGAAATAAAGGATAAAATGCTTTAAAATCCTACCTTCCCAAGCCAGAGAACAGGCTTGGGTGAAAATAAACGAGCTGGTTTGTTATACAGCTCAGCCTCTGTCACGTGAAGGTGAGGCCTCCTTTTTTATTATTATTATTTTTTACTGCCACCCATTTGCCTTCATTATAATTTATTTGTTAATCCATGCTCCAGCTCATGAATTTTGCATTTGGGGAGGTGGAGGGAAAGGGGAGGGGGATTCAAAGCACCAAAAAACGATGCTGGCCCACTTAAAGTTGAAGGACACAGTTGGAGGGCAGGGCTGCCTCCCTGGCCTTCCATCATCCTTTTAAAAAGGCAAATATGCAGTCAGCAAAAAGAGGAAAAGAGGGGGGGAAAAAAAGCCTAAAGACTTCCCAATTAATAATTACTCTGATGGCCTCAGTGGGATTCAGAACCTCACAGGTCAGAGAGGACAAATTCCAACCCCCTTTTCCTGAGCTCCTCTCCTCAGGTGAGCTGATGGCTTCGCTGCTGTGCTTCCATGTCCCCCATGCCAAGTTTCCTTCCTTCCTTCTCAGGTTTTTTTTTTTTTTTTTTTCTTCCTTCCTTCTCAGGTTTTTTTTTTTTTTATGAGGCATCCTGAGTGTAAAAAATATGGCCTGCCTTTATGGTGCTCCAGCACGAATGAAGCTATAAAATTATGAACAGTTTTTATGATGGCTATTCAGGGGATGCTTTTATATTGATGGTGCACATGCTGTATCTATCTTTTTTTTTTACCCCCCTTTCTTTTTTTGCTTCCCTCCTTTTCCCTGGAAAAGATGGCAGGATATGTGTGGAGGGGGAAAGCTCAGGTGTGTGGGGGGGTCCTGTGTAACTATTTTTCATGCATTTAATATATTAATTATCTGGTAAATGCTCCCTGGGCTGTGCTTGGGATGCCAAGGAATGACAGCTTTCCAGCGAAGCTCCAAAGGCAGCCCATCAGCCCTCAGTGTATTATGGCAGGGAGGTCAGGGTGGGGTTAATGTAACTTTTTATTTGCTGATTTTTCATAGATGGGAGCAAAGCTGGTAAGGGGAAAAAGAGAGAGAGAGAGAGGCTGAAAAGAAGGTGCAAAAAAGAGCAGGGATGATGGCAAGTCTCGTACAGCCCCCTCCTGCCTCCCAGCCTGCTCCAGAGGCTGGGCAGGCAGAGCAGGGAGATGCTCCCAGCCTGCTTGGGAGGGAGGAGAGGGCCCAAAATCCTGCCAGGGGAACAGCTGAGACACAACCACAATGAGAAACCCCAYGTGCAGTAACTAAAGTCAGAATAGATCAGCTCTGAAATGAGAGGTCCAGGCCAAGAAGAAGAAGCAGGAGGAGATTTTGGCTGCTCAGGGGTTCTGAAAGGCAAAGGTGAATGTGAAGTGGCTCTCAGGGGATGCTGCTCCACTGGGTTTGTGCCTCTGAGAGAGGGTGATGGGCTGGGCTCCASTGGTACCTGAGCCCTCTGAGGACAATTGCTCCTCGTGCCCCTGGGCCCTTCCCTCCCCTCCTGCCCCCGGCTCTGGGGCAGCCCTGCTCTAACAGTGCCTGGAGCCTGTATTGATCTCAGAGCTAATAGGGCTTTAATTCTCATTTGAGAGGCCTGTAAATGATCTCAGGAAAGACACTTAAAAAAAAAAATTATCTCAACCAAGGTGCACATGCTAAAGAAATTTGAAACTATTTAATATTTTAGAAGGTATAAACCATTTAAATCTTTTAGAAATCCTCTAGCAAAGTCTGCTGTGGCTGAGCAGGAAGGGTCTGTGTGGCTTTAGCATCTGCCCTGCCAGGCAGAGGGGTAGCTGCACACACAGTGTGCTGTTGCTTTATTTCACCTAATAAAAACAATCCTAGTGCTGCATAGATTTGGGTTAAAAGTGTATTTTGTGCCTGCAATATCCCTTTGGATGAGGGAGGTGTGGAGGGAGGGAGGGTTCTTGTGTGTGCATTTACCCAGCACTGCTCCCATTCCATCTGAATTGAGCACAACACATCCCACTGTGTGTAATTACCACAGCTTTGTTCTTCTGCCTTTCCCATATTTGAATGCTCCAAACAATCCTAAATRAGTAGGATTGGGTTGTGTTGTGTTCTCTGGGACACTGAGCTGGTCCTGGTCACCCTGCTCTCCTCGTGGCCCTGGGCTGTGGGGACCCACAAAGAAGAGATGGTTGCCAATCATGTCCACTGCAGCAACTTCTGGCTGTGTCACCCAAGRTGGGGATTTATTTTTCACATCTGGCTTGAACTGGGAGCCTTTCCCTGTGGCCTGCAGCCTCCCAAACAGGGTTTATGGGTCTAAAGYGGATTATTGTAACCTTTCTCCAGTGAGCTGCTGATGTAAAACGGGCCTGGACCAAAAGTCTCATCTCAAAGCTCTTTCCCAAGTTATGGAAGGGTTGGAACTCTAAGGCAAGAGGTCTCAAAAGTGGGTTTGGCTGTGCAGCTTTAGCTGTGGGTGTTGGAGGATGGAGAGCAGAAATGATGTGGAATAAAGGGTGTGAAAAATCAGTGTCAGGAGCCCCTGGACCCCAGTGGCAGAACCTTGCAGAGGGCCACCAGGAGCTGTCAGCCTTTCTCCTGTGATGCCTTCTCTGGACACAGTGCTCAGCTTCCTTGGGCCTCCCAGCCCCATCCCAGKCCCTGGAATTTGGCTGGATCCRCTCCTTTGGCAGGGACAGCCCAGGGAGAGGTGCTGCTCTAATAAGCACAGCTCAGGAGGCTCCCAGCTCACTTCCTCCCACATTCTGCAGGAGAAATTACATTCTGTATTATATTCTTCCGTGTTAATATTTCACATTTCAGAAATGTAAAATAAATAGAGCAGCAGTTGGCAGCTAATACAGGGCACACACGGAAACTTCAATAGGAACCTACAAAAAATTACAGTAACAGTGTGAACTTCTCTTGCCTGGCAGAAATTGTTTCTGTCAATATTTTTAATTTCAGCTCCTGGAAGTGCAGCCTGGCTGGGATGGAGAGCTGGTGGTTATTAGCAAACTGATAAGCTTACTCTGCAGYCAGATACCCGAGCACAGAAATCCTGGTGGAGCTTTCTGCGTGGTTTTCTGGGAAAACTTTTGCACATTTTAGGGTCACCCTGCTGACCAATTTATTCACCAGCTTAAGAAACATGCTCAGATAGTTGTGCTTTATTGCAAAAGAATGGTATCTAGAAAACAAAGAGATAAAAAGCTGGATCTTCAAACTGCCAGAGGTCTCTCCCTTTATCTTCYTGAGGTGTCTGTCCCTCCCRAGCCCTCCAAAAGCTTGCTGTGGAAGCCCTTTCATGTTTTACTGAGTCGAGTATAAACAGAACAGTTTAAAAATCTATTTCACAAAATGATGCCTTTACTATTTATGGGCTGATGTCAGTGCTAAAACCCTGAAATGGACTGGAACCATAACTGGGGCCGGGTGACCTTTCCCCGTTCTGCTTCAGTAACTGCATGCACAGGGAAGGGCAGCTGAGACACCAGAGCTCAGCTTTGTTCCTCTGAGCCCTGGACATTTCCTGCAGGGGCAGGAATGGGAAGCCACAGGACTTGTCCCTGATTTCGGTTCTTTTCTTTGCCTCCGGCTCTTGTTCCCTCCCAGCAATTCCATGTGGCAGGAAATCTGTTTGTTCTCTGTCCATCCGTGCCAGAACCATCCTGAGCCGGGATCCAAACTCCTCCTTGGTTCTCCAGACAAAGATCCCTGCCCCTGCCAAGCCTCGGCCAGGCCGGCAGTGCAGCAGCACCAGGAGCTCAGCAAGGATTTMTGTTCCCAGCACAGAGAGGGGAAATCGGGGCAGGCTGAGAGCAGCTCCCACCATGGGAGGCTCCAGGTGCTGTGGTACCTCCTATTGCTGTGATGGCAGGGCTGTGAGTTACCCAGCTTTAGCTTCAGGTGCTGCACAGGTTTCAGTAAAACTCCTGCTAACRTTGGAGGTATAAAGAATTATGGATATAAAATGTTCTGCCATGGAGGAKTGGGGGTCAGGAGCTGCCTGATGTGTCACTTACAGACTCTGGCAATGGCCCCACGGCTGTCTCAGGTGTCTGTGCCACCTCTGCCCACCTCCACCGACCCTCAAACCAGGGATGGGTGCACTGACTGCTCTGCATTAATCAGGTGCTTTGGCTGAGATGGAAGTGGGGTCACTGTGGCAGCTGTGCTGTCACCCCTCCGTGTCTGTCTGGAGATCACTCAACAGCCCAAACACATCAGCTAAATCAGCAGGGACACACAGAGCAGTCCCCTCTGCTTTCTCTTGGCACTGTAGGATGAGTCTGGGGGGGAACTGAAAGCCCCTGGAAAGGGGAAGCCTCTCGGGGCAGCCCATGGGGAGCTGGTTCCCTGTTGGGGGCGAGGGGGCAGCTCTGGGGTGTCACAGTCCTGGGGTGTCATAGCCTGGAGCAGCCCTGGGGTGTCACAGCCCTGGGGTGTCACAGCCCTGGGGTGTCACAGCCTGGAGCAGCTGACAGCCAGCACCACCTCAGGCACGGGAGGAGTGCTGGACCCAGAGCTCTGACCTCATAAAACTGGATTGGAAATGCAGGCATGATTAACTTGCCATAGATTTATGTGGAATTAGTATGTGTTTCAACACTGGGGTTATAAATACAGGTTGCCCTCATCTAACCAGCCGGGCTTTACATAATTTCACAAGAGTCCTCACAATGGCAGCTTTAAAATGACAAAGGAGGGAAGGAAGAGCTGAACGTGGCAGGTGCTGTATTAACTGCACCCCAARTCCTGCAGGAGGGTGAGAGGATGTCAGTGCTGAGCACAGCCTGTTCCACACGGTTCAGCTCAGCTGYAGGGGCTGAAACCAGGCTGGGCACCACTGCAGAAGCTGTGCCTTCACACCTGYASGTGTCCAAGGASAGGSTGGATGGGGCTTGGAGCRAWYTGGGATAGGGGAAGGTGTCCCTGCCCATGGCAGGGGTTGGACTCAGTGACCTGTGCAGGTCCCTTCCAACCCAAACCACTCARTGGTCCTGAAATCACTGCTGAGGAAGGTGCTTCAGAGGRGTCTCTTCACAGGCTGGCTCACAGGCCAGCTCTGCTTTCCTTYTCCAAATAATCCTCAGCCCTAGAAGAATCATCCTTGGCATCCCCACATGACAGGTTGTCTCTCTGCAGAAGCTCTGTCCTGTGCTATGTTCAGGGGATGGTCCAAAAGCTGCCTTAGCTCTGCCTTGTGCCAGSAAAGACCCGCTCAGAGCAGGGGCAGAGGGTCAGGCTGAAGGGGGAATGGTGCTGCTGCTCACAGCAGTGCTCACAGGGATGTGGGCACCCTGGAGGTTTGCCCTGTTTTCCTCTCTTTCCTTCTGGCAGTGATTTTTAGAGCTCCTGAATCTCCCAGTCACTCCTGTTTTAGGGCCAGTGCCAACCATCCAGACGAGCTGCGCATGAAGGATCTATTTTTGCTTTAGCATATTTTTAACCTCTTGTCTTTGTTGTTCCAAATGYATTCACGCCAGATTTAAAAACAAACCAACCCCACAAGGTGCCCGGTGAGACTTTGCCATTTGTTRTCACCCTGCTGTGATCCAGGGACCCCCTGTTCTCTTGGGAGAAGTTACCTGGGGAGCTGGGCAGGACGGGGCTGTCACCTGCCCCCACGTGTGCTGCTCTGCCAGGAGGACCCTCCTGGGGAGGGAGGCCAGCTCCATCCCCCCAGCTAAAGGACCTGCAAGAACACCATTTAAAATTCKAACTGCTACCATGCAGAGCTTTCTAACCTGCTCACAGTTTGTGGCAGAGCAGACTCGGCTGTGGAGTGTTGGTTTTGCTCTTTCACTGCACCCTGAGCTGCAAGAAATCTGAGCATTGGTTTGGGGAGTGTCTTTATAAACAGTTATTATTTTTCTTGAGCACTCAGAATATATTTTTCTGGTGTAATATCCATGCATCTCTCGTATCATGCATGTAGAGCCTCCTTCAGTGTGTGTGTTGGTGTATGAACAGCTGTGTAACTGTAAATACATAGAATATTCCAGGCCTTGACTGTCTCCTATGTGTCACAGCATGAGCAGTGCAATCCCACTCTGTTCGGGTATCTGCTGCTAAAATTACCATTAGGGACGGAGCGTGGCTTTCATTTGTTTGGTTATTTACGTTCCCTCCGCTGTGACTCAGTTATGTAAGCACAGATGTCACCGGGATTTCGGTGTGCTCCCTCTTTAAATCCCACGCCAGCAGCGCCCTGAACCCGCAGCTCCTGAGAGGAGCAGGTACGAGAGGAGTGGTCAGTAAAATCCAGACTATTACTGCAAATAATCAGGAGCGGTTGGCAACCCTGCTCCTGCATATTCGCCAAGTGCTCGGTGATTCAGCCCCTCTCCATTTTCAGGCCAGCGCGGCCGTCACTCTGAATTATTTTCAGCGAGCACTTCTATATCTCATGTCAGTTCCCAGTTCGAACCCATCACCGAGTGTCGAGGCTGCGACGTGCCGCCCATGCCGATGAGCAGCCCCCCTCCCCTGCTTTGCTATTAACCTTTCCTTTTACCAGAGTTACCCCTTTGTCCTGCTGCAGTTTGCGGTGCCTGATAGAAGCAGCTGCCTGTGGCCAAACGAACATCACATTTACATTTTCTTTCTTGAACCGAGGAGTGAGACGCGGAATTGCAGTAAATGATCTCCCCT
>CADDXX010000070.1:1468507-1496057 GCA_902810485.1 Alauda arvensis | reverse complement strand
CTTATCTAATTTTACTGGATGGATCAACAGGGCTGAGAATGTAACCCTTTGTCATCTATGGAAATCTTTTTATCCCATAAAAATGATTAGATTTGATGCAATTAGGATTATGAGGAGGTGGTGGGGGGAGAGCCTGAGAACACTGTGCCTTGTCTGCTGCTGGCTGCTGACACATTAACAGCCTGTTTATTAACTGCCTTACATTTGGGCTACGAGCAGTGCATTCTTATGCCTGATAAGSCCAGCACGTGCCCGATAAGGAAACGGGAGCCTCACTTTTTCGGCTGCCCCCCCTTCCCACCTTTCTGCATATGAATCCGGGGGGAGGGATTTCRGTGATTTCAGTGGGAACAAAACCTSTGCAGCGGCACAAACGCACATTTCCCTCCGCCGCCTCTCCCGGCGTGGCGGTGTCTGCCGGAACAGGGCATGTGTGACAGGGGGCTGCTCCCCTCCCTCCCTGCACACTTCGTGGCRTGGTTCGGGTGGAAAGGCTCTTCCGAGACCATCTGGTTCCAAGCTCCTGCCAYGGGCAGGGACACCTTCCTTCTCATTCCTCTGCACGGGCTGAAGGGGTTTGCACCAGAGACAAACATTTGTGTGTTCTGTTCCTCATGACCAGAGCTGGGGCTGAGTTCCTCATCCTCTTCTACCAGAGTGACTCTGCTGTGCCTTCAGCTCGGACCTGTTCTGGGGGGGGGGAATTAATTCTGTGACATGATCTGCAAGGTTTTTATTTCTCTGTGATGGTGCCAGAGAGAGAATATGGATGGGCTACATCCCAAAACATCCACAAGCACCCCTTCCACACCCCTCTGGCTGCTTGTGTTCCCCCCTGGGCTGAGAGAAGGTGTGCAAGGCTCTGACCTGGCACAGGCAGACAGAGCAGGATGGCATTGGGACAGAGCAGGACAAATCCCTCCTGCCTCCATGGGAAAACCCAGGGAGGCTCACACTGAGCTCAGGGAGAGGTTTTTTATCCCACTGAGTGTCCCTGTGTGTGCTGATCTCTGCCCCTGCTTCCCTCCCCGGCCCTGGGGCTGCACATCCTCCTGCTACCCTCCTTTACGTGCAGCTTTTCAAAGGTTGCTCCTCTGTCTTCACAGGAGGAACATTTATTCCTCGGCTTCCCTGTTTGTGAATAACAACTTCAGGCTGGGAGAGAACAGGATCTCTGTTCTGTGAGTGATACAGGGCTCAAAGAAAAATTTTGCATGGAAACAAAGGAATAAATTCACTGCAGGTCCCAGAAATGGATAAAACAATGCCAAATAAATCTGATATCGCACCAACTTTGTGTGTAGGCTTCCCCTGTGAGCAKCATCTCYCYGTGAGAGGCACAGAGCTGTGTGAGRATGCTGAAGCGCTTCTCTGMCACAAGTTAAAGGCCAAAACCCAGCCTTTGTTTCTCTTGATTGCCAGCACAGTGAGAATATTTAATTTCCAAACATCCCTGTGCTMCTTCATAGCGATTTTCCCTGGTTTTGTTTGCAGATCACAAAYACTCACGAGGGATCACTCTCCACCCCACTCCTCTCTGCCCGTGCTGTTCATCTGCCTTTAATCACGACCTGTTTCATGGCTTTGAGTGGCTAAAAATAACTCCAGGAAYAAGTTTAGGCCCGGCAGCTGCACACACCCCTCTGTGTGACCGTGACAATGGGATCCCAGCAGTTGGCAGGGCCCTGCTGAGGGGATGCCAGCGTGGGGACAGCTGCTGAGCCAGGCTGGCAGTGCCCCTGCCAGGGCTGCGGGCATTCCTGCCAGGGAAACTCGCTGTCACACTTCAGTCCTTGCAAGGGGTTTGCTTTAAAACTGTTCTTGTTTAACAACTTCCCTGTAAAAATCGGCTTTGGGGAGGTTTGCCAGCCCAGAGCTCTGTGCTGTGGCCTGGATGGGTCTGTGTGTGTGTTCTGCTGAGGTTTGCAGTGTTTTAGTGGCAGAGCAGGACACAGGTGCTTTTCTGCCAGGTGCAATATTGGCCATTGCCTTTTGGGCAGTGACTGGAGGAAAGTGAGGCTGGCTCAGCTCCTTCCTGGGAAGGAATACTGTGAGAACACAACCATCCCCAGGATTTCATGTTCACTGGGACAAGGCTGGTGCAGTCCTGGGTTAAGCCTGGTTCATCATCCATTCTCCTTTCTCCTCTCCTCCTCTCTCTTCTTCCTTCCGTGTGTGTTTTTCACTGTGAACTGGAGAGGTTGGGCAGTGCTAAATCTCCCCCGCTCCCCGAGCTGAAGGCAGGGAGCCCAGCAGCCTTTGTGAGCACCCCAGCAGTGACCTGGCTCCAGCTCATTTCTGCATCGCAGCAAAGCCGAGGGCCGGGGGCCGAGCGTGTGGAGGAGCTGATGCTTATCCCTTCCTCCTGGAGAGAGGAGCAGCCCCTCCTCCCCGGGAGCAGGGCAGTGTCCCCCCGCAGGCAGTGACCCAGCCCTCWGCACCTCCAGCACGGGGGCACATTTGGTGATTTACAGCACTTGCACAGCCACTCCTCGTGCTCCGCACAGATAAGCCCAAATCCCTCGTTTGAAATGCCAGCAGCGAGAGCCTCCGAGAGTTTATGCAAGGTCTTCCCATCCCTCCTGCCCTGCTGCAGCTCCTTTTCCCTCCGGGGAAGGTGAAGGCCCAGCCTAAAGACACCTCAGGTTCTAAATGTGCCGGTGCTGCGCCTTCCCCCCTTGACTTCCAATTGAAAAAGATTACAAATAATGTTAAATAATATAGTTTCTAACCTCGGGGCTGTTTTCAAACGCGTATAGACCAGTTGTCAACAGGCAGAGAGGAAGGGAAGGGAAATTATAGGCTGCACAAAAGAGGAAAGTAAAAGTGAAAGCTCCATAAAAGAAAGTGGAACTATTATGGAGCAAAATGCCAACTCATTACAAAACAGCCAAATAAGAGAGAAATACAGCTTTACCCGTAATAGCAGTTTACAAGGGAACATTGTATTGCAACATAACGGTGGTGCTATAATTTGCTCTAACAACTCCAATTATGCCTTTTATTGATTTGGCAACACATTTAATAGGAGTAGCCACACCTCTTGTGTTACAAATCATTAAAGGTGTTGAACAGTGTAATTTTAAAATTGTCCTTCTCCTACAGATGTCAGTGTGACAGCATAATTTCCCCTGATTTCTGCTATGTAAACAGTGCGTTACAGTAATTTCCCCCTTACAAAGCAGAAATGTTGTCAGCCTGGGTTTTTTTGTGCAGAAACATCCATTTAATATTTTTCCCCCAGTCTACTCTCCTAATTGCTGGGTTTTTTTCCCCTTTCCCTCTGTCTGTCCTTTTTTTTTTACTTATCTTTGGGAGATAAACATGCTGATTTGCCATCTTCTACAGCAACCTTAATTGCTACTTAAATCTTCAATATGCACTTAATATCGGGGAGGTAAAACCCTTTTAGTTCAATCCTGTTCCACTTCACTCAAGAGGTGTTTCAGAGCTGGTTAAGAGTTGTGCATCTCCTGGTAGCAATTTTGACAGGTGATCCCAATCCCAGAGCCAGTTTCCTTGCAAGAGTGTCAAGGAAAAGAATCAAAACTTTTTTAGTTTTTATGTTCTTTGCCATTAAGGGTCTAAATTTTGTGCAGGAATTAAGGAGAATCCCCTCTTATGGCTCGAGTGGAAGGGGATGGAAGGAGATGGTCTTTAGGATCCCTTCCAAGCCAAGCCATGATTCCATGATTCAGAAGAAGCATTTGGAGAGACACAGGGCCAGGCTCAGTCACCAGCCCTGCCTTCCCTAGGCCCGGAACAAAAGCTTGGTGTGAGGAAAAGCAGGACAAGGGGTGCCACAAGCCAGCTTTTGACATTCACACTGCTGAAAAGCCAAAGTGGTGTTTATTGTGCTGCAGAGGATGGTGGTTTGAGGSTCTGCCTGTGCCTTTTGCACTGCCCTTTGCTCCTGGGGTGATGCGGGAGGTGCCCCCAGCTCCCCCAGCCCRTCCTTCCCAGGGCAGGGCTCGCAGGGACCCGGGCAGACAAAGAGTGTGTTTCCCCTCTCTCCTCCAGCCCGTGCGGGCGCTGACGTGTGTAAATGAACCTGACAAGCTCTTTGAAAAACAAATAGAGGCCACCAACCAAGCTTTTGGCACGCCAACACGCCACATGTTTGCACCAAAAGTGCCACGCTGCCCCGTGTGCCCGCTCGCAGCGCCTGGCCCCGGGCTGCCCGTCTGCATTTGTCTGGCTCCGGCAAACTGTCTCATTAACAGCTGTGTGGGGAATCGGGAGGGGGCCGGCCCGGCAGGGGGATGGAAATCCCCCCCAAGCCCCGCGGAGGGTGACATTTTTCACGCCCAAGCGAGTCAAGCAGCCCCCGTGTGCCGCTGCCAGCGCTGACCCCCGGCCCTGCCCCATCTGGCAGCCCCAGAACAAAGCGCGGCGCCGGGGATGGGGCAGCCGCGGCTGCCAGAGGCTTCTCCGGGGCTTTTCACAGCCACGTGGGTGCCAGACAGAGCTGCCAGGCCCTGCCCTTCCCCGCCTCTGCGCGCCCATTCGGRTCCTGGCAGGTGTGTGTGAACATGCCGGTGCTGATGGCAGAGATGTGCCAGCAGCTGGGCGAGGGAGCCGCAGCCCCCAGCACYGTGAGGACACAAAGCCTCCCCCAGGGGACTCTGCTGTCCCCGSGTGTGGCCGTGCGGGGCTGGCCGGGTGCCCCCAGCTCCCCAAGGGAAGGTTTTGGTGCTGGGCCGTGCGTGGCTCGGGGCTGGGACGCCGCGCATGGAAACTCTCGCACATCTGGAAGGCTTTGCAGCCAGGAGGGCTGGGTTTGCAGCAGGCACTGCCAAGCAATCTGCAGGTGCACGGAGGAGAACAATGCTGGCCTTKGCCAAGCAAACTCCTGGAACTGCCACCCCTGCCTCGTGCCCGTGTGATACAGCGGAAGCCAGAGCTTCGGCTCCAATGAAATCCGGGCAAATCATTAACTAAGAGTGACTTGATTGGATTAATTTAAGCTTGTTTGTGGGAATTCGGTGGGCAAAGCCACTCTCGGTTTTCTCAGATGTGTAAACACATTTCCAAACAAGCCCTGGGAGACAGCTGGGGCTGCACTGGAGCGTCACGTGTGGGTCACAGTGACCCTGCCACGGGACAGAGCAGGGTCAGGCTTCTGGCACCAGCACCACCTTTCTGTCAGCTAAAAAACAGCTTTTTCACAAAAGTTCCCCACGGATCCTTGTACAAAAACCCTGCTCATGCAAATGTCTCATGGGGAAAAGGGTTAGTGAGTACAGCAGGAGGGGAGGACAGGGACAGCCACAGGGACACCGTGTGTGCTGCCACCTCATCCCTGTGCTTCCCGACAGAGCCCTGGCTCATGCCAGGGTTCCCAAGGAGAGCAAAAGCAGCTGAGGCTCTGGCTGCTGAGCCCGCTGCAGGTGAAGGAGCTGGRGGAGGGAGCAGTGTGTTCTGAGCTCCTGCTGGAYSTGGGGTGGGATRTGGGGACAGGGGCACTGAGCAGATGAATCATTTTCCAGGGAACGCAGTGGCAAAATKAAAACACAGCTCTCGGAAGGCATTAAACTACTGCTTCTTCCGAGGAGTTTGGCTGTGCTAAAAAAGCCCAATACAATGGRCTTTCACCCCTTTTAGTGAACAACACGTGCGGCCCCCGGGGCCCCGCGGTGGCTTTGTGAGGCAGAGCCGGGCGGGTCCTGCAGGGACAGACGTGGGAAAGCCGGGAKCCGGCAGCGGGGCTGTGCTGGGACCGGGCTGGTGTGGGGCTCCGAGCAGGATTTAACTCCCCGCTTTTCTGGGCAGGAAATTTGTTTTGCTAGAACTAATCATTGGCATGCATTTTTCATTAGTGTTATTATCCCAAAGAAAGGCTGCGGTAAAGCACTCAGATATTTGTTACCTCTGGGGGAATTTTACAAAGGGAGGGGGAAGGAGGGGAGCGGGGCTGAATGGCAGCTCCTGTTGGTATTCTGCTGTGGTGCCTCCGAAGTGATCTTCCCAATCAGTTCAGAATTAATGCCAAAGCCTGCTCAAATACACAAAKCGTGTGGAAACGTTTCAGAGGCTTYCYATAGCCTGGTTTGCCTAAGTCGTCTCTGGATGGAAATCGGGGATAGTTTTGCTCTTCCCGGTTTATGCAGCTGTTAATGGTGAGAATTGTTCCCTGTGCCGGGTCCCTGGGTGCTCACCTGGCTGCTGTGGGGTCTGGGCTCTCTTCTATGGCTGCTTCAAGGCCCCTTCCAACCCAAGGCAGCCTGTGATTCTGAGCATCTCTGATCCCAGGGGGGATCTGCAGTGGGGTGATGGATTGGAAGAACATCATCTGCTGGGTGTGGGTATGGAATTCCCRGGGCTCTGGCACCACCTCCTGCAGGTGCCCTGCAAACCTGAGCAGGGAAGGCTGCAGGGAGGTKCCCAGGAGGGGAGAGGAGGCAATGGATGCACAGCAGTGTCTCCAGGAATGTACAGCACAGCAGAGATAATTTAAAAATCAGAAAAAAAAGTCTCTTGGCTTAGTGAGGAATGTTTACCTCAGCTTGGATATAAAACAAATTAACTGTGATGTAAACAGGAGGTTGAAGAGGCTGCGGCTGTGATTGCTGGTGGAAGGATATCGAAAGTAGGGTGATTCCTCTTTCATAGTGATTTTGGTTCTATTTAAGTTGGAGATCAGATGCTCCCGAGTCAAGATATAAATTATAAAAGCACTAAACTTCAGTACCAATAAGCTTCCCAAATTTATTTGCATTTGTTATCTGGCAGTTTCATTTACAGTGGAGAAACTTTCACTGTGGATCAGATCTTTTTAATATTTCCTCATAACTTCCCAGTGACAATCAGTTTTTCCATTAGGAGAGATCAGACACATAAGTAATACTGAGAGAGCTACATGAATACCAAGTCATTCATTAGGAGCAATGCCACTGCCATGAATGCTGAGTGAATAGACTGTGAGGGGACACTGAAAATTAAAGGTTATTCTGGGTTCATTAACTTCTGCACTCCTTTCTAAAACAAAACCTTGGGTGAGAGCAGCCTTTGACTCCTAAACGGGATCTCCTTGTTCCCTAATTTAAAAAACATTAACACCATTTAACTGTTTCCCCTTTCTGCTTAATGTGTGCAAGAAAAGGAGTGTTTGAATGGATGTTGGTGGGAGTGATGAGCAGACAGAGCAGTGTGTGTGTGTGGACAGGGCTCTGGTTTGCTTTGCTTTCACGTTATTTGCCCTAAATGCCCACCTTGGGTCTCAAAGCAGATCCTGGGCACGGTGTCCATCCCTCACCTGACCTCCTGGGAGTGTTCCAAASCAACCTACAGCACTCTGGAGGAGACAGCAGCCAGCCTAATGCAGCCTTTAATATCCCATAATAGTTGGATAACACGGCCTCAGTATTGAAATACAACGTTTTAGACTGAAACACACTTTGTGTGCTCTCACACTKAACCAAAGAGGCAGAATCCCTCTCCTCGGAGCAGTGGATAAGGCTGTTTCAAACAGTGTCTCTAAAGCCCCTGGTAATTCCTGGATGGAGATATGAGAGAGCAGCTCTCAGCAGCTCGCTCTAAAGCCAGCAATAATATTTCTTCCTTACAGAGTCTTACGTTCCCACTATTTTATTCTGATTTTCTGTTTGTGTGCACAGGCTGCCTTTAGTCAAACAAACAAAAAGAAGAGTGGTGTGGGGCCAGCAGCAGTTTGTCTGTGCTGCCATCTCAGAGGCAGCAGAAGCCACAGGGCTGCTCTGTGCCTGTGCTGGAGCCTGCAGAGCCTGTGGGTGCTCAGAGGGAGCAGACTGTTCCTATCCCAGCAGCACAACTCAGGTTTGCTTTCCTGGGCTGGTTTTGAGGGCTGGGCTGGAAGGGACMTTAAAGCTCATCTCCTTCCAACCCTCCCACCGTGGTCTGGGGCACCTTCCACTGGCCCAGGCTGCTCATGGTGGCGTCAGACCCTTCTATTTGTCCTGTGGCTGTCACTCATGTGGGAGTGATGCCCTGGTGAGTGATGTGTGATTGACCAACAGGCAGAAATGGAGCTCTGTGTGTGGATTGTTACGTGGGAGGAGKGACTGCACAGTCCAGCCCCTGATTGTTTCACTCATTTATTAATCCCTGGCAATTATTCCCTCAAGTTCCTGGGGTAATAGCTGCAGGTGATCCCATCCCTTTGGTGATGGAGAAGAGTGACTGAGTCACCAGAGAGGGGCTTTAGTTTGGAGGTGAGGAGAAGAGGCCCTGTGTTTTTCTGGATGYTTTTTGGTTTAGTGGTGCTCGTTGCTGTGGTTGCAGAGCAGGAGTCAGTGAACTCCCTGGGCTGCTTTGCCCTTCCTATTCAGCCTCCACAGCTTAAACCTCGATTTAGGAAAGCTCCCGAGCTCTCTGCCTCCCTCCAGCAGAGTGTYAAGCAATCCCTAATTCCGTTTGTCCACCCAGCCTCCAGCTGGGAAAGCCCAAAATGTGGTGACCCGCACAAGGTCAGAGCTCTTTCTCCTTCCAAGCTGCTCCCCACCATTCCCGAGGGTCTGAGAGCCTCTCCCACCTCCCTGCCATGCAGGTGGAGGATGCCCCCGGGCAGCCCCATCCCCCGGCGGTGCTCCCACCTCCCCCGGCACACGGAATTCCCGATTTCCCGAGCCCAGCACCTCCCGACTCGGAGCGGGGCCGGGAGCGAGGCACGGCGGTGCCGGACCTTTGTTGCAGAGCCCCARTCCGTGTTCCTGCAGGGAAGGGGGAGAAGCCTCGCGTCTCGCTGTATTTTTCCTCCCTTTCCCTACATGARTTAATCTGTTTGGCTCTTTAACCTGTGAGCCGGAGGAATTCTCAGCCAGCGACAATGGGAAGCTTTTGAGCCGGGGATGAGGGAGGTGGAGAGGAGAGCGGCTGGGGAAAACGTCTGGGAGGGTGGGGCTGGCTGGCGAGATAAAACATCCTCCCGAATTTCGGGAAAACCGTGCTGGTGGCGGAAGGCGAGAGGTTAAACCGAGGCAGAAAAGTTTGTGTCAGCCCTTTTCCTGATTTTTCCTTTCTCCAGCCGCCACCTCCTCTGCTGCCGTCTCTCCCCCGTACCGTACCCCCTCCCCGGCTGGGAAGAAGGAGGTTTTGCCGTCTTTGTATTTTAACTGTAGCAAAAAGATTAAATTGTTTACGAGCTGCGAGCCCCGGCTGCCTGGATGAGCTGGGAGAGACAAAGATAGACAGTCTAATTCTCCGGTGTACTTTGTGCTTCCGTCCCCCTGCGCTGCCACTAATTCTTTTATCTGGCCCCAACACTCCAGGCATTATGTGCATTCATAAAAAAAAAAAAAAAAAAAGGGAAAAAAAACCCTAAAAAAAAAAATCCTAACTGAAGCAGGCAAAATTACTGTTCTCTTCGCTTTACCTCTGATAACAATCTCTTGAATACTGATTACTTTTTTTTCCCCCAACACAAAGCGACCAACACAAGTTGGTCTTTAACCCTTTATCTTTAGCAAGCAGAAAGACACGAGGAACATCTTACTCAGTTGGAAAAAAAAAATAGCATACAGAAGAATTACTGTTATCTCCTAGCCAGAAGAGGAACAGCAGAGATAAGAAAAGCCTGAAGAATTAAAAGGAACGTTGCATTTGGGCTGTAAATTCGTGCTGAAGCTGGTTCTATTTGTCTGTCACTAGGGTTCATAATTTTTCGAGGTTGTTTTGATAGACTTATTGTGAAGACTGCATAGAAAACTCATCAGCATTTGTTGCCTCTGAGCATTATTGTCAGTGGTAACCGCATGGTTATAGACTGGAGGAAGATAATGGTTGAAGTATAAAGGAGATAAAGGCAGAACCTCTTCTCATTAAGGGCTATCTCCACCTCTGCAGACTCTACAGTATTGAGTGACTGGCGCTGGTGCACTGGGCATAAATTATAGCAGAAAAAACTAAAGGCAGCATCATTATTTGGAAAAAGTTATAATGACATGCCACGGGCTTAAGACCTATTTACACCAAAGAGGGACAATAAATACAGAGGGAGCTCGGTGTGGAGTGACCAGCCCCGGCTCCCTATCGATTGTACCCGGCTCTGAGAGGGGCACACCCATCCTCCAGGGTCCCTGCACACCCCACAGCGCATGGGGGAGCCAGGGAAGGCACCTCCGGGCCAAAAATGGCATTTGGGGTTGGTTTAACTTCTAGTTTGGAAAAACGTGGCCAGACCTTCCCCTGAAGCCACCTGAAAGGGCTGTGGCAGTCCCTCCATGCAGGTGGTGGTGTCTTCACTGGTGCCAYTGCATTGCTGCCCTGCCCTTCCCATTCATTTTTCCCAGCTTGCTGTACTGCAAAGGGATACAATCTCCTTTCCATTGCTCTTTCTGGGTGCTGCTCTTTTCCCTTTCCCATCCTCAGYTGCCTATGGTTTGATCTCTTTATCTTCAGTGTGTGGGGGAAGAATTATGTTCAGATTCGAGCCAGGTCCACAGCAGATAAAGCACAGTCCTAAAGTTGTTTTTATTGGGCAGGATTGTAAAGAACACTCTGCACACCTGCAGCACTGGTTATCTGGAGCTTTCACAGGTCCTTTCTAAACYGGAATGAGTTTCCAGTGCCCCTCTGAGGAGGGGGGACTCCCTGACATTCAGAAAAATCTTCTGTTCTCATGGAACCCCAGAATCCCGGAATGGTTTGGGTTGAAGAGGCCTTAAAGCTCATCTTRTTTCATCCCCTGCCATGGGCAGGGACATTTTCATCTATCCCASGTGGCTCCAAGCTCTGTCCAACCTGTTCTTGGACACTTCCAGGGATCCAGGGGCAKCCACAGCTGCTCTGGGCACCCTGTGCCAGGGTCTCCCCACCCTCCCAGGGAGGAATTTTTCCCTGTTATCCATCTAACCCTGCCTCTGGCAATGTGAAGCCATTCCCCCTCATCCTCAACCTCCAGTTCTCCCAGACTGAACATCCCCAGTTCTCCCAGGCTGAACATCCCCAGTTCTCCCAGCCTTTCCCAGTTGTGTGAGGGGGTGGAGCTGGTCTGCACCCTCCTGACAAAGCCTCTGGCACTGCAGGGAGGGAAGGATGTCCCTGCCACCCCTCCCTCTGTGCCTGSAGGGAGAGGGACACACACTCCTGGTATTTGTTGTTTAATCGGGCGTGATCCAGCAGAGCATTGGCTCCATCCGTAATTCTGGGAGAAGATTGTGGATCCCGGTTTCATTTCTGAGGCTGYCCATGACGTAGTGCCCAGGCTGCAGGGAGATAAGGGCAGCAATGAGGCTGTTGCACTTGATTTGGAGCTTGTTCTGCTGTTGCCACCAACTTATTGATAATTTTGAGCTCCGCTACAAATCAAGGCAGGCCCGGGAGTTGGTTGTTGATCTCCAGTCCGTGTTCCTGGCTTCAGCTTTGTCATTGGCACTGAAAGGGCTCTCCAGCTCTAAAGCAGAGTTGTGTCAGCTCTTCCTGACACACCTGGGGTGAAGCAGGGGGGTGTGGGAGATGTGCACTGGTTTGGGGCAGGGCAGGTGCTGGGAGTGAAGCTGTTGGGATGAAGGTCTTTAGGAGGCCACCACGTTCCCACCACGGGAGGAGGCAGATGTGCAATTCCATGGGGATTCAGGCATTTGGGGGGAGCTCCTCAGGGATTTCCTGGCAGTTCCTTTCCCGGGGTGATTGGCAGCTGGCAGGGAGGAGGTGGCTGTGCAGATGCARTGTTTGTGTCTCTGTCCTGAGTGGGCTTTCCAGATCTCTGATAACCCCGGGGCTGGYTGCAGAAATGTCACTCTAAATACAGGTATCGACCTCAATAGAAATATTTTCATTTTACAGTGTGAAATGCCAGCAACGTTATCTACCTGATGGCTCACAGATTATAATGTCTGYTCCTTCCCAACACAGGTACAAGCCTTCCATTCAGACTTACAATAAATACAGACATGGCTTGCAGTAATATTTCATTTTTGATGGCATAGCTGTGGGTTTTGATTATATAAATCAGGCTTTAGAAAAGGAATACAGCTTTGTGAGTGACTGAATAAATAAGTAAATGCAAATGTAAAAGTCCTTACAAATAATAATAATCATAATAATCATGATAATAAACCCCACAGCATTCGAATGGACATTCAGGATCAACTAGAAAACATTGCACTCTTGGTGTGAATAGGAGAAATCAGTTGGGTGCAGCATGCAGGCGGGTTCCTGATAAACTAATGCTCCTTCACACAATTTACAATCCAACTGAATTCATTTGCATGACAAAATTGGCTCGGGTATTCATGTGTTGCAGCAAGACAAGTGTAACATTACAAAGAACAAGTAACCATGGGGAAGGTTAATGCAGACAATAAGGAAATACAATGACATGAATCGGGTTCTTCTTTTGCCAACCTTTTATCTGAAATAGAAAAATAACAAGCTCCCACCCCCCCATTCCTCCTTGGGAATAAAAGAGTTGTTTTATGGAAACGGGGGGAGGGAGAAAAATGTGCAAAGTTGGCAAATAAAGATCTGTAATTTCTCTTTTCCTACCTCATGGATTTGCGAGGCGTGTGCAGGGGAAGGTGGGAGAGRGGCAGGATGGGAGGTTGTTGTTTTGGAGGAGGCGATGTTCAGCCAGATGGAGTCGATCCATCAGCGAGGGACACGTGCCTGGGAGCTGTAGTTAAACATCCCGGCAAGTTCAGTGCCCTCGGGCTGAATCCCACCCTCCTGCGGCAGRGAACCCGGGGTGTGTCAGCTCAGCCCGGGCTCTGCAGGACGCGGGGTGCTCACTGCTGAGGCCACTCGTGGTGCTGAGCATCCCTCGCRGTGATTTGTGCGCCTGCACGGGCCTGGGGATCTGCTCAACATGGGGTTCCCAGCGGGCCTCTCAACACTCAGAAATCCAGAGCACTGCACGGGTTTCTCTGGGTGCAGAAGGTTTTTCTTCCCCCACATGGGATGACTCTGCCATTAGGCACAGGATAATCTAGTCAGGGGTTTGTTTGGAATGACGTTGCGACCCAAAAAGAGCAGTACTGGCTGTTTAGTTAATTTGTTTGGTTTTTTTTAAGAAATCCAGAGGATGGAGCATGTATTAATTATTCTGGATTTGTGTCTTTGGGATGAACCCCTGCCCTCGCAGGGTGTGGGTTCGCTGCAGTCAGGAAGCTGCAGGCTTGTGAAGCTGCTCCAGCYGCGGTGCTTTGGGGCTCTGTGTCCCCTTCCCAGGAGCGTGGTTTGGGGCACACCAGGACGCGTTTGGTGGCTTCCGGTTGGAAAAGGGTCAGCCCCGCAGGGCTCCCCGTGCTCAGAGCCCTCTCTGCCCCTGGGCACTCGGGGCTCTGCTGCCTCCCCCTCCCCACTTGAGCCACGGCTGCGAGCACCGGGCAGAGCTCTTGCAGCAGGAGAGGCTCCGCTAAGTGCAAATTCCAATTATTCCGGCCCAGAATTGCTGGGAGAGGAGAGCTGTGCTGGCTAATTGGCTAAATGCTCCGAGCTGGCTGGGAACAAGGAGCACTGCRCTCCGTGAGCAGGCAGCTCCTTCTCCTCATTGTTCTGCCGCTGGAGAGCTGAGCTCCCTTTGCAGCCGGGATTAGAGCCGACACCGAGCTCCAGGGCCCCTCTTTAGATCAGCTCCGCTCGGCTCCGCAGCAGGCGTGGCCCTCCATTGCCTCCCGCAACAAATCTCTAACAAGTTGACAAACGACTAATTTTAATTTAATCTTTCCGTTTCCAACTTAATGATGGAAAGGAAAAAAAAATGGCAGGGGAAGGAAGTGCTCCCCCACATCTTCCCTTCACACCGCTGGTTTGATGGGGAGTTTCGGTGCTAAACTGGAGAGGAGAGCAATAAGAGCCTTAGGTTTTTGAATTAAATTTAACCCTGGGGTGCCACTGCTTCAGAGCCTTTGGAGGCAGAGTTGTAAATCATGGCAGCAGATTCTGCTTCTGATGAGCACTTCCCATCATGATGACATTTAAACTATTAATTAATTAGGAGAGAGCAAGATGAGAAGATTTGGAATTCTCCCCTTTGGATAATTACTGTCGAACACATTTGTTACTGTAATGAAGGAACAGGATGTGACTTCAGCCCTGCATGTGGGTCTTCTCACTTTRTTATTATTTTAGTCCACCTTAAAAGGAGAA
This sequence comes from Alauda arvensis, assembly GCA_902810485.1. Lineage (NCBI taxonomy): Eukaryota > Metazoa > Chordata > Aves > Passeriformes > Alaudidae > Alauda > Alauda arvensis. Next base: position 1,481,993 of record CADDXX010000070.1, on the reverse strand, counting down.
CGACGAGAGGGGTTTTTTTCCTTGCAACCCTAGGTAGAAGTAATCTGTGTTGTAGCGTTTTAGCAAAGCTGGGTTTGGGAAGGAGGAAATGGAGCAGTGAGTGGCAGGTATTCCCAGAGTCTGGCAGATGTGCTGGGCTCTCCCAGAGTCCATCAGAGCTGGGGGCAGCCTCCTTCTCTGAAAACTTCCTCTGCACTTCCCCTGAGTGCAGAGAGCTCCTCTGGCTCGGGCTGTGCTCTGGGGCTCCTGATGGGAGGATGCAGATCCTTCCCAAACCCACACTCAGCTCTGGAGCCTGKCAGGCTGAGCCCTGCCCTCCTTCCCGAGCCATCCTTCCCTTCACGGAGATCACCTGGAAGCTTTCCGCGTTTTCCCCGTTTCCCCGGAGGATTTTGCCGTCCCTCCGAGCAGTGGCTGCTCTCGCAGGCGCCGCTGCTCCTGCCAGCACAGCTCCTTGTTTACCTCGGCAGTGTTAATATGCCCTTTGCAGATAATCAATCTCGCCTGGCAGGATCAATTCCAATGAAGTGGGGATGTTCCGCGTCCCTTGGGCTGGAAATGGAACTCCAGCCGCACTCCCACCKGGAGAGGCACGTTTTTAAAACTGCTGGGCACGATGATCCCTGTGCCCAGTGTCACTTGAACCAAAGGGACACGTCTGGGTTGGCTCCTGGAGGGGAGTCACTAATTACACTCATTAACGCAGGGTTTGGGCAGAACTGCTYTGCTGGGGACTCTGGGTGTCCCCTGGCTGTCACCCAGCCCCTTTCCCTTCAGGGGTTACCTGGGGTGTCCCAGCAGGTGAATCCGTGTCCTGCAGGGGAGGCTGGGCTGGAGGGGCTGTGCTGCTGCTCTGCTCTGTCACTGCAGCTGCCAGGCACTGCATGGGCCTGCTTTTCCAGAGGAGAGAGCTCTCTCCCTGTTTTTTCAGCAGCTGGCCCTAGAGAATTATCCTCAGGTGATCCAGAGATTTTTTATTTTACACAGAAACATTTACATTTGTTATTTTAAGCAGAACTGTCTCCAGGTACTCCTTTGTCATCTCACTCATTTCAACTTTCCATAGAGTTTTTTTTCCTCCTGGATGTTTCCATGACCTATTGATGTTTTTCTGTTTAAATGTCTCTGTWCAAAGTTGTGGTGCTTTTCTGGTGTCCTAAATGAAGTGAGTTTGGGCTCCCTCTCAGTTCCTGGTGTATAAAAATCCCCCTGGAAAGAGCTGCTTTAACCTGGATTTTTTCCTCAGAACTTTTGCCACTTGGGACACTGATCTTTCCACAGGCAAGCTGTAGACTTTGTACTGTTAAAAATAGAAATACTAATTCCTTTTGTGGAGGATCAGATAGTCTTCCCAGTGGAACAAGAAGTATTTTTAATGTGCTCTTGCAGGAGAGCGACAGCAGAATTCGCTGGGTTTTAATCTTGGCTTCTTTTTGTCACCATGATTCAGACTGAAGGGTTCTGGAAAAAACCCAAACAAAAACACTTCCAAGACCCTAAATGACATTCCTTTTTTTTTTTTTTTTTCTTCTCCCTCCAAGTACAACTAAATATTTTGTCAAATATTTTGTCAATATTGTAAATTATTTTGCAGCTCCCCCATAGCTCTGGGGATGCCCTTGGTCACTCCTGGAGCAGAASCAGCTCTTTGTTCCCCAGTTCTGGGCTTTGGGGTCACAGGGATTTGGGGGCTGAGGGCTCCAGTCCTGCTCCCCAAAGGGCTTGGGAATAAATGGGTTTAATTGTGCCAGTGCCCACGTGAGACAGGGACCCAAAAGGACACAGACACAGCACCCTGGAGGAAATTATTGCCAGAGGAAAGGTCAGCACAAGATGGGATTTATTTTGTGTCATGATCCGTGGGGTTTTTCCCTTCTGATTTTAAATTCCTGTGATTTTTTAAAAAATATTTATAGTGAATTGGACCACAAATATTGTGTGTTTGTAGAAAGGGCTAAAAATGAAATCCAACTGGAAGAATATTTGAGGGGGGTGATGGAATTAATTTGTTTGTGCTCTGGTATAAGCCAAGATGATGCCAAAACCCTTTGGAGACAGATAAATGCTTCATATGGGAGTCAGAAAACATCCAATCAGTCAGCAACAATCATCTTTCTGGAGATTCCAGATAATCCAGGCTTCAAAGCAAAACCTGTGTTTTGGAATATTCATTCTCTGATATTCAAACATCCAACTTTGTTCTTCTAATTATTATTATTCTTTTGATGTTATATCAGACAAGTGCTATAAGGGTCTTAAAAAGGGCAAAATAATTATTTCCTTTATATCTTAATGCCCATGTGATGCAGAGGCTTTGGTGGAGAAAGGAATATTTTTTTTTTTTGACAAATCCAAAGGGGGAAGCTTGGCAACATGGTACAGTTGAGTGTAACCATAAATAAAACCCTGTGTGAATTCCCCCTTGGAGACACTACAGATCTATTGAACAGGGCACCCTCTCTATAAAAATTGTTCTTGAGAGGTAATAGCAAGCTATACATTATGAAAAAATATAGCACAGGGATTTGCTGTACTTGGAGCAAAACTATGAGAAAAATGGTGGGAGGTAATAAGGGATTGTCGTTCCATCCCATTAGAAATGTGTTTTATTCCAGACACCCAGATTTTATCTTCCCCCTGCAACTGAATTAGAAATGAAACTGCCAACTTTCTAGGATGTGCAAGGATCCACACAGTAATGTGTTTGGGGTTTTATTCTTTTTTTTTTTTTTTTTTTTTTTTTTTTTTTTTTTTTTTTTTTCTTTCTCCTTCTCTTTTATTTTTAGGAAACTAATTAGGGCCAGCATAGATAAAGCACACAGTGTGTTATGAGACTGTAAATAACAGCAAAGGGTTTTCTTTAGGAAATTAGCACCAGGACACACAGGAAGCCATGAAATCAAATGCCACAAATATACACTGTATTCTCTCCATGGATGAAAATAATCATAAAAACCCCCTCTAAACCCAGGCACATACAGGAGGGAATCCTCGAGGATTGGACTGGCACAACCGTGTAAAAGAAGAAGTTCAGTAAAAAAAAATCCACTCATTTCTAAAGAAATTTCCCAGATTAGATTTGTAAATCAAAAACCAATATATAACATGCAAGAATTGATCTGTTTTATATTCCTCAGTTACATTTTTGTGAAGCACATTTAGAAGATTTAGAACGTATTTGCGCCTGCTGGTTGAGCCATTATATGCTTGAGTTCATACATCTATTTGTGAGGCTATAAAACAGGCATCGACTACCCATGTAAATTGTGTTCTCCACAATAAATTATATGCATACTTGCAAAAATACATAACTGCTGTTGGTTGGCTTACGTAGGCTGAATACTAATGATGTTTAAAGTTGTATTGTCCCTCTTCTCGGGCCTAATTTAGCCTCTACATCAAAAATTATGTAGGAAAAAACACTTTATCCTCTCACTGAGAAATCAAATGGCACTTACGGGCATCCACATATCTTTCTTTTATGAAACACCACCATTTTCATACTAATTTTAGCTGCAGAGGGTTCATGGCAAAGTCTGTCTGGTGCAAACCTCTGAGGAGGATTCAGTGTGTGCACACAGGCAGGGCTGTGTAAAATGGGATTTGGGGGTTTAGAGAAATGGGCTGGGGCTGGGGACAGGCTCACAGGCAGCGGATCCTTCCTGGCAGCCGGGCTGTTTTCCATTCCCGAAGTTCAGAGGGTGTTTTAGCCCCACCCCAGGGCTCAGGGCAGAAATCCCGGCACACCCTGGCGTGCTCCGTGCGGTGATTCTCGCTCTGCCCGCTGCCCATCACTGCAGCACCTTCCTGGGCACCTGTGTGGCAAAGCCTCAGCACTGGGTGCTGCTTGGGAAGGAGTGGCCAAAGGAGCACCTGCTTCTGGGGGCAGCACTGGGTGTCTGTGTCCTASCAGAGCAAAGCTCTGGCAGTGCCTGAGGTGCAGGAAATGCTCGTGGCACAGGGAGGGGATGCTGGTCCCCTGTCGCTGAGATCCACCCTCACTGGGCAGAGCACAGCACCCCCAGGATGGCTCCCAGCACAGCCCCGTGGATGGGAGTGCTGCTGGAACACCACAGAGCCTCRGAGTTGCAGGGGCTGACAAAGTAACCCAGATATAATTTTCCTTTGTGTCAGTTCTAGCCACTAAAATTAGTATTAAGAGACACAGAAAGCTCAGTGGAGTTTTCCCAGTTTATCCTGCGGCTAATCTTTTTATATCTCTTTTTTTCCCTTTTTTTTTTTTTTTCATTCTTTAAAATCAGGGGGAGGGGAAGCCCTCACTCCCTGCAGCTGGCATGTCTAAACTCCTAACATATGTGCTTCTTATCCAACATACAGTAGCTTAGGACTTTTCAAAAACACAGAACCCCCGAATCCAATAAAATTGCAAATTTCACTGTATTTCACAATATCCTAAATAAACATGAACAGCGTGCATTTCTCTTCCTGGCATCAAATATTAATCTGTCCGTGGTGGGAAATGTGCTTTCCATCTTGTGTGCGCTCACATTGGGTAAACACTTGGGAGATTGCTATTCCAGACCTTTCATTCTCTCCTAGAGTCAAGAGCATGACAAATTTTTCTCCTAATTACACCTGCCACTGTTTGCCTTCTAATACTGTAAATCCTCCATCACATAGTTTTTCAGATTCAGGATTAGGTTCCTCCTCTGTCATACAAATGATGGGAGGTGCAGTGGGAAGTTGGCAATGCACATTAGGGATRTTTAGGGTGGGCTGGCTCTGTTTTCCTGAGTGAGGAACCTGCGTGAGCAGAACTCGATCCAGGTTTCATGTGTGCTGTTGAATCTGGGTTGGTTTTTCTGGGTGTTTGGGAGCAGCAGAGCCCCTCCCTGTGTCTGAGAGCACAGCCCCGTGCTTGGCTCTGCTCTCCACTTTATTTGGCTTTGGCTGATATTGGGAATTGCGTTATTCCCCTGGTCTCTCTCTGGCTGCAGGGAGGAGGCTGAGCAGAAGGATGCCAGCAAACAGAAATGAAATRGTCACAGGGGGGACAGAGGGTCCTGCTCTGCCCAGTGCTCCTGGACCACAGCAGGGTCCTCATGGGCAYCGTGCCCAGGGAGCCCTGGAGGTGYCCCAGGCCAGGCTGGACAGGGCTTGGAGCAGCCTGGGACACTGGGAGGTGTCCCTGGKGCAGTGGGMGGTGTCCCWGKKRCAGTGGGAGGTGTCCTGCCCRTGGCAGGGGTGGCACTGGATGTGCTTTAAGGTCCCTTCCAACCGCAGCCACTCTGGGATCCTGTGATCCCAGGCCTGTGAAATCCAGGGATGTGTTTCTGGAGGCTGTGCTGTGTTTGCCTCGTTCTGCCGGAGGCTGTGACAGTGAAAGCAGCCCAGGGCAGGCAGTGGGATGTGCGGAGGCAGAGAGCAGCGGTGGAACAGGAACCCCGGGCTGCCCTTCCCTGGCTCTGTCCCTCACCCTGCAGGTGCCAGAGGGACGGGGGCAGCAGCCCCTGCTGCATTTCTCCTGCTCTGGCTTYATGTTTAAGTGAAAGCCTCTTGGGCAAAGAGGCCGTTTCGCTTTGCTGCTGCAAATCCTCCATTAACGCCTTGCAGCAGGGGGGCCCAGAAATYGGGCCAGCCCCGAGCTAATCGAGAGTTAATACACAAATGATGAGCGGGGAGAGGACCCGACTCGTGATACGGGTGAAGGGCACGCAGCGAGGAAGAACAGCGGCAGAGATGGCCACGGTGTGTGTGTGTGTGTGTGTGTGTGCCTGGGCTCCAATTGGGCGTGAAAAGAGTTTGCACACGACCTTGGGACGTGTGGGTATCCCAAATACAGCGTGGATGTGACACATCCCAGTGCCACTTGTGCCAAGTGCCACCCCAGTGCCATTAGTGCGCGGCTGCCACCCCAGTGCCATTTGTACCCAGGTGCCATCCCAGTGCCGTTTGTACCCAGGTGCCATCCCAGTGCCGTTTGTGCCCGGCTGCCACCCCAGTGCCATTCCCGGCGGTGGCAGGGTTTGGGCAGAAGGAGCCGGGCACGGCCCCGGTGATTCCCAGCGGCCCGGGAGGGGCTGTGGCTGTGACCCGCTTGTGACCCCGGCAGAGAAGCGAGGCAGCGTTTGGGTGGAACGCAAACAAAAGGTTAAAYGCTGCAGCTCCCTGCTTAGACAGAGCCGATCCTTCTGAAGAGTCTGTGTCCCCCYTTTAATTGGTTCTTTATTTCACGCAGTATTTCCTTCTGCTTGTGCTCCCTCTCCCCTGCACTTGTCCACGCAAACTCGCCCACTCCCCTCCTTACAACATCTTACCAGCAGCCACTTGAGCACCGAGCCCTCTTTACCGGGGGCTGGATGACATCTCCCTCACACGCAGCACGTTTAATGAGTCAAACCTCTCAAGGCTTCCAGGTTGCCCTATTTTTTTATTTTTTCTTTCCCGTGGGTGGCGAAGGCTGGCGCGGGGCTCAGCTTTGGCAGAGCGAGGTGTCCGTGCTGCTCCCAGCGCGTTGGCCCTGCAAGCAGCGAGTCACGGACAATATGTCACAGCTCAGCAGCCCCGAGCATCCCTCGCTTTTGTCTCCTGCCCGCAGCGGGGAGAGGAGAAGCGGAGCTGCAGAGCCCAGCCCGCCTGCTGCCCTCTCTCCTCCTGCCCTTCCCCGGCAGGAGGAATCCCAAACCCATCCAATCTGTCTGCTGGAAAGCTTCCAGAGAAAGTTACCTTCTCACTGTGCCTACTCTTGCGTCGTCACCCCGCTGCGGGGAGTTTACGTAGGGTAAAGGTAAAATGGAAGTGTTCGAGGTTTGTCCTGGCACAGAAGGATGCCAAAAATCCCGAGGCAGATGGCTCAGCTCCCAATCCTGTGGCCAAGCCTAGGAAAGGGTTAAMATCAGCAGCGTTTAACTCGGCAGACACAGCTCTGCGTGTCACACATCGCTCCTTCCAGCTGATCCACTGGCTCCCAGGCAGGTTGGTGACACGGCCGAGATCAGACAGGGAATTTGAGGGGTTTATGCTAAACAGGACCAGCTGTGCTGATCCAAACTGGCTCCGTGTGACCAAACTTCCCCCGTTCTGCAGAGCTGGGAAAGCAAAGCAGAAGGAGAAGCCAGGTGTCCTCCCTCGGAGTGGTGCTGGCCGCTCCCGCTGATGAATGAGCGCGGGACATAAACGTTGAACTTTGATTAATTCCCAGTGTCCAAAGCCCGCTAGAACTTGGCCATTTGGCCTCATTGAAAGCGGCACTCAGATGTCACCGTGAYAGGAAAAGCAGAAAGCACCTCCAGCGGCAGCCGTGGCTGTAAAACACGGGCAGGAGGAAGTGACAGCTCGGAGYCATCTCGCTGCCCATCCCTGCAGGGCCGTGCCGTGAGCGGCCCCGCTCCCGCTCCAGCCGCAAACAAACGAGCTGGGGCACTCCGTTAAAGGTGTTTGCCTTCRTTTTAGCCCCTCAGCTGGAGTTTATGAAGTCGTTGTTGAAGATAAATAGGAGCTGCTGCAGTAAGTTCAAACTGGTTTAGGGAACTGTAGGTCCCAGTCCCAGAGAGGGTGGTTTTCTCACCTCGGTGCACTTTCTGTTTTCCTTGGGGGTGTTTATGGTTTCAGGCTTGACCCGAAGCATTGGCAATGCTAATGACATTTCAAAGGAGCATCGTGGATTTATGATCCTGTCATTCCACTCAGAGCTTTCCAAATGCCAGCTCAGACATTAATTTCTGCTGTTTGCTGGTGAGCAGGTCAGTGGGACCCTCGGAACGTGCTGGGAGCCAGGCAGGGGATGTCTGGGCCAGTCCTGATCCTGCCACGATGCTCAGATACTGAATTTCCCACAGAGGGGCCCTACACACTTGACTCCCTGTCCTACACCAAGCTCCAGAAACCAACACTGAATCAAACATGAGAGGGGAAAACCYCAGTCCCCTCCCAGTTTGTCCCCTTCACACCGACAATGCTCTGCCTGAGGTGAGGAGCTGGGTTTGCCTGCTCAGAGCTGAGRGCTCCCCAGCACAGAGCCATTGCAATTCCCCAGGTGAATATTCGAGGTAGATGCACATACCTACAGAGCTTTTCACAATATTGTAATTATATTTATCTTCCTGCTCTTGCTTGTAAATATTTTTTTCCTTTCTTTTTTTTTTTCCTGTGGTGGAAGATGAAAGCCAGTRTTTTATGGCCCAGCCTGCCCCTCTCCATCCCCTTGCAGCAAACTGGCAAGGTGCTGTCACTTGTGTCACTCACATTTGTCAGTTTGAGGGTGTTGCCCTGTTTCCAGCAGCAGGAGCCTTTCCCTGCAGTGGATGAACCCTGGGGCAGCCCTGAGCTCCCTGCCAGGGACCCTTGGTGCTGCTGAGCCTCCCCTGCAGCCCCAGCACCCTGGGCAGCCCAGCAGCACCACTCGAGTGGTTCCTGGGTGCCAGGGTCCTTCTGGAGGAGAGGACGGGAAATAATTGAGCTTCTAAAATAAGCACTCGCTCCCTCCTTGGTGTTAATGAGCGRATGGGATTTAATTAATTCGGTCCAGCAAGTGGGTCAGCGCTTTCCTCAGCCAGGGAAAGGTGCCGTGGATGGGGAGCACAGCAGAGGGTGCTGCCCCTTCAATGAGCATGTCTGGTTTTGTGCAGAGAGTTTGCTGGGCTTTTTGGCTGACTTCAGAACCTTCTGAAGGCCCTTGGCTGCTGCACCTTCCAGGGCACCAGCAAAGAAACACAAATCAGGCCAATGTGGGGTGTGTGTCTGCCAGCCAGATTCTGCATCACAAAACTGGGACCGTTTTAGCCTGTGTGAAAACAAAATCCCCCTCTTTAGAGCCCCGTGGCAAAATAATGAACCCCACACTCCTCCCAGCCCTGCTGCCTGTAAACAATTAATGCAGCCACAATTCCTGCTGCCCGAGGATCCTGAGGGGAACCCAGGGATGCARCTCTGGCCTCAGCTGAGGTGTCTCACTCCTGCTCAGTGTTTCTGACTCGAGCTGGTTTGTATCTGCCACCTTTTATTTAAACATAGGAGGTTTTTTAAAATTTAAATTAGATCTCGGAAAATAGATACTGTGCACCTTTGTGTTGGTAAGAAAAAGAAGTGGTGTCATTCATGTCAGATAATTGGTGGTTTTAGCTCTCTGCAGAATAAATTACAGCAGTCATATAATGGCCTTTCATCCAATCACTTCTCTACTCCAGATCTAGACTTGAAATGAGGTTTGTTGAAAACATCATTTCAGGGATTATTGACCACAGCAAAACCTTGTTGTACATGTTCTTTGTATGTATTGAAAATGCACAAGTTAAAAAGGTAATAGTTGGTGCTTTGCCAGTGGATTGGAAGGACCAGCAGGAGGGATCTGTTTGTGGGGACACACTCCGCTCTCCTCTCCCTGCTGAGTGAGGATGGGGGCACCGGGAGTCACTGGGAAGGAGGCTGTGCCACCCTTGGGCTGGTTTGTGGGCTCAGATGTGGGCACTGAGTCAAACAACAGCCAGACTGCTGGGGGTGTTGTGCTGTGTGTGCCCTCTGAGCTCTCATCCTCCGTGTGTTCAAACGCCCGTGGTTCAGGCAGGGTGCAGAAAGGCACCTGCACACGGTGAGGGAGCTGTGCAGGTCACTTTTCAGGCCTTGATTGCCTTTTTTATRTCCATGCCTGCAATCCCTGCCCCTCCCTCAGCCCCTCAGTGCTGCTGAAGTGCATCAGGGCACTCTYGTCTGGGTGCCAAGGAGTTCAAACCAATCTTTACGTGGGAAAAGGTTAAAAGACAATGTGGTCATAATCTGCAAATACCAACTCAGGGAAGAGTCAGAGACAGTAAAAGACTCTGAAGCTGAACAGGAGGAAAAATAAAATATCCAGCAAGGTTCCGTGCCTGGGAACTGATGGCAGRGAAATTCAAATGAGAATTGAAGAGTGTGTTTTGACAGTCACAGTAATTAACCATTGGAGAAAATTGCCAGGGGATATGGGAGATGCTCAATCACTCACAAGTCTTATAAATRCAGGCAGAATGTCTTTATAAAACAAAATGCCATTTATTGGGGGAAAAGAGCAAAGTTGTGGATGAGCCACTGGAGCTGAGCCTGGGACATTCCTGAGTGTGAGGCCAGGATCAGCTCAGGGGATGCTGCTGGAACTTAAATCCAGGGATCTGCTGCTCCACAGGTTTTGGGCAGTACAGACCCCAGTGGTGCCTTGCACACTTTCAGTTCTTTCTCTTTCTGCAGGAATCCAGGGACTTGCTGGTTCTGATGTGAACAAAGCCCTGGCTGAGRAACGTGATAGTTCCCACCAAAGCTGAGCTGGTCCTGCAGCACTTGTAGAGTCAGATAATTGATCATTTTCTTGTCTAGGGATTTTTGAAATTTGGTCACCTCTGTCTGCTCTGTGAAGAAATCGCATTTTCCTTTTATATTATATTAGTATTTCCTATTATATTCGCTCTATTTTCCCACTTCTTTCAATCTCACCCGTGACCTGCCAGCCCAGGTGGTGGTTCTGGAGCAGTGGCCGTTCTCTAAAGCAGTCCAGGGGGTTTGGATTTGCTGATGGGACTGGGGTTTGGCACACTCCTGAGCAGCTCGGGAAGCTGCAGCTCCTCCTGCTTCTCTCCGTGTGCTCGGGAAAGTTCCCTGAGCTCYCTCCTGAGCCCGGGAGGGAAGAGCCTGCCCGGGTGCTCTCCAGCACTGATTTCCAGTTCCCCCTGCGATGAGGGACAACCCCGCCATGGGCTGTGGAAGGGGAGGGGACACCCCGTGCCTGTCTCTGTGTCTCAGGGCTTTTCTCTCCTCCCYGTTCTCCTTTCCCCCAAACCCCCGGGTCCTGCCGAGGAGCTGATGCTGCTGGCACGGGGCTGCCCGGAGCGAATCCCGTCTCTTTTCCCATCGCTGCCCGCCCCGTGCGTGTCCCAGAGCTCCATCGCTGCCTTGGATGCGGCTGTTCCTGCAGCCAGACGGCTCCTGTGCCTGCCGCCTGCCAAGCCTCCCATTGCCCTCCTGCTGCAGCCTCCAGCTGTTTGGAATTTGCTTCCAAAACGCACCGAGTGCGGGGTTTGATTTTTTTTTAAACAAATCTCCAGATGGATACTCGCTGATCCCGGGTTTTTTTTAAAGCTGTGTCGTTTGGGGAGAGCAGCTTGTGGCTCCGAAGGAAATAATAGAGACAGGGTGGGGAAAAAAAAATAATCCCTGTCTTTGCTTCTGGATGGAGTTCACACSCAGCGAATCGGGAATAAAATCCCTGCACTCAGAATTGCAAAATTCTCCAGAAACAGGAAATATCCTCATCTTTTCTCCCTAGTCTGTRGTGTGTGGATCTATGGCAGAATGTCTGAAGCAATTATTCCCCATATTCCCATTGTGAATCAAAGGGACTTCTGAGATATCCAAAGGCAAAAAAAAAGCAGTGAAACAGTAAAAGTCTGAGAATTCCCAARCACCCAGCCATGCAGGTTAACCCTTGTGAGTGTGGCATGGCCCACACCTCAGCCTGAATGGAAAATGCAGATTATTGAGCAAGGACAGGAGCCAGTGCTTCACTGGGAGGGAGCCCCAGTGCCAGGTCCCAGCTGCTGGGGGGTGTGTGTGGACATGGAAGGGAAAAATACCCCTTCAGGAGCATCAGATATGGTCCTTTGGCAAAACCAGGATTGATTGAGAGCTTTACAAAGGCCTGAAGGTGGTTTTGGGAGGTGAGAAGAGTTCCGGGGTGGGGCTGGGACCCGGCGGGGAGCAAAGTCACAAACCCTGCACAGAGGAACGGGGTTCAGAGGGAACCTTGACCCCTCTCTGAGCTTCCAGGCGCTGCCCTGGCGGCAGGCTGGGCTTGCTGTGGACTTCATTAGCGAAAGGGAAAACGTCTTCATCCTGCCCGGCGCTCCCGGGGGACTCGGGTTAATGGGAACCGGGGCACGGCAGCGCCGGGACTTTGTCGGGTCCGGAGGAACAAACCGCGCTYTGATTGTTCCCTCCACGAGGAGATCGGGGCGGAGATAGGGTCCAGCTGTCCAGCCATCTAGGAGACTAATTAGTCCAATTAATTAAGAAGTTGCTCCGCGTTTCCCCAGTGTCACACGGGGCTCCGAGAGAGAGAATGACAAGGGTGTGGAGAGCGAGAGGTCATAGGGAAAGCTTAATGYCTGTTGGGGTAGATGCACAGTAATTAAGTGACAATAGACAGGAACTTCGCTGCTAGAAGAGTGCTAATTAAAACCTGTAGGGTCCTGTTCTCCCTCCGGGGATGCAGCATGTGCCCCTGTGTCCCACTGGCCCAAAGGGGGCCTGGTTTTAGGAGCAATTTACTCCTTTTGGGCTACAACAAGCCTTTTACTCCCTGGCTCTTGCACAGGGACCATTTAATGCGTGGTGGATGTGCCCAGGATCTCAGGAGGCTTCTTGGACCTGGGGAACCTCTGTGGGGAACTGAGGTTAGGTCCGTTTTAGGGGTGGGAAGATGAGGCCTGAGCAGGGATCCAGGAGGGAAGCTCAGTGCCATCCTTCAGCCAGGAGCATCAGATTCAGGGGGACCTGCTCTGTGAGGAGCTAACTTGGTTTACATCCATAACTCTGTGTCCTGGCTCCTTCTTACAGCCCAGGAAGGTCCTTTCCTCCCCAAGGTGTTGGGTTGGGGGCACCCCAAGGCCGTGGGCAGCCTGGCAGCCAAGAGGACACCCGGTGACACCGAGCAGGATATTCCCTTATCCCTGCCTGCGCTCTCCCTTCTTCACACCCACAGCAGGGAGATCCATCCTCGGCTGAAACCCAAGCAACAAATGTTAACATTTCATTTTAAAACCTAAGCCAATCCACTTGGTAATCCAGACACGGCATCCTGAGTGAGCATTGCTGTTGGATAATCACACAGTGGTGTGGCCTTTTGCCCCCGTGCCTCGCACAACACACCCGAGGCATGAGATTAGGCTCCAATAATAACACACCCCGTTGTGCCTTTTTGCTCAATTGATAAACCTGCTGTATTAGGAGATATTGTCATAAAACTGAATGGCACCCTGTAAACCTGAATCACTCTCTCTTCTGTGGAGCCAGGGAATTAGATGTTCCAGCTCCTGTCTTGGCTTTATTTCATGTCCCCAATATGCAAGAGACTATATAAGCTGCTGCTTTATTGTTTTTAAAACACTGTGAGCAACGCTGGTGCTGTATAAATATCTATTTTATATACTTTGATTCCTGTCTCACTCACTGCTGTGGAACCACACAGGTCGGTTTTGGTTTAAATCTTGCCTGGGAAAGGAGAATTTCCCCCTTTTTTCCTGCAGAGAGCACGTGAGGGGAGATGCTGCTGCTGTACATTGAGCTGAGGGTTTCCTGTTGTGATTGCAGGTTATAAATGTACGAGAGGCACACTGCCAGAGTGTGCAAGGGGCAGCTTTGAGCCCTCTGCCATTCCTGCTGCTTGAGCTGCAATTCCATRARCAGAGCAGGGAGAGCCCAGGCATGGAGAGGACGCTGCGGCTGGGGCGGGGTGGCAAACTAGAAATGGGCTGGTTCTTCACTGTAAATGCATTTCCCATCC
>CADDXX010000070.1:1383385-1468232 GCA_902810485.1 Alauda arvensis | reverse complement strand
CTCCCGGCGGGAGGAGGCGGCTCCGCCGGCCCCGCGGCCGCTTCTCGCCCGGCCCGGCCCTCCCCGGGCTGCGGATTAACCAGGAAGTGATACAAAAGGCACATATGCTCCTGTGTCCAGTCCTGTCTATTCATATGTGTGTTACTTAGCCTAATAAGGATTAGACTTAATGAATTGGAAGGAGTTAACAATATAAAGAGGCAATAGAAAAAGGCCTAAGTAGTCGTAATTCCATTTCATGTAGCTTTGGTGTTGCTTTGCTTTCAGCGAATAGGTGTAATCCTCTTTGAAATCAAAGGTGGTACAAAGTATGAATTTAAATTTGACATTTACAGCTCCTGTAAGATTTAGTATTCCAGAAAGGTTTGCTCTTCAAGAGGGAAAAAAAAAAGCCCATGCCATCTGCTCTCCAGGACTGTCCCTCCATGGCTCCTGCACAAAAGTTTCATGGCAGTGGGGCTGTTCCAGCAGCAGAAGTGCTGAGGCYTGGGGATGGGCAGCAGCTGGAGTTACACCTCTACCCTTTGCTCTGAGGATGGATTTGGGTTGATTTAACTCCGTTAGTTTGCAAAATGGTGAATGTCATGGATTGCTGTGTGGGCAGTGGGAGCTGCAAGCCTGACCCCTTCCATCCATCCCCACCTTCCATCCTTCCCAACCTTCCATCCATCCATCCATCCATCCATCCATCCATCCATCCATCCATCCATCCCCACCTTCCATCCCTCCCAAACCTCCACCCACCCCCCAGTTCCATCTCTCTGGAGGCAGCAGTGCCCTCCCAGTCTGTTCCCAGTGCTGGGTGCCAGGGACACAGGGACACTGCCCAAGCACAGCCACCAGGAGAGTGGCACTGCTGGCACCAGAGTCACCTCTGCTGTGTTTGCCTCATGAGTGGCCCTTGGGCCACTTGCTCAGGTGATTTTTCTTCATCTCTGAGAACTTTTTAGAGCCCATGTCCCATTTGGACCTTGCTTTTGCTGTGTGTTCCTCTTCAAACACATGTCCCACACCTTTGGGAACACCATCCCTGGGGAAAGCCCAACGTGGCCCTGTGGTGGCTGGGAAATAGGAAACCCAGGTGGGGGAAGTTGGAGWGTTTGAAGTGGCAGAAATCGATGGGCTGGGGGTGCAGCTCCTCTCCTCCTCTCCCCCTGTACAGTGTGTGCATCAAAGCTGTCCTCCAAGATATTTTTTCCTCGCTCCTGAAAGCAGCCAGGCTCTGCGTGGAGGTGTCATTTGCTGCCTGTCCCTTATGTCATTGATTTTTAAGTCGTTAATTAACGCTAGGTGTCAGCCTGGAAGATGAATTCTGGCCCTACTCTCCCTTCTCTTTTGTTTTTTGGATTGTAAATGTTATAGATCGACCATGATGGAGGGATGAGGGGTCAAAGGACATGAGAGCATCTCTGCATATGTGCACACAGTCCTCCCGAACTGCCCATCTGTATCACTCAATAGCTGGGGACGGGTGGCGGGGGGGGGACACGTCCCTTTTGTGCCCGTGTCACTTCAGATAGAGACACAGCAGCTCGGGATGGATGGTGTGCCCTGGCGGTGTGCTCATGCGCTGCACGGGAATGTCCTCGCTGCCCAGCTGGGCCACAGCCGGGCTCGCCCTTGGCTTTTTCTTSCCTCGGCGGAGGGAGCAGGGAGGAGGCAGCGCTGCTGGAGAGGCAAGGTTAAACACCTGCACAGCCCCTGGCCAGGATACCGAGGGTAAGGGCAGCAAAAAGCACTCAGTTCGTGTGGCAGGAGCAGAGTGTTGGGCAGGAGGGCGTTCCAAAGGTTAAGGTACTCTGCAGGATTTGGGGATTTGTGAAACCTGATCCATTCCCAAAGCCCCAAAACAGGGTGTTCTTCAAAAGCCCCTTTAGAGACCCCAGGGGTCAATGCTATCTTTGCTGGTGTTCCCTGGTCTCATGGTTTTTCCTCTCTGCTGTATTTTGCTGACTGACCATGGAGGAGAGCTGCATTCTCCCACTTTCCCTCCTTCSCACCTCCCTCAGCTCAAGTTCACCGCCTGCTCCCTTCCTCCTGCAGCCTCTCCAGAAAACATCTCCCCTTGGAAGCACCACAAACAGCAGGGCTGAGTGGGAGGAGACGCCGTGCTGCTCTGTGGAACTTTGGGATGTTTGACTTTCTGGGCACTGCTGAATGACTGATTGATGGTGCTATAATAAAAAAAAAAAAAAAAAAAAAAAACCACAAACAAAAACCCCTCAACTCCGGGAGCGTGAATTGCAGATGAGCTTTGGGAGGAGGCGGCGCTGGATTTTCCCACACGGGGCTCCACCCCGGGCTGAGCTTGCTTTCCACCTTGGAGGCTGATCCAGCCACACGCACTCTGCTAATCCACTGTCCCCTCACTGTACTGTAAATCAATGGCAGGTCACTGGAGCAGCGTGGCCGTGCTCTGGGGTTAAGAGCGGGCTCAGCCCCGGTGCCTCCAGGTCACTGCAGCCTCACAGCCTCCGGGGGGATCCCGCCCAGCCCGGGATTTGGGGCTAAGCTTTTATGAAGTGGGAGAATAACACCTGCCATGGCCAGGAAGGGTTTTGTGGGAGAGCTTTGGGTCGTGCAATTAATCATTAACTGCGTTTTGCTCCTTTTTTTCCTCTTTCCAGAGGACACACGGAGCTGAGCTGAGGTCATGGAAAGTCCTGTGCCCAACAGCCAGCTCTCAATGTGCCTCCTCCTCTGCTGTTTTGCAAATCTTAGAGTATTTCTAGAGTTCTGATAATTTTTCTTATCCTGCCTCACTTTTTCTCCTGAGAATTTCTCCTTTTCCATGTGTGTATCCATACAGATGCACAGAAAAAAAATACAGAACATTCTTAAATTGCTGTTGTTAGGAAGTTGAGCTGTGGCTCCTGTGAGTCTGTGAAGTTCACTCAGGTCTTGCAGGAGGCTCCCGGGGTAATGTCTGAAATTTGGGAGCAGAGGGTGCAGGCAGGATTGGCAGATCTGGGCACGACAGAAATCCACCCCCAAAGGAAAAGCCTGACTTTGGTTCACTCCTGGAAAACACAAACCTGGCTGAACTCCTCARTCCTGGGGACTTGTGTGTGAGCTTGTGGGTTTGGCTGAGAGCAGGAGCATCCCCCTCTGTGCCTGAGATTCAACCCCACGCACAAACCTCTGCAAAGTCAGCTCTCTGCTGCCTGCCAGCCTCTGGGGACACTGATCTGAGCCGTGGGTGACCCTGGGGACGATGTGTCCTGTCCTGTGTCAGCCCCCACAGCAAAGTGCTGCATGAGAGAGCATCTCCTGCAAAGCCAAGGAGCAGAGAGCAGCAGGGGACACGTTCCCCTAAATCAAACTGAGCACACAGCCAGGCCCTGCTTCCAACAGGACACYGGCTCTGGAAAATTTACAGTGTGCTTGGTTAAGGCGAGTCATTTTATTCCATAAGCAGCGCTGCAGCGTGGGGTTATTGCAGTGCTGCCAGCACGGGCTGTAAATATCCCCRGACAACAAAACTATTCATTAAAGAAATGTACCCTCAGCCGTCCGGCCTTAAGTTTGCTGACACTTAAATCCCCCTCTCTAATGGTGCTCGTTATTGAGGCTGACTGCAGCCATAGCCCCGCAGCTCCTGCTGCACGGGGACACGGGGGATGATCTGTGGCACTCCTGAGCCGATCCCTGCCTTCCCTCTCCTCTCAGCTGYCCACAGCACGGTGTCCATGTCATGCTCCTGCACCCCCAGCCCAGCGTGGGGTTCATGCTGATCCCTCAGGCCGCATCTTTCATCCAAATCCTCGCTGCTTTCCCCGTTCAGAGCACGCTGCTGTTGAAGTGACATCTTAATGCCACTTATCTGATGGATCTGTTACCTGTCTCCCTACGTGGGGAAAGGGCTGAGAGAATCCTTTAATCATTGCAATTGCAGAAATACGGCTTAGGCAAACCTCTAGCGATGAACAGCAGGGGACAGGCCCCAGGGGATGGCTGGAGCTGTGTCAGGGAGGGTCAGGCTGCAGGTCTGGGAAAGGCTGGGCAGGGCCCCGAGGCTGCCAGAGCTCCCGGAGCCTTTGGACAGCGCTCCAGGGACGCCCAGGCTGGAAYTGGAGCACCTTGGGACAGTGGGAGGYGTCCCTRCCCATGGCASGAGGTGCTGTGAAGGTCCCTTCCAACYCAAAYCTCTCTATAATTGTATTATTGYACGATCTGACGAGTCCCTTTTCACGGGTAAAGCGCTCCTCCCCACACAGTTCGGCACTTTGTGCCAGTTCCAGAGCAAACCAAGTTGTACAAACAATAATTAACAGTAACAAATGTGCAGATTTAAGGGAGATACGCAGGAGCAACTTAAGGGACAGACAGGGCATCTTTCAGGGGATGCGTTAACGAGGCACGAATTGATTGCGCAGCGTTGCTGGGGAGGGCTGGAAGCGCCTTCTCCCAGCAAACGCCTTTTCCCATTTTTATCCCGGTTTGGAAACAACTTCCAGCCCTTCCGTATCGTGCCCGTCCGAAACACGCGCAGTGTTTAAGGAGCCCGTGTTGAAGCTGAGCGATGTCAGCACACAGCCCCGGAGCTGCCGGCGGGGCGCGGGGTGTCCCGGGCTGATTCGTGCCTCTGCCTCCCCTCCTGGCACCTGATCTTTCTTGCAAACGAGCCTATTCTGCCTCAAGGGTTCTCTACCGATTAAGTAATAAATAAATAAGGATAAAACGGCCTTGCCTAAAATAATTTTGGAGGTTAAAAAAGAGAAGGATGGAGGCGGGGGTCGTTGCTATTGATCTGAGCTGTTTAAGACATCGCGGCTGCTTTTCTGCATTAAATGGCAACGGGTTTGTGAGGGGAATACGGAGGAAAGAGTGAAAAATAACAACGGTGCATGAGATGGAGGGGTTTATTTGCCAGCAGGGATYGGTTTGTTTGTTTAGCTTTTTCTTGGCTATTCCTTACTATCCACCACGTGCTTGCAGCAGTGTAGCAGATTTCCCCGAACTCGGTTCCCTCTAGTGAATGTTGCTTTTTAAATCGGGCTTGCAGAAGTTTATTTTTGGAAGCCCAGGAAGGAATCAGGCCCTAAATCCCTTTCTTCTTAAACTCTCAGGTTCCAGGTTTGTGTGACGTTATTAAAGCTGACACCCTGTAATCTGGCAGCCCTCAGATGGTGCCTGTGATAGCCCTCACTGCTGGGGCTGGGGCTGCTTTTCCCGCTGTGCATCTCTSCCCCAGGAGAGGGGCTGAGCTGCCYGCAGCCCCTGCAGCTCACCCACAGATGGCTGATCCATGTAGGGCTGCTCGGGGAGGGGAGGGCTCTGGGGTGGTGCTTTTTGTTGTGCCTCACCTGAGGTGTGGGAGGYGGTGTTTTATCTGCCAGGGGACAGGGATGGGTCGGGGACTGGGAGGAAATCCTTCCCTGTGAGTGGTGAGGCCCTGGCACAGAGCAGCTGTGGCTGCCCCATCCCTGGAAGTGTCCAGGCCAGGTTGGATGGGGCTTGGAGCAGCCTGGGACAGTGGGAGGTGTCCCTGGCCATGGCAGGGASTGGGAACRAGATGAGATTTAAGATCTCCTCCAGCCCATTCTGTGATCCTGTCTCACACAAAAAGATGCCCAGGCACTGATGTTCTGCCCAAGGTGGGGTCACCTCCACCCCTGTTCTCTGTGTCCCAGCTGTGAGAGCAGCTCAGCTGGAGCTGCACACAACTGCAAAGCTCTGGCAGTGCTGCCTGTGATCTGTGTTTGGAAAATAAAAGGAAAAGGAACTCTATAATGTTTTATGGCTCCTGCCATGGCAGTGTCACACCCCACTGTAGCAACCGCAGTGCTCAGCCTGACGTGAAGGGGAAGCCAAGGGCAGGCAAAGAAAAAAAAAAAATCCTTGTTTTTTTGATATTATTAAACTTCAAGTATTCCAAGTTGCTACAAATAATAAAGAGTAAATTTAAAAGGGACTGTGAAAAATGGGGCAATGAACATCTGTGCTGTGTTGATTTATCTGGCAAAAATAAGCAGAGGAGTGAAAGCAGGAGCAGGAGCAATTCCTCAGGCGCCTCGGCTTGGTGCAGGGACGTGTTTGCTGCATGGCAAAGAGCAGCGTGGGGCTGGGGTGAGAGGCCAGGCCCCAGCCTCTGCTGCTGCAGCCTCTCATCTTCATCTTGGTGATGGGGAGGGAAATATTGACAGCAGGATGGTGCTCTCTGCCTTGAATGACAGGCCATATGTTTGTAAAACAGTCTGAAGTGCTAAATAGAAAAGGCCCGGGCRAGTGGAGAGAGACGGATTTTCTCTTTACATGTAAAACTTCCAACTCTTGGCAGGAGCCCAGCAACAATTAATCAGCAGGAGCCTTTTAGAAAGGCTCTTCCTAGGAAATAAGGGTACAGAAAAATCCTTTAAATTAAACATAATTTAAAACAAAGTAGTGTGTCAATAGGGGGGGGGGGTGGAAAAGAGAATGGACTTGCAATAAATACAGATTACTTGGTATAAATCCATCAGGCCTGATCCTGTCCGTGCCGCCGTGGCTTCCTTGGCACTGGGTTTTTGGCAGGGATGAGCAGGATGGGGGATKCAGGGGTGCCCCGAGGGATTGCAGGCAGTGAGGGGTGGGAGCAGAGAGGGGTGGGAGCCCCGGGAACTCCCCAAAACCCGGGAGCCCCTGGAAAGGAGCGGGGCTCTCACCATGCAGCAGTGAGCAGGAGAAATGCTGCTGGGGAGGGAGGGACAGGAGGAGGAGATCGGATTTCTAAGCACCCTTGAAACCAAAGCTGCACTGTTTATAAACTTCCATAAATATTAATTGATATTTAATAAGGTAGGCAAACACAAGGGAAAGTATTGTTTTGGCCAACTCCTACACAGCGRTGCCAGCCGAGCGTGAAAGAGTTTGTGTAACTTTGCTCAGGGGTTAAGAGCAGGTCACGGAAGGTCCTTTTCCCTGGCCGCTGTCCCAGCTTTTTCAGCTCTCAGGGAAGGCGGGAGGCTCCTGGGAACCGAACCCGAATACCTGCAGGCTGCAGGCTGGAACTGCCGGGCACCGCAGCCGGCCCCGCCGCGCCTTTCCGGGGGGATTAGGCTGCCCAGGGGTGACTGTTTGCTCAGATGGGCAGGCTGATGAGCTAATCACGGCTGTTAATTGATATGCTTTCCCACATAACTTGACAGATCAAACAGGTGGCCAATGGCCCTCGCACTGATTCGCGTCCCCTGCCGCCCGTGCGGATCGGATGGCAGGGAAATGGGTCAGTGTGCGAAAAGGACAGGCTTGGCACTCACCAGAGCTCCTCCATTCCCACCAGCCCTCCTCGGGAACACGAGTCCCTCACACGGCTCCTTTCTGCCATCCTCGCTGCCAAAGGGTGGAGCAAAATTCCGGGGAATGCGTTCCCTCCAATGATTTTCGGTGRCTTACCGAGGTTCTGCTGCCAGCTGCAGAGAAAAGAATCATGAAAGTATTTAAGTTTTATTTCTCATTCTCCTATCGTGCATGGGCTGATTCATGGATTTGCACCGAGACTCAGCAGAAAAATCAATGTCAAATAGAATGGAGGCTGATATTATAAAATTAAGATCTAAGATTTTCTGGCCGTAGAGCTGCACTCGGAGTCCATCTGTTACAGGGAGTTCATGGGGAAGTGGGGGCAGAAATGAGCCTCTTCCAGAAATGTGGGAATTCATCTGAYCTCGCTCCACACCTGGGCCAGCACCCAGCTCCTCCTTGCTGCTGGTGAGGCTGAGCTGCTGAAACCACCAGCCATGGGATATTTCACTATTCCTGTGCRTGGGGAATAGCCAGCTCTGTAGAGAAATATCTCCTCTGACCCCGCAGCTGGAATGCCAGGGCTCTCTATTCCATAACAAATCTCATTTTGGAGTCAATGGATGCAACATCTATTCTGGTTGTCCATGATTTTGGCTCGTTCCTGTGATTTTTCTTCCCGGGGAGGAAGGGAGGGAGGGAGGGAAGAAGCACACAGTGTATTTGTTGGCCACATGGGGAAATGGCCTTCCAGAGTCATTCCTCAAGCACTGAGAGCAGCCAGGGCCCTGCTCCCTGCACACTGCAGGATTGTTGGAGTGGAGGGAARAGTAGATCCATTGGAAAAGCATCACAGCTCCTGGGCATCAAGGGAAGGTYGGAGGCTTTACAGAGTTTGGAGTGAATTTTTGCCTGTYCTTTTTCTTTTCTRTTTCCATTTTTTTGGGAGGGGGAGAAGGAGTGATCTCGTCATTTAACCAGATGCATTTCCCAACTCCTGAGCACCTCTCCAAGCTGTGCCTTGTTTGGGAAGCACATCCAAACCCCAGCTCCCACTGCAGAGCCAAACAAACACTGAATTACAGACAAAGGCAGCTCTGCAGCAGCCTGCATCGAGCTCACCACTCGGAATCACAACACCCCACAGTGGAACTTTCACAAACCACTTTATCCATGTGTGGAATGGAATGAAATGAGCAGAGCCCCAAAGAAAACCCCGCGTTTGTCCTGGCAGTCTGCAGTGGAGCAGGGTGTCCCTGGCTCTTCCACGTGGGCTGTGTCCCCACACTGACAGGGGYTACCTTTGATGGGAGGCAGATGGAAAGGGGAAGTGCAGGGATTAATCCCTGTGTCCCAGCTGATGCAGCAGCCTGAGCAGGTGGYGGGGCTGAGGCTGTTCTGGGATAGAATGGTGAGATGGGAACAGCCAGGGAACTTCTGCCTTTGTGTTCCAAAGGCCACGATGGCATCTTTATTTGATAAAGGAATGGGATTATGTCTAATCCCCGCTCTTGGAGGCGTTTTATTACTTAGAAAACACTTCCTTCAAAGCRCCTTGGCTGTYRGGAGCGGGGTGTAAAACACTGCTCRTGGGAGAGGCAATGCCAGGKTTTCCAGGGATGAGCAGAAATCCTCAGATCCTTTCTGGTGGGGATGCCTTCAGATTAAAGGCATTTGTGGATGAAATTCTGAAATTGAAGCCAGGCTGTGCCTTTTAATGAGCATCTGATGAAGAGCCCAGAGCTGGAGCCACCCAGCTCAGATCAGTTTGTGCTCCCATSCAGGATGTTGTGCAGGAATTTAGATTCTTTCATAATGAATAATACATCCATGAAATGTGAGCCCTGTAAATTTAGGGAAACGAGCTGTCAAGTGACCCAAGGAGTAAAACTGAGGAGGTGAGTGCCATGAGCACAACACAGAGCACATTGTCTCGGGAACTTCCTTTGGCACCGCTGACAGGACACACTTGGCAGATCAAAATAAAAGCTCAAAGCGGGGCAGAGGAATGATGTGGCCGAGAGCATTCAGTGGTTTGAATCATTTCTGRTGCCATGACAGGCCTATAAACCAGGAGGTGAACTCTCCTGGCCCTTGGGGGGCTCCTGKGGGCGTTTTGGAGGAACATGGGTCATGGAGCTCCCAGTTCCACCAGAACAGGCTCAGCAAACTTCCTCAGAGCTGCAGCTCAGGCCCCTTTTTAGTCCCTGCACTTTCCTGTTCTCCGTGTCCTCACAGCCCAAGTGCTTCCAGGGGTTGTCTCATTTCGGTGCTCAAAGTTCCCAGGCCAAAATATCTGCTGAGTTTTGTTACTGGTGCAGATCAGGAGAATTCTCCCTCCCCTCGGGGAGCTCCAGCCTTTCAAACCAAGGCAATCCCTCCCTGGAGCCACCGAAAGCAAACCCTGTGACCTCAGCAGACATTTATCACCCCCCGAGGGCTGGGCAAGGTTCACTGAGCTTCCAGCACGGCTGGGACCGGGTGGRAGCTGGGAGAAATTCTCGGGTTTCATCTGGGGCTGGCGCTGAGTTTGGAAGCTGCAAGTTGTCCCAGGCTCCAGGAGAAACTAAACGCTGTTTTTTGCAGAGGAGGCACAAAACTGGGACCATGGCAGAGGTCTGAGAGGATTCATTTCATCAACTCCTTCTCAAATCAGTGCTTGCTCAGGGACTGTTCTAAGCCAGCTTCTCCTCACTCATGGTGGCTTTAGGAAGGGAGGGGTGGGAATGAGATGGTCTTTGAGGTCCTTCCAACCCAAACCATTCCATGGCCCTGTGGAGAAGGAGGGAGCTTCCCTCCCCCCAAGGTGACACAGGGATGTGTCCCACCTTTCCAGCCCTTGCACCCAAAAGCTTTTCCTTGCTCTCCCAATCTCTTCCTGCCCACATGGGAGATGTGGAGCCTCCTCCTCGCTGGCCACTGACCGAAAGCAGAGCTGCCTTTTATTCCAGAGTATTTCACCACACAAGTGCTTTTGAAATAAGGGAAAACAGGGGGAAATTGCAGTGGGCTTAGCAGACAAAATTGAGCAGTTGACTGTGGCAAGGCATACAGTACTTAAATGCAAGAGCTGATCTAATCGTTGTTCTCGAGGAAGCTTTTTGCTGCATTTTAGCACACAAAGCTTTTCGTTTTCTCTTTTGTGGCTTGAGCTGCTATTTAAGAAAGCAAAAATCAATAAACCTTTCCAGCTTTCAATCTTTCGCCCCAAAAGGTGTTTTTTTGGGTAGTGTTTTGTCATTCATAAGCTGTGGCGACAAATCCTTGACATCATTCGTGGGTAATATCGATCAGCTCTTCCGTTGCGCCAAAGGACAAATAGAAATCATTTATCTGTCTGGACTCCAAAACAGCAAAAGACAAAGGGCTCTGCCAGCCACCCATGACAATCAGCAGCTGAAGGTATTAGCAGGGGGTCAAGTTCAGAGGTCAGCGGTCAAACAGGTTGTCATCAGTTTCTCACAGGCAGCAGAGTGGAAAAAGCCAGCTGGGTTTTGTTTGCCAGACCCTGGGGCCTGGTGCTGGTGCTGGGTGCTGGTGTGGCCCAGGGGTGTTGTGGGTTTGGGTTCATTTCCTGTGAGTTTGGGGTCTTAACTCCAGCTTCCCTGTGGGACTGAGGGCCAGGCCCAGGCAAACCATAAGGAGCTGCTGTTGCTCTGAGCATCCCCAGGATCCCTTTGTTTTGATGTTGTTACAGGGTTTTGTTCCATTTTCTGCACATCTTTTGGGATCAGCACAGGCTCCTAAACTTGCTGCTTCAGATGTGTCTTCCATGAAGGTCTTGGCAAAAACCAGATTACTGAGCAAGCTGCTGCAGTATTTCCTTGGGTGTAGGGGAAGCATCAGTTCTACCCACGTTCTTCTTCCACCAAATTAGAATTAACAACCATCTCAGTCAATATTCAATGGGATGCTGTATGGACTCAGTCCCAGAGGGAAAACCTCCCTGGTCATGTCTCCCTAAACCTGGCAGTGTTGTGCCTCGCACATCCAAAATCTCCTCATGTTTTCTGAGAAGTCTTCAGGGTCTGCATCAGCAGGAAAAGCACCTAAAGCAAAATTGCTGCCTCCTTGGATTTGCCTGCAATGCAAATAGGCACCTAAAAATCCTCCTTTCTCCAGCCTCATAAAAAACACGGGCTGCTCTGAGCTTTATGGGAAAGCCCTGATCCATCATTCAGGCAGGACAGCAGGGCTGCTGTGGAAACCCCTTGGGAAGGCAGAGGGGAAGGGTCCAAGCAGAGCTGCTTGTCTGATCCTTGGCTTTCCATAAACCCGGGCACTCAGGGCGTCCATCAGTCAGTGGGGMGCTCCCAGAATTACTGCAGTGAGGGGAAGAGGCCATGGCAGTCARTAAGGGTGGGKGAAATATCAGCATGATCCCCATTTYCCCGCATTCTGGAYGMTTCCATGGGCTCTCTCCCCTGCTCCCATGTCCTTCAGCACAGTTACTGGCAGTGCTGTGATTTTGAGGGGCTGGCAAACAGAGATGTGTGGTGTGGAGCCTCTCTCTGTGGGATTGTGCTCACACAGTGCTGACACCTGGAGAGGAGCTCACTGCACACTCACTCCCAGGAACGTTTCATTTCAGCTGGGAACGGGTTTCCTCCCATCCACCAACAACAGAGSCTTTCCTGGGAGAGGCAGCACTGTAAGAGCTGTGAGCAGGCTCTGCAT
Organism: Alauda arvensis; assembly: GCA_902810485.1. Lineage (NCBI taxonomy): Eukaryota > Metazoa > Chordata > Aves > Passeriformes > Alaudidae > Alauda > Alauda arvensis. The sequence continues at coordinate 1,456,334 of CADDXX010000070.1, read as the reverse complement.
TTCACACAGAGAGCYGGGGAAGCACTTGTGCAAACACAAATTCCCACTGGATAAATGAGCTGCATGCACGGTGCCAGCAGCCAYGGGGTCCATGTGGTAAATGTGGAGCTTCGCCTAAATTCCTCCTGGCAGAAGGAAATTCTGCCTTTTATTTTATTTCATTCTCCCAAGGACACTGCCAAGGTCACCACGGATCCTGATGCTCCAAAGAGTGTATCAGGGATACAAACCCATTTCACCAGGCTATTGTTGTATGTATCCTCCTGTGCATCCAACTTCATTTCCACTTCAATTTTATCAACCTTCCGCTGGAGACTCAAGGAGATAGGAAACAAGTACTGACACGAATTAGCCCGGAGATTGACTGATATAGCTCAGCCCAGGGAACCCTGGGTAAAACCTTCTCTGGGCTCTTTCTCTCTTGCTTTCTCTCTGCCTTTTTTTTTTTTTTTCTTTTTTTTTTTCCTTCCCCCCTCATTTTTTTCCCCACTACGGCTGTGTCTGTCAGTCACCTGTCAGAGATGTCACCAGCCCTGCCTGGCATGACAGACAGGAAAAGTTTTGATGGGGTAATTTGCCAAAAATACCCAACGTGGCATATTAAAGATGGCAGCTGGTGGCAAAGGCTCYGGGGAGGAGATTCCCTGTGGGTAAACACATCTTCCTCTTCTCAGAACTGCTGGGAACCCCAAAGGTGCTCTCCCCTTTGCTTTGGGGAATCCATGGAGGAATGGGAGWGGAATTCATGGAGTGTTGCTCCATGCATTGAGCTCTTGGTGTGGGAGGACACCCAAGCTCCCCTTCCTCACCTCTGCAGCCCAGCCCAGGGTGGGGGATCTGGAAGCTCCAGGATCAGGGGTCCTGGCAGAGGCAGGGGCTGCTCCACAGGGTCCAACCCATGCTCCAAGCAGGTGTGGAGAGAGGAGCTGTCTGCTGCCAGGGGGGACAGGGCTCCTCTGCCTGCCCTCTCCACAAACTTCAGCCCCTCTCCTTCCCCTGYGTAAGAAATTTATGCCCTTTGGGTTCAAAAAAAGGCTCCTAGAGGGAAAGAGAAAAGGGAGAGAGAGAAAGAGAATGAAAATGATTTTAATTTTTTTTTTGGCGTAGAAATGAAGCTGATATTGAAAGTGAGTAAATTTTAATGAAACGGTGCAAAAATGACATCATTTACTCAGAAATCATTAATTTGTCAGCATTAATATTTCAGCTACAACATTGCCTGTCATTCTGTGCCAGCAATGACTGATAAATCTATAAAAGTGTGCTGCTAATTTACTGAATATTTATGTGCAGTGTCATTTGCAGAGTAGGATTTGAATTTATTTCGCTCGGTATTCAGCTGGAGAACATTTCCAACAAACCTGAAATGAGCAGCACCAGGCTGTGCAAAGCAGAGCTGGCAAAACTTCCCAAATAACATTTCTTTAAACGGGAGCTGTGGCATTTCCCTGGCACGGGGCTCTCCCAGGGCCACGTCCCGGCGGGGACAGCGCGGGTGGCTGGGGACAGGGCAGGACAGCTGCCAGCCCCGGGGCTGTGCTCACACACATTTGTCACAGCCGCTGCCATTTTTCATCCCAGACCTCCTCGGAGGTGTCACTTATCCCTTCCACCTCCCGTGTCGGGAAGGAGCTCCCTGAGCTCCGTGGGGATTTCTGTGCCAGGCTGGGAATGCTGGCAGGGCTGGGGTGGGGGGTTTGGGGAAGGGGGGAAGGACAGGGGAGGTTCTGGCAGAGTGGGGCAGCCCAGGTGGGATGGGGCTGGTGTGCTCTGAGCCCTGCCTGGGCTGGGTTGGGTCCCCAGCACGGAGCAGGGAGTGTCCATGGCACTGGTGGAGTGTCCATAGGAGTGGTGGGAGTGTCCATAGGAGTGTTTGGAGTATCCATGGCACTGGAAAAGTGTCCATAGGAGTGGTGGTAGTGTCCATGTCACTGGTGCAGTATCCATGGCACTGACTGCAATGTCCATAGGTGTGGTTGGACTGTGTTTTGGGAGAGGCAGTTCTTTGGGCGCACAGCTTGGTCACCAAAATGCCATTCTGAGATGACAGAACCCCTTTGGAATCTCAGGCTGAGTTTGGACAGTGCTTTCAGGCAGAAAACGAAGGAAAAATATGAAAAATCCTTCTGGCTTAAGCCCTAACATTGGGTGTTCCACACTGCTGGGGAGGAACTCCCCATGCCCAGTGACCAGAGCCCTGTGTGCATTCCCTGGGTGCATTCCCATTCCCAGGACTCAGGGTGCTGCTGGCTGCTCCTTGTCCTTGCAGCAGCTCCCAGAGGGCTCCCTGCACCCCAGGGTCACTCTGGGCTCYCCCTGAAGCTCAGGCAGCCCCTGAAGGCCAGCCCAGAGCAGTGCTGGGCTGCAGCCCACAGGAGCTGCTGCTAATTAACGCGAGTATTAATCCAAGTGGAGCACGAGAGCCTTATTATAGTCACATTTTTCACTTTCATCAGAATAATATCGTATTATATTAATATTTATTTCTGGCTAATGGGCTGCGAAATGAGCTGGGGGATGCTCCTGCTGGGGTTGGGGGTCCCTCCCCAGAGGCAGCAGGGCCTGTGCCCCTTCCAGCCTCTCCCTTGCCCGAGTTTTGGGGAGGTTGTGGAGGGTGGGGATGGAGGTGCCAGCGATGCCAGGGGTCCTGTTTGCACTGGCCCTGCTCCCCTGCAGGGCACAGAGGATGCAGAGCCTCCAGGTTTGGGCACACACAACAGGATGGAGATTTACTTTAAAGGAGGGGGAAAAAACCTTGCTTGTACTTCACCACTCCCATCTGTTAGTTGGGAAAATAAGGGTGGCGTGAGAGCAAGGAATAAATCCCTTCCAAAAAYATATTGGGTGAATGCATTCATTTTCCTGTGCACGTGGAAGAAGGTAGGAGAATGAATTTTGAGCTCGATTCATTCTCCAAAACGAATCTTAAGCCTTTTAATTGTTGAGTGTTGGCATAAAAACATATTATTTATGAAGCTGTGGCTTGGTTCTACATGGCCCCTGTGCCTCTTTCCTTCTTTYAAAGCAAATCTCATTTATTTCTCCCTAAAAGGTGCTCTAGAATCCAATATGAGCACYATGAATATTTAATTTTCCACGCAGGGTTTACACAGTCCCCGAGTGCCTGGTTTGGGGCTGGAGCAGATCTTTGCCTTTCTGCTCTGCTTGGCCCGTGCCTGTCAATTCCCCCAAAGCAGGAAAGAGGGAATGGCTTCAAACTGGAAGAGAGCAGGCTTAGATTGAATGTGAGGAAGGAATTCTTCTGCCCCATCCCTGGRASTGTCCAGGGCAGGGTTTGGAGCAGCCTGGGAGAGTGGGAGGTGCTGGGRCTGGAATTGGAAAGGCTTTAAGGTCCCTTCCCACCCAAAGCACCCTGGAATTCTGTGATTTCCTGCCCATCCCAGGTTCCATTCCCTGTTCCTGGACAATCCCTGGGTGTCACAAGGGGAGGGGGAAGTGCCAGGGACATCCCGTGCTCGTAGAATTTTAGGGGCTTCCTTAGGAGAGAAGATGGCAAAGCCACAAAACCGTTCCACAGGAGAGGGAAGCTCCTGGTCTGCAGCTTAATCATTAGTAAAAAATTATTTCCTACRGAGTTAAAGATCTAATTGGTCCAATCAAAAGGCAAATTAATGACGGCTCATTTGGAGGAATCTGCATGAGCTCCAGCAGGGGCTGCAGGGAGGAGCCASAGCATTCCCAAAGCTGGCAGAGCTGCAGTGGGAACACTCCAGCACCGGGGGTGTTCCCTCACCAGGGATTGCTGCTGCCTGGCACCAAGAGAAGGACAAGCATTTTATTCGTTTTARGGKKTTTTTTTATGCTTACAACTTGCAGATTTTCCCTGTCACTGCTTGGAATTTCCCTCTGAAACCAGACAGCCCAACTCCCACATCCACCCCAGACCAAACCCCTTTTCTCCTGGGRAAATGTTTTCTTTTCCAATTTACAAGTGCTATGTTTTCTTCATGGTGTGAGGAACATTTTGCTGTCTCGCAGCCTGACTTTTTGCAAACCACTGAAAATCTGTCCCTTTTCTGTTCTGTAAAAATCAGAGTCCAAGTTGCAGGATGCTCTGGGGTTTGAGGATGGACTCCTCTGGACCTGTGCTGTGGTTTGTGTGGGTTTATCTCCTACTTCACCTGAGGGTGCAGCAACCTCAGACAGCGCTCTCTGTCAGCCCACAACCCTCAAAGCTTCATTTTATTAAAAATACACTGAACACTCTGCACCAACAGGTTCCCACTAAACACCCACCTGCATCTGTGCCCCAACAATCCCAATTTTCTGTAACAGCACTGACAGCAAATGGTGTGACCCCCAAACACAGAGCAAAAAGCACAAAATGCAGCCTGGACATCTCCCTGTCCCTGGCTCACTGCTGGGCTGGGGTGGTTCTGTGCTCCTGAGGGATTTCCCATCCCTCTGTCCTGCTGGGGGTTGTCCCCACGCTGTCCCCACGCTGGGCAGCTGTGCCTGGGTGCTGGAAGGGTGAAAGCTCCGCAGATTCCGGCACTTTTTCCCCTCCCAGCACCCAGCTGAGCATCTCCCCCTGCCCGGGGCTCTCCTTACCGGGGCTCCTTTGTGCTCCCTCCCTCCCTCCCATCCAGCCCAGCCCCAGCTGCGGTGTTTTTCCTTGCCAGCCATTCCCTGCCTGGAGCTSGGGCAGCCCGGATGGTCTCACCTTTCCCCCCGCTCTGATAAATGCTCCCTCGGCAGTTCCTGTAACCTCCCCGAGCGTCCTTCATTTGTCAGAGATCGCAGCCCTTTACGGCGGGTCATTATTTCACCGCCAATCCGAGCAGSAACGTCCCCAGTCCGCACCAAGCGATCTATTTCGCTTCCCCACCCACCGCATTAGCCTCTGAATACTCTCATTATACCATTACTAATTAGAAATTCTCTCAAATTGGCGGCTGCATTAAAAAAAAAAAAAGAAAAAAAAAAGACAGTGTGCAGAGCATATGGCATAATATCCTATTAATGAACACTCTAAATTCAAACTCAGGTCAGCTGTTCATTTCTTGCTCGTGACACCCAGGCAAGGGGGAGAAAAGCAAAGCTTCTTTTTTTTCTTTTCCCCCTCCCCTTCTAAAATGCATAAAATGCTGGGATGCWGTGGAGCCTTAGGCCAATGCTTTATTTGATTTGCCTTTTTTTTTTTATTTTTGTAGAGGTGTAAAAAAATTTAAAATTTTGTTTATATACACACATTCATAAACCATAACACACATTCATAAACCAGAGTGAGAGGCACTTGCCGGCCGGTGCTCAGCTGTGTGGTGCCTGTTTTCAAACAGCAGAAGAGGCCCCGGGTGCCCTGAGCATCCCGAGCATCCCGAGCTCGCTGAATGCCCTGTGAGGTTGTGTTTTGTCCTGCCTGCCCGATGGTGCAGGGATGGCTGAGCACAGGARCTGCAGCACACATTTCTCCCCCCATTTTCAGTGAAATGGGGTAACTGCAGAGCCCCTGCCCCGCGGCAGTGGCTGCTCGGGCTGAGCTCACCTCGTCCCCAGCTGCTGCTGCCCGGTCTGAGCTCACATCGCTCTGGGGCTGGGCTCACCGGGCACAGCTCCTCTCGGGGGACTCTGGGGGCTCCAGGGATGGCGGCAGCAGGGACAGGACCCCCCCAGCTGCTGCATCCCCTCGGTCCTGCCGGGGTCGGGGCAGCCCGGCCGCTGGCTGTGACTTGCTCCACTTTGCAGTTTTTAGGCTGGATGCGAAGGTGCCAGCCAGGGGAGGGCTGGGTGTGAGCATCCCTGCGTTCCTGGGGACAGGCAAAGGTTAGCCAGCTTCCCAAGGATTRTTTTATGGTGTGTTTTTAGTGCCGTGAAATCCGCAGCACAGTAAARCAGCAGATTCCTGTCCCTTCCTCTTTTCTGGGCAGTTGAGCTGTCAGGGCTTCAGGCGCCATCAGTCTTGTTGTCACCGAGGTTTATAAAACCACCGAATGATATGATGTCAGCTGATTCTTTAATGGGATAATCATTAGCCAAGACCTGAGTAAGGTGTTTTTTTGCCATCACTAATTTCACCCCAAGGTGAACGGGCGGGCTTTGCGCTGAGCCGGGGCCTCGCCCCGCTCCCTGCTCCCTGTACCTGCTGCTGGGACGTGCCCTCAGCCCCCAGGGCTCCTGTCACACTGGCACAGGGCACAGCAGGGACCCCACAGTTGTCCCAGCTCCAGCCCTGCGAGCCCAGCATGGCATCTCACCCCCTGCACACCCTCCCTTAATCCAGGACCAAGGGTGAGACCTGACCTTCCAGTAACAGCTGGAAAAGTTTTGCCTCCTCAACAAAAATGAAACTTTTCCGTTGAAAACAAATACTTTGCCTCATCAAGAATCCAATTTTCTGTCAAAATAGTTTTCATTAAATATTTCCAAGCAGCCCCGGGTTAGTATTGATTTAAACTGTTGCARGGGAGAGAAGAATGAGGCTGTGTCTCTACAAAGATCATGTTTGCCCACCAATTAAAATTACAGTGGGAGTGAGGAACTGCTGCTACCTCTGAAGTGGGGTTGGTTAATGAAGCACTCAGTAATTATCCTCGTTAGAGATCCCAGGGATGGTCAGGACCCCAGGAGCMGCAGGCAGAGGGGTTTGGGAAGGGCTGCCAAGGAAGGGAGGAAGCAAAGGGAAGGCCTGGCCTTCACCCTCATGTTGCCCACTTCATTCTCCAGGTGGTCAGGGCAGCTCCTGATGGACAGAGACACAAACTGGGGCTCAGTGCACAGGAATGAGGTGATCCCTGGCAATCCTGGAGCTGGGACATCACTCAGGGTCGTTGTGCTGCTCGTTTGGGCTTTTCCCAGAATATTCAGTGTAAAAGTTGAAGTGAGGTGCAGGACTGTCCATGCAAGGGGCTTTTCTGGTGCTGGGATGGGGAGCTGGGAGCAGGGTGGGTGCTGGGGTCCCTCAGCCTGGGGAAGGCAAAGGGACTGGAAGAGCACCTGGAGCCAAACCTGTCCCTTCCAGCTGAGTTTTGTGCTCTGAGGGTTAAAGCTGAGCCGAGTGCACTGGAGCCCAGGAAGAACTGAGGTTTTATTTCATTGGCACCGGGGTCATTCCTGATTTAATTATGTAAAAATTAATGTGAATGTCTTCCCTGGTAGGGATAGGCCAGCCATGGAAATTGAATTGGGTGARATGCTGGTTAAGCTAATCACTCACAAGTCATTCTGATGGCTGAGCACAGGGATGCTGGRATCTGTGGGGACTTCCCAGGGACCTGATTGAAGACCAAGTTTAAGACCCTCAGGTTTAATCAGACAGGATCAGTGATGTTGCACTGAGGTGATTTTCCAGTAGCTCGGAACCATTTCCTCCTGCTGTGAGAATCCATGTCCTGAGCCTTCCTGTGCTCTTCCCAAACCTTCCCCACCCTGGCGGTGTGGGCAGAGAGCTCAGGTTCACCCTGAGCCCCACGGAATCACATTCCTATTAGTGCAGGAACTCAGGAAAAACCCCAGCCCTGATCCTGCAGCAGCCTTTGCTCCCCATCACAGGAGGGGCTGCAGGTGAGGGGCTCCTGCCAGGGATGCAGCTCTGTGTCCAAGGAGTCACTTCAGGCAGTAACAATAACTGGGTTTAAGGTGCTGTCATTGCCCATGTGCTCTGAGTGCCAATCCACACCTGTGTTCATACACCTGGTGGGTGTTTTTGGGGCAGGCAGGGCTCAGGTAAGCTCCAGGGGTTTGGGGGCTCTGACCCCCCTATTTGGGGGTCTCACAGGGCCTCCTAAGAGCTCCCCTTGCCCCCAGGGCCATCAGCCCTCTTCAATCTGAGCGTGGTTTCTGTAACAATTGATGTACGTTTTAAAGGCAGGAAAGCTCCCAGTCAATATTTAGAGGAGCATGAACAGCTTGCAGAGCACTTTACCCATCTGTTCCCAAAAATGAGCACCTTTGTAGGTGCCTGGAGGGTGCTGGGCCCGAGCTGCTTCCCAGGCTCAGTCAGGAGCCAGCTGATGTCCATGGCAAATCAAGATGCTCGTTGTAATGTTCACAAAAATGTAATTTGATTTGCCTTTGTCAACAAAATCTGCGGAAACATCCCCTGCCTGAATAAATATCCCTGCAGGGTAGCACATGCTTTGTAAATAATTTTCATTGCAATCCCCTCTTCCTAGCAGGGTGGAGAGYTGAGAACATTCATCAAGTCTCACATTAAGAAAATAATTTTCTTGTACCTAATTTGTGCAATAAATAAAGTCCACAATTTCTTGCTTCTGCAGCAAGGAAATGTAAAGAGCTGAGGCTGGGSTTTTTTTGACACTGGGTGGGTTTTTTTTGATGGCTGTTCCTACCTCAGGCTTGGTGCCAACACCTCCCCAGGAGTTTGGGGTTTGGGGCTCAGCATCCTCTGGGCACTGCAGCACGGAATGAGCCAGAGGGGCTTTATCTGCCAGCAGTGGGGTAAGAGGCTCAACATCAGCAGTCCCCCATCCTTGAGCTGACCTAGAACCACGCCTTGGATGATGCCAWGCCTGGGTTAAGCTTTCCCCAGCTGCAGGGGTCTTTGGCCAGGCCTGCCTGGCACAACACTGAGGTTATTTCCCAAGGAACTTGGAGAGATTTGTTTGTTTGCAACCTGTGCTCAGGGGCTGGCTGCAGAACAAGGGGCAGGGTGCTGCTGTTGTTTGGTTTTTACCCTGAGTTCTCCCTGGAGATGGAGCTTTAGCTGCCTGCTCTKTCCTCCTGCTCTCAGGGAAGGTTCCATGCAGAGGGAGCCGTGGCAAAAGCACAGCCTTGTCCCCAGGCACTGACTCAGAGCCAAGCCACGGCAGCACTGCCCTCTCTGAYGGCCTCAGCTGCCTCTGGGCAGGCTTTGCTTACCTGCACCAGGTGCTCTGCACCTTCAGGGGTCACCTTCAGTGCTGCTGCCCCTCGGGCACTGCTCCCAAGCAGCTCTGAAAGGCACAGCACAGACCTGCAGCACTTTGCTGCCTGGGGAGGACACGAGGAGGGCACAGCAGAGCTTTGGCCTTTCAGGAGCTGCACCTTGGGTGAGCAGACCCTTAAACTCCTCCTTGCTGATCCCATGTCTGGCTGGGGAACCAGAGCTCAGGTCTGCCAGGATGGGAGAACACCAAGATGGGAGCACAGCTTTGTTTTTTTTCCCTTGTAGAAATGTAAATCTGTTATTTATATATATTTTATGGATGGCATGTTCCTATCCCCGGGCATTTTGCATTGGAATTCAACTCATTGCAAGCCTATTACATGTTCACTAACTATAAACCATCTGATTTATATTCATTAACCAGTCGTAGACAGCAGCAGTGGCATAACTTTAGCACTGGACATGCCTCAGTCGATGGGTGAACTAAATTTCAGTTAATTAAGGGGCTGTAATTGTTGTCCAGTACAAGTGTCTTCAGGGCATTCCCTTTGTAAATAATTTTTCACCCCAACCTTTCCCGGATTCTTGGTCGCTGCTCTGCAACTTTGTTGGAGCCATAAATTATTGGGAAATCAGCTCTCCTGCCTTTCTGGTAGGAGAAGGTCCCTTCTCTGCTGCTTGCCAAGGACAGAGGTGGCATTAATGATTAGCACAGTGCTGTGGAGGAAGCTTGTAGGATTACAAACCCCTAAAATCCAGGGTGTCTCACCTCCAGGAGGGGAGCTCTGGTGCATGATCCCCCCAGATCACAGCCCCAGCTCTCCTTCCCTTGGAGGAGCTCACAAGGCTGAGCTCAGCACAGCCTGGCTCAGAGGAGGCTTGGAGAGAGCCCTGGGATGGCTTAAATCTGCTTAAAAGAGAGATCAAAAGGGGAAACCCCCTTGTTTATTTGTTTTATTGTCTCAAAAGTTCAGGTGTGGGGAGAACCAGCCTTGTGGAAAGGGACATTTCCTCCCATCCCTTTACAGCCAGGAGGAGGGAAGCAAGATGGGAAGGAGTTCCTTGTGCTGGTGTGGGAATAATTGTGGGGCAGCTTTGGAGGAGGTGGTGCTGAGGGGGAGGGCCCTGATCAGCACTGACCAGCACATTTYCCTTTTCTTTTTGGAAACAGGGCAAAGATTATMATTTCTAGAGCACTCTGCCTCAGGTTTGGTTTCTGCTGAAGGTGTTTCCCTGGGTTCTCAGGTGTTCCTGGTTGGACTGGCATTTCTGGATGTGGATTATCAGCACATGTCCCTTGTGCCATCCCCTTTATTTCAGACAGGGGGCTGGATTTTCACCTCTGCTGTAGGGGTGGAGCAATGGCCAGGATTCCCTGTGTGCTTCCAGCCAGGGATTCAGTCCCTGGGAGCCTYTGTGCCCCAGCAAACCCTGCTGCTCTGCTGAGACACCTCTGAGCACGGGAAGGGGGCACTGGAGCCTCTCCCTTTGTGTGCTYGAGTTTCCCCTCGCTGTGACAGCTCCCTCCCAGCCCTGCCCGGCAGCAGACATATGCCAGTCTCTCTGATAGTTCATGTTCACTTATTCATGTAAAGATTCAACTTCCCACTCGCCAGAGCAAACCTTGCATGATGCCTCTGACAGTAATTCAGTTGTAGCCTCAATCAGCTGCTGCATCTCCAGGCCATGGCTGGCCCGCTGGCCTTTTCCAATTTTTCACTACACCRGTCATGAATAAATCTCCAAAACACATCAGATTGCTGAAAATGGAAATACCAGGGACAGGCACCAGTTCAGTAGTCAAAGAGCATCACCTTCCTGCAGCAAGCACGCACGCTGTGTGCTCCCTTGTGTGCTCAGCACAGCCCCAGGCACCCCGCAGCCATCAGAGAGCACCCCGAGCATCCCTGCACTCACAGCTGCTGCCCAGSACAGCTCATTTCCATCCCGAGGAGCCAGCAGCAGTGCCCAGGTGCCCCAGGAGCAGGCCCTGCAGGGCTGTGTGTTGGCAGCAGTGAGAGCAGCAGGGTGGTTGGGCTCTCCAGGCTGCTGCCCTGCCTGCCCCCGCTGAAATGCAGCTTGCAGCAGCCCCCAGGCCAGGCAGGCACCTTGTCCTGCCCAGCTGGTGGCTGGGGGGAGCTGGCACAAGGCAGGGTGGCCCCAGGAGATGTCCCYGGGGTGCCACCTTCCCCTGGCACCACGCTGCCACGGAATGCAGGCAGGCAGGGGGCTCAGCCTCAGCCTACCCTGCAATCCTCAGGTGCACAGTTTGGATTTCTGCTGGGCCTCTCCTGTAATGCTGGCACTTTTCCCTGCCCTGATCCCCTCGGGATGGGTGTCCCAGGTAGGGCAGGCAGGGCCCTGCTGCAGGRGGCACCTCCCACAGGGGTTTCCCTGGGAATCCCAAACATCCCCCTTCAGTGAGCTGCCCCACGCTCCCCCAGTCCCCTGCTTGACCCCTGACCCCTCCCCTGGCTCCAGGCTGCAGGGTTCAGTGGTGCCTTTGRAGATGTGACCCCGAGGGTGAAGCCTTGGTTGTGTCCAGATTGAGGGGGCCTTGCTCCCAACGTGCTCAGCCTTAATCCCCCCATTACAAACACGGGCATGGTGCTGCCTCTGCCAGCATTGTTCTGGCAGAGCTCCACAGAAAGGCAACTGCAAACCAGGATTATTTAAATCACTCTGGGTCAGAAAATCAGCTAGAACTTAAAAAAAAAAAAAAAAAATTAAAATCACCACTCATAAAATAAATCAATTTCTTTAAAATTAGCCTCCTTAAGTTTGACATCAATTCTATTTCTGTAAGGTTTGTCTGTTTTGTAATTTTGTTTTTTATCTGTGTTGTTATATTAAGCCCCCTGCTAATAAAATGTCAAATTAAAAAAAAAATTAGTATCCCCAGTATTGCAGAAAACCAATAAAATAAAACCCTACAAGAGAAGCAAAAGAAAATTTCCATCATTCTCTCCTTAACCGAAATCAAAATTAAAGTGTTATTAGAAATTTCATTAGGATGGAGCAGATTGGTAATGAAATTACATTCCAGCTTTCCACAAACCCGATGTATTAAGTAGGTTTGATCAATGATGTTCACACAATTAATTTTGTCTGATTGCTGARGATTACTTTATCGACAGTCGCATTTCACACTTGTGGGGTTTTTTTGTTTCCCCAGTAAATTCTCCACCGTGTCACATCACATGAGGGCCAGGCAGGTCTGAAGCCCCGGCTCTGCAAGTGACTTCCAGCGGACCATGACGGGAATCGAGGTAGGGATGTCACTGCTCTTAATTGTGTGCCTTGTGCTGGGGCTGGGGGACAGCCAGCCTGGGGCTGAGGGGTGCCCAGGAGCTCTGGGGAGGTTCCAGCAGGGAAATGATGGAGGGAGACCTCATTCCTGCTCTCCTTGTGCTGCCCAGAGGCTCTGCTGTGATACTGGGGGGAAGCTCAGGAGCTCTGGAGATGTTCCAGCAGGGAAATGATGGAGGGAGACCTCGTTCCTGCTGTCCTTGTGCTGCCTGGAGGCTCTGCTGTGAGCTGAGGGGTGCTCAGGAGCTCCAGAGAGGTTCCAGCAGGGAAGTGATGGAGGGAGACCTCATTCCTGCTCTTCCTGGGCTGCCCAGAGGCTCTGCTGTGATGTTGGGGGATGCTCAGGAGCTCTGGGGAGATTCCAGCATGGAAATGATGGAGTGAGACCTGGTTCCTGCTCTCCTTGTGCTGCCTGGAGGCTCTGCTGTGATGTTGGGGGGTCTCAGTGCCCGTCTCAGGGTGGGTTCTGTGTCTCTGAGCTCTGCTGATGAACTGGTTTTGGTTGGGCAGAGCCAGGCTGGGGTCTGGCACAGCCAGGGGCAGGGCTGGAGGTGGTGCCAGGCTGGCACAGCCCTGCCATGTGGGCAGATGTGYGAGCTCAGTCTCGGTGCTGGTGCTGGCACAGCTGGCAGCACATCTGGAGGCAGCACTGAGGCAGGAAGGAGAAGGGGAGGGCAGCAGCAGCTCCATGAACCACGGGCTGGTTGCAGTGAGCTCTGCTGCTGSCTCTCACTGSGSTTCTTCTGGCAGCACCAAGGATTCTTTGAGGTTTCACTGTCCTTGTCCGTGGCTGTTTCCATTGTGTGGGCAGGGAATGTTCCTGGAGCTCTCTGTGCTCCTGYTTGGTGCTCCACGGCGTAATTAGGTGACTTTTAGTCTGTGATATTGTGGGGACAGAGCTGCAGGAAGGACCTGGTTCCATGGTTTGGGTCTCTGTGTCTTAGAAATGACCCTGGAATTCAGCTGCTCCAGCGAGATTTTACCCGCAGGGTTCCGTGGAAAGCTTCAGGAGTGCAAGACCTGGGAAGGGAAAGCCCTTTTCCTTTTCCTGGGGATAACCTTTGCTGYGTCTTGGGCACTTTCTGCTGAGTCCCCAGCTGTACATTTTCAGTGCCAGGGAAGGGGTCAGCTGCCTGCCCAGGGAGGGGGTGAGGCACGGGGCACACCGAGCTCCTCTCCCAGCCCCTGGAAGCTGTTTTCCTTCTCTACACACAGAAAAGATACCAGGATCTAATTTTTGGAGATGAGACATCTCATCTGTCAGGAGCTGAGTGAATTAGAATAAGAGTGTGCTGCTTTTTTTTTTTTTTTTTCCCTTAAAACAGCCCAAAGTTTTTTATCAAGATGCCATTTATCAGCAGCGCTACCAGCCGCTAGCAGTAGGCATCCTGCCAATCATTTTATGGAAATTGGGAAGGACTTTAATGTTTGGATGCCCATCTGAATCGACTCTTGTTCATGTCAGCAGATCTGATGTGAAAGCAAAGGTGCCCCTATGCAGTCGAGTTACCATCAAACCTGTAAGTGTCAGCAWTTTAAAGGCAAGGAGCACAATGCTGATGGTGGGCAATGTCACTGGTTTCACCTGCCTCAAAGGCATCAGCCCCTGCAGTCTTTGCCTGCTCCTTGTCTCTCCAGGATTAGTTATGCCCCAAGTGCACCTGCTCCCTTAATCTCTGCAAATAATTATGGAGATACCTGCTTATCACCAGCTTCCCCTCCTCACAAACTCACCCACCCATCCCTGCTGGTTACCTGCAGGAGCAGCCACGCGTGGTCTTTAAGCTCTGGGGTTTCACAGGATCCTTTAAAGCTGTGTTTGGGTGAAGTCACTGTCCTCTGTAGGGTCAGCAGGCAGCTGTGCCCAGCCTGGGGATGGCTCCTGCAGCCCAAACTCCGTGGGCAAGGTCCAAACTCACGCTCAGCCTGAGAGCAAACCCCTCTGGGGATGAGACAGCCTTCAGCCAGGTCAGGGACACTGCTCAAACCTGAGCCCCCCGTGCCCAAACCATGGGAGYTGGTTACAGAGCCAGGATGGCCCTGGCTGGACTGGGCAGTGCCATGTGCACCCCTTGGCCACCACCTCCTGTCCCTCTGCCTCCTTCCCTGCTTGTCCTCTCCCTTTCCCTGCTCTCCAAGCTGTGTGTGGTTCAGAGCAGGGATTTCTGGGGGTGCCTCCACCAGCATTTCCTTCTCCTGATGTGTTCCACAGGCACTTCAGGGAGGCAGGAGGCTGAGCTGGGCCCTGCTGCTGCCAGGGACGGGGCTGTGTGTCCCCAGCACCATCCCTCAGCTCCCTCCCTGCCCTCTGCACGGCATTTCCATCCTTTTGGAGGTCAGGGGGGTTTTGGAGGTGACCCCCAGGGATGCTGGTGTGGGTGGGCAGGAGCTGCAGGCAGCACAGGCAGCGTGGCCCCTCACACAGGCACTGCTGCTGCTGCTGTTGACACTCCGAGTGATTAACATGGGTAGGACAGTGAGAGGGAAATAAATAACATCCTAATCTCTGGCACCATCATTCCTTTGATGAGAACAAAAAATATGAAGACTGAAAGATCAAAATAACTGTATTAGAGCATGAAAAGGGAAATGCTCTTTTAACCACTGCTGTTCAGATATATCTCCTCAGATCTGACATGCTGTAATATATTTGTAACACAGATATATATTAGGGGGTAAAGCTGGTGATTAATTTGCTTTACCTTTTCAGAGCATATACATAAAAACCTACATTAGCAGAATTAGCATTYTACCTGTCTTTGAAGATCTTGGCTTTGAAATGTATAAAGTCTAGTTGATTTTATGTCTCTCAGAAGAACAAGAGTTGTTGTTTTTTTTCATGAACCCCCCCCCGGCCCACCTCCTCCCTGCTTTGCCAGCGAGGTGCAGGCAGAGATGCTCGGGGTTTGTCTCTAATTACTGCATCAGCACCTCCAGGGCATTGCTTTAGCTGCTGCCCATATTCACCCCTCTTGACTCATAATTGCTGCTGAAGCTTCTGAGACTGGAGATCAAAGCATTCATGTCATTCATGTTTCTGTCAAAGGTCTTATCGTCAAAGCACCAACTATATTTCGAGAGACGTCTGCTTTTCTCAAGAGCAGCACACAAACTTGGCTTGGCCTTTTTTTTTTATTCCCCTCTCCTCCTCGCTGCAATGCTGCTGCARGGAAGTGCAGGTGAGGGGAGGAGGAAGCAGCAAGGGGCTGTCCAGGCTGCATCCCTGGGAATTTAGTTATGGATTGTTGAGAGTGTCATCCCAACCAAAACTGCCGTTCCACATTTCTGCCTCTGCCTGACCTCCCCCCTCCTGCCCGKGTGGGATGTTGGAGCTGGAGCTGTCCCTGCTGTTTTGGGGGTCCCTCRGGAGAGCAGGGTGGCTGCTGAGGTTTCACCTCCAACTGAAACATCAGGGAGAAAAACTTGTTCTTTGTGGCTTTTAATGCAATCGAAATGTGTGACCTTAGACAACTCAGCAGGAGCGTTCAGCTTGATTGGTGCTGTTTTCCTTTGGGAAAGGCTCGGGGATCACGGGGATGCCCCAGGGGATGACTCAGGAACACCCGGGTGGGTGCAGGATCTGCCCCGGTGCCACAGACCGGGAGCAGCAGAGCCCCAGCACTCCCYGCCCAGCGCTGCAAGTTCCGGTGAGTTCCTCTGCGAGTCCCCAGRACTGGGAGCAGGAGAAGGAAGAACTTTATAAAATTCTCCACAACCAGTCGAGCGGAACCTATTTTCTCTCACAATGCAATTAACGGCAYCAACATTTACAAAATATGATTACAAGCACTTTGGTTAAGTAGAGGAAAGTATATTAGATAGCAGCGAGGGGTTGATCTTAATGTGCATTTTTTCGAGAGACTTGCATTTTCTTTGTGCAAATAAAGAGGCCCTAAATTCTCCATAGGCACTAAAATCAATGCAGTGGAACCATGATAACAAACACAGGCTCCACTTTTTGCTACATCCCCCAATTAATTAAGCCTTTCACGGGCATGTAATTAGGAACATTAGCAAGTCATAAAATTGCCGTGAGTCTCTAAATTATGTGCTGGCCCTCAGCAATTTGTTTTTAATTCCTTTTGAAGACAATGGCACTGCGGGGTCCCATAGATCTTCATAGCAGCCTACTGTTTACTTCTTTATGGCTCTATGAAGATCTAACTGTTTTCTACTGCTCCCAGATGCACCCGCACTATTTTCTTGTGCCTTTTCATTACCTGAGTTAGATTTAAAGGGGAACGGCCTCGGCTGCCCTGCGCCCTGCCCCGGCAGCGGGGAAGGAGCCGAGCGGAGCGGGGAATGCTCGCCAGGAGCGGGGGATGCTCGCCAGCAGCCGGGGGATGCTCGCCAGGAGCCGGGAATGCTCGCCCAGAGCGGGGGATGTTTGCCAGGAGCGGGGAATGCTTGTCAGAAGCGGGGGATGCTCGCCCGGAGCCCGGGGATGCTCTCCTGGAGCCCGGGGATGCTCTCCTGGAGCCCGGGATGCTCTCCCGGATCCGGGAATGCTCTCCTGGAGCCCGGGGCTGCTCGGCAGCACCGCAATTCGCACACTTTTGGTGTAGGCTGGTGCGAAAAAAAGGCAGATAAATAAATAAATAAATAACGGGGCGTCATTCCGGGGGGAAGGTTTATTTCCCTGTTATTGTGATTTACTCCTCCTCGATGAGAGCGTCTCTTCGGCGGGGAAACGCCGGTGCGCCCGCGGGGTCGGCAGCGGCAGGAAGGAGTAAATAGTGGGAGCAAACTGGTTTTCGTTTCCGAAATCTCCTGGCTCGTTCACAGCCGAGTTTGATGCCCGGACGCGCGTTGGCACCGCGGGGCCGTGCTGTGCTGGGACAGCGGGGCTGTAACCACTGCGGGGCTGAATGCAGCGCTGTGGGCAGCGGGAGCGCATGCAGAGCTGCACAGGAGTGCATGCAGAGCTGCAGGAGGGCATGCAGAGCTGCCCAGCAGGGGCACATACGGAGCCGCCCAGCAGCAGTGCATGCAGAGCTACACAGGAGCCCATGCAGAGCTGCACGGGGGGGCATGCAGCGCTGCTCAGCAGCAGTGCATGCAGAGCTGCCCAGCAGCAGCAGTGCATGCAGAGCTGCCCAGCAGCCTGCAGCTGCCCGTCCTGCCCAGCTGCGGGCCTGTCCCGGCGCTGCATCCCGGAATTCCGGCACTCCGAGGGCGGGTGTTTCCCTTTCCAAGCGTGGCTCACCACGCCCGCTGGGGATCCGAGCCAATTAACAACGTCGAATTACAAAACAGGGTTAGTGGTAATAATAATAAGCGGRGATTGTGGTAAATGAGGTGAATTCTGGCTGGTCTCCATGCAGCTGCCGTGACACCAGAGCTCCTCCATCCCAGGGCTCCTGGCTGCCTCCTGCGCTGTCCTTTGTCCCTTCGGGGACATCCTGGCGCTGCCCTTCCCTCGGGGTGGCAACAAAACCTCCGTGCTAATGTCCCTCTTAATGCAAAGTGGGGAACGCGTTATTGCTGGACCAGGGGATGTGTCAAAAAGCAGCAACCCAGAAGGGAAACCAGCCCCGGAATCCTTCATCTCCACCACTGCTTTCACTGCCTGATTAAGCTTTGTTTTGGGGCTGGCAGGAACATCAAGCCGAGCATGTTATAACGCTGTGCCTGGTGGTACAAAGCAGGGGGACAGAGGGCTCTGTCACTGCCGGCAAGAGAGGGGAAAGTGGGAAGTGTTTGCAGCACGGAGCTCCAGGATGGTCAGGAATAAAGGGATGCTTAAAGGATGCCCGAAGTGCAGGGAGAGGGGAGCTCAACTGCTCCCCTTGTCAAATCGGTTCGCATTTCAGTGAAATCCCGACTCGGGGGGATTGCAGAGAGGGCAGGSAGGAACAAGTTCCTCCCTCAGCTGCTGCCAGCACCTCGTGCCACGCCTGGAGGAAGGGGAGCAGTGTGCCAGGCCTGGAGGAGGAGGAGGAGCACTGTGCTCCATGGGTGGGTTTGTGTCTGTGGGAGTGGCACCGCGTCATGGGCGAAAACTGCAGCTTCCAACATGAAATGATTTCTGTGTCCCTGTGAATTTACTGTTTGGAGAGGGAAGACTGTGCGTGTGAAGGACCAGAGAGAAAAAAACCCACAGAAACCGGACTGAGGGCCCAGTCCCGTGGCTGTGACAGTGACTTTTGGTTGAGACCAGCTCCTGGCTTTATGCCTTGTGTGTGCCCTTGGGATTTGCATGGCACAAAGCCCTGGAGAGATGGGATAGATGGCAAAGATAGGAGAGATGGGATAGACGGGAAAGATGGCAAAGATGGGGAAGATGGGAGAGATGGGATAGAGGGGATATATGGGAGTGATGCAGCGCCGTGCTCGGCTGCCCCCAGCCCCATCCACGGCGCTCCCTGCTCCTGCCGCCTCCCCCATCCCATTCCCGGCAGTGACGGGAGGAGGAGGAGGATGAGGAGAAGGAGGAGGAGAAGGCTGCGCTCCTCCCGCACGTTCTCCCTTATCTGCCCGGCTCCAGCGGGAGCTGCTATCGCGGCCGGGGAGCGCAGGGCACGGGCAGATCGCATCAGCCCCGGGCCGGAGCTGGGACAATCCCCGGCACAGCCTGCAGGGACAGCCCGCTGACATCAGCCTGGCCACATCCCCCGCGATTGCTGCACACCRGGGATTTGCTTTAAAACCAAATATTTCTGTCTCGCTGTGGGCAGTGCTCTCCTTTAACAGGCACAGCAGCACAGCCGCGGGTTTTTACGGCCCCGTTCAAAGTTTGGCGGTGCTGCCAGCGAAGCCCCCGGGCCAGACAGCCCCTGGCCGGCCCCAGCTCTGCTCCAGCTCCCGGGAAAGCTCCCCGGGATGATGGGCAGTTCATTGGCATGCACAGCCGAGCAGAAACAAAGGCACGGGAGGATCCTGCCGTGCCTCTGCCAGCCCGGGCGCTGCAGCGGAGCCGGCCTTATTTCACAAACGCAATCCCCCAGGATGGAGGCAATGGTTATTAAAAAGCCCGGAGAGCAGTGTCTAACCTTGAGTAAGTGTTTTCTTGTTGTCATCCCGAGATCTAAAGAAAATCCTGAAGAGAATAYGTGGTGAAGACATATATTATAGTTGGAGCTTTTTATCTCACACATGTGACTCTGCCTATCATGAACTGTACGTTTTTATTCTCACTAGTGGGACAAAACTATATCCCAGCGCAGCATATATCAAGAGGAAGAACATTGTACCTTCTTTGCATTAATATAAATAGCTGTTTAGGACCGATTCCTTGGCCAGATACCACCATCCCACCTGTCCTTTATCTAAGATATTTGGCGTGTAGCTCAAGTTTGGTTTATTTAGAGTCAGGGTACAGCGGCTTTTACATATTAAAGGTGCATTTTAAAAGAGCTTTTTCTATTCTAATTTGAGGGGAATGGAGCTCTTTAGGGCATTCAGGGAACGATGTCCACCTGATTTACATTTCCCTTGTTGGAGCAGAGCTGCGCACGCATATTAGGATGTAAATAATAGTGATGGATACATGTATCTTTAAAAGATCCATTTTCTCTTTTGACTAAGGCATCCAGGAGAGGAAGGAGAATGTAGATCACTTTTACAGGTGGAAAATCAATCTTCTAAGACAATGTGCACGAGACAGGAGCCAGCTCCTCCATTCCAAGGGGCTGGGTGCCAGGGGAAGAGATGCAAACTTCCCCAAGAAGTCGTGTCTGGCATCCAGGGGAGGCGTTTGCTGATGGTTTCCTTGGCCTCTGCTCTCCCAGATGCCCACCCACCTGAGTTAGGCTGGCCAGCACAGGTTTGCCAGCACCAGCAGCAGGCTCAGGTCTGGTTTGGGCTTCCAAATGCTCCCAGTGCCCATTGTCTGAGCTGGGACATGAATTCAGTGCACAGCCAGTGAAATTGCAGAGTGTAATGGGGGTCCTGCTAAAGAGCAGTATTTTTGATATTCTGCTTCTCTGTGGGGGCTTGGCAAGTGCAGGTTTGTGTGCTCCCCATTTTATTTAACTGAGGATTGAGGAGTTTCCAGTTTCTCCCAGATGTCCCTGGCAGCATCACTGGAATGCCAGGATCCATCACATCCCTGAGGCAGCCATACAGCAGCACGAGCAAACACAGGAATGAAAAGCAGAGAAGAGGTCACCCCAGGAGAGGCTGAAATGGAGCACGAGTTGAGCTCTGCCCTGGCTCCCCCTKTTTCTGTGAGTTCAGCACCAAACTGCTGGAGGAAAATGAGAATTAGGAGGAGTTCTCCTCTGTGTTGGCATTCCAGAGATGGCAACGGGAGCCCTGTAGCAAAGCTGCTGCTGGATCTCTGCTCCTCTGGGAATGCTTGTGYGGTGCTGAAGGCTTTGCTAACATTTACTGACCCAAAACGAGGAGCAGGAGTTCACTTTTCAAGTTTGCTGCTCATAAAAGCCCTGGGAGGTGTGGGTGCCCTGGGAATGCGGGGTTGGCTGGGCTCTGGTTTCAGGAATCYGGGCTGGCAGGTAATCATTGACTGCAGCAGGGAATGTGCCTCTCGGGCTGGTAGCACTTCTGCTCCCGTGCTGGATTAACCCAGAAACTCCTGCAATAAAACCTTCCCTGGCCAAGGTGATTTGTGGGGAAATCCGGAGCCTCCAGTGAACTTTCTCATTTGTCTTTGGCTCTGGCTATTTTCTCTCCAACTTCAGAGGTACCAAAAGGAAAAAAAAAAAAATTAAAGTCCCTTGATCATCACAAGGGGAAATGAAACCTCTGGGCTTAGCCCTCATTTCCCTCAGCCTTCCAGATTGTCCAGTGATGGGAGCAAAGCTCATTTCCTCCGGGATCCCCTTGGAGCTGGTCACTCCAGGCTGGGGAAGAGGGGAGGGAGCTGGGTGTGAGTGATTGCTGCAGGAAGGGGGTGAGGAGATGGCCTGAGATAGCGGCTGGTGTCACAGGGGCATGAAATGAGGCAATCAGGGCTCGGGGGAAATTGGGGTTGTTCACAGACCCAAATAAACAAACTCTCAGCTCTGGAGGACAAGGCAGGAGCAGGGCCCAGAGGTTCTTTTATCTCCTTCACACCTGAGAGCACGCCCAGCCTCTGTGTGGGGAAGCTCTCAGAAGCCTCACTTGCTGGGGGAAGTGCACCAAGGTCTCACTGATGCTGTGGCTTTGAAAGARTTTGTTTTCAAAACATCTTCAGTCAGTGATTCCTGCTCCCACCACCCCRTTTGTGGCTGGCTGTCCCCTGTCCTTGAGCAGGACCCCATCAGAGTGGGCAGTGACCCTCAGAGCTGTGCTCTGGGTGAGGAGCTGGTGGCTGCTCATGGGTTGGACTCRATGATTYCAGASGTCTGTTCCATCCTGRRTGATTCTGTGACTGTGAAGTGACAGGGACTGAGCGGGAGCAGAGGAAGGGGTGGTGTCAGCTGAGCCCCAGGGGAACAGCAGGAGGCAGGAGCAGGGTCCATCACCCTGCTTGCTGCTGGGAGGGGACAGAAGGACACTGAGGAGCAGCAAAGATCTGGTTCCCTTTGCACCGTGAAGCAAAGCCCAGGGATGGAGCTGAAAATGAGAGAGCTGGGCTCAAATCTGTCCTTGCTGTGTGTGTGTGCATGAATCTGTGTCAGCCACAGTGCTGTGGTGCCACTGAAGGGAGCTCTGCTGCCCCATGAACCCTGCAGGGCTGCTTTGGGCAGCCCCCAGCCCTCCCTGGAAGGTGCTGTTCACTGGGCTTGGATCAGTGAGTGACCTCTGAGGCCAAGATGCTCTTTCAGCTCAGTTTGAATGTCATTATTTTGATTRTRTATTTACCTTGWTGGTGCCCCAGTGAACACCTGAAASCCAAACAGGCAACTGTTGGATGTGACTTCTGAAATCCAGCCTGGGCAGCATTCTCAGGTCCCTCCTCTGGAACCAAAAGCAGTGGCCAGGAGCTGTGGGAAGGAGGCAGTGGGATTCCAGAGCCAGTTCCCTCCTTTCCAGCCCCCTGGGTTTGTGCAGGGACATGGCTCTGGGGAATGGGRAGATGAAGGAAGCTCAAACTGCAGGAAAGAAGGGGAGATGTGTGTGCCCAGTGAGCAGAGGCATTCACAGAGCCTGGCTGGAGCAGGATGGGGGCAGAGGGTGGCACTGACACCAGGGGACATTGCCCAGGGGCTGAGTGACAGCACCAGTGAAGCACAAGCGACGTCAGGCGTGAAGGCAGAGCCTTCCCCTGCTCACATCACAGTCACACAGGCTCTGAATCATGAGCTTTGCAACCAGCAGGCATAAATTTATACTATACAGATGAGAACTGTGCCTGGGAGACAGAACATCTATCTCCTTTGCACTTATCTGCCACCGTGACACAAACAATCAGAGATGATTCTCTGGCACAACAAACAGCAAAGTGTCTTCTTTGTCTTTGCCTCAAAGGAAAACACTATAACACATCTTTTTGGCCCGTGCTTTTATCACTTACTTTTGTTCAATAATCTCCCTGCCCAATACCCAGGATTTGGCCGGGTGTGTGCGTGTGTGTAATGGGAAATGTGCCCTGGCTGAGCAGCGGCGTGGGGAGGAAATAAATACACTGTCACTGGGGCTTACACAGGCTGCACAGCCCCTGGCTTAACCCCAAATCTCCGTGCTGATGCTGGATTTTCTGTAGTGCCACGGAGCCTCGGCTTCCTGGGGGTGTGGAGGAAGGAGCTGTGAATGATTTGGAGTAGCAGTGAGTCAGGAGCTGGGCTGGGCACTGAGGTACCCGCAGAGATGGGGAGGGTGATTCCAGGGTACAGCACTGTCACCGTGGCACAGCAAAGGGAAAAACACCCACAGCCGTGTCCAAGCTATCACTGTGGGCGGGATGGTGATTCTGGAAGCTGAGCAGAGGCTGTGACTCAGCTCACAGGGACCACTGCTCACTCTGTTGCACTGATGGGGCTGTGTGGGGTCGGGGCTGTGCCGGGACCTGACAGAAGGACTCTTGCTTTAGGTGTTGTTTGCTTTAGGTGGGTAAGCAGAAATAGAGCAAAATATGTGGGGTCTCTCTCAATTCTGTTTCCCGAGGCTCCAGCAGTGGRTGGTTTAACCAGTAAAGTGCTGTCCTGTGCAGGAGGGAGGGCCAGGCCCTCTGCTGAGGGGTGAGCACCAAACCCTGAGCCGATCGCAGAACTGGGGCAGCGCCGGGCACAGATCCCTGCGGAGCCTCCCAGCCCTGCATCCCAGGGATGTGAGCAATGCAGGGCGCAGCCCTGGGGATCCGCAAAGGAAAAATTGCCTTTCCTTTTTACATCGTGCTGGCTTGAAYAGGGAAAAGAGCTGCCCTGGCCTCGGGCAGTGGCGCAGCAGAAGGCTTTGGGATGTGGGTGCATTCCTGAGCCCGGTGAATGGTGACAATCAGGAACGATTCCACCCGGGCACTCCCCTGCCGTGGCWCAGCCCCCTCGGCCGGGGGAGCCGGGATTGTTCCAGGCATTAGCAACAGATTCGCCGTTCTCTATTTCAAAAGGAAAAAYGGAATCCGATTGCGCCTCGGATGCAGACAGTCCCTCACACAATATTTCCTGCACCTCCTGTCCAGATAAGGCACCTTTTAAGATGATGTATGGTAGCACTTACCTGTTATAGTGTTCCAGCGAGCGAGGGCTGGGGAGATCCACTCCGGGTTCAGTCACCAGCAAACTGATCCATTTCAAACAGAAACTTGGATGGATGGGGCAGGGGAAATGGGAGCCAAGCTCTTAATGGGAGGATTTCACCCCCTAAAGTGTTGTGATGGAGCATTTTGGAGGGGAAAATCAGGGGGAGAACAGCCAGAGGTGGGCGGCGGGAGCAGGGGACAGCTTGCTCTTTTTTGTTTTTTTAATTTTCCCCAAAGGCAARAAGCGGGGAAACGGCTCTGGTGTTTGTTGCATCCCTTTCGGAGCGAATCCCAATTTGTTATTAGCATTTTATATTTTCCCTTCAGCCGATGCTGTGTGCAGATTAGAAGCGCCTTTATCTGTGCGGCGCCCCGGCCGATCCGGAGGGACGCTATCGTTTACACGGGGCGCTGATAACGCGCAAATCTCATCCACCGGGGCCTTCCCATTGTCTGCCTGTTTATTCCGAGGCGCTGGGTTTAGCGCTGCTCATCACCTGCAGCTCTGGGAGCTGCATTCCGCCGTCAGAGGCATTTCTGTGTCTCCCCAGCGCCGCGCATCCATCACGGGCTGCTCTGCCGGCAGAGCAGCGGTGCAAATCACACCCCCCAACCCTCATTGATCCGAGTGTTTGCTGTTTGCCGTGGGGTGCAACCCTCGGAAAGGCCGTGGGGCAGAGCCSGAGGGGCACAGGGGGGTGTCACTGCTCACCCTGAGCCACCTCAGCCCTCCCGCCCCGGGGACACCCCAGCAGCAGCCACGGGCACCCCGAATCCCAGCCACAGCACACCAGTGAAGGATCATCCCCTGACTTCCCCGAATCAATAGCGACTTGATGGTGACTTAAAAACACCAGACAGCTTTCCTAGACCGAAGCCCTTGGATAAATGAAGTTGTCATTGACTTCTGGTRTCTCTGGTCGGTGTGAGATCCTAATTAGGACAGGATCACGGGAACGGGGGGTGGATAATAGACCCGTTGGATCAGGTCTGTCTGCCTGCAATTGCAGCACATCACCCCCCTGATGTCAGCTGCACCCCGTGTTCGGGAGGGAAWTGCTCAGCTCATGGCTGGATTTGGCTTGTGATTTTTAAAAAAGCACAAAACTACAGGAAGTGTTTCCTGGGAATTTATCAGGAGGGCTTTCAGTTTCCTTCATGGTGTTCTTTCCCTGCTCCAGTAAAGAAAAGACTTTCTGCTGAGAAATCCAGGTTGCTGAGGAACRTTGTGTTTTTGCACTGCAGGTTGGTGCTGCTGCTGCTGCTGAATTTATCACAGAAAGATCACAGCAGTGGTGCCATCAGACCTTGCAGCCGGGCTGCTCGCAGCTCACAACTCTCAGGAATAATCCTTGCAGCAGCTTTAGTTGAACTTTGGGAAGATGTGAGCTGCTCTAAACTCAATCCCACCTCTCTATCATTCCCTCAAGCTGTGTTTTGTCCCTGCATCCAGCCCAAGGCGCTCAGGGCTGGGTGTGCCCTGCCCTTCTCCCCTCTCCTCTCCAGCCCTGCTGCTCCTCCGAGCTCCGAGGCGATGGAAGAGCCGGGAGAGCCGTGCCAGCACAGAGCTGTTTGTTTGCTCTGCGGGTGCACGAGGCCCTGGACACATGGAAAAGACTCTTTGATTAACGTCGGCTTCCTCTTGGCACTGTTTGACGGAACAAGGCTGAGACACTCCATTTCAGTGAGCCTGTGTCGAGCAATGTGTATTAGAGAGTCCTCAATTTCACACGTGCTTACTCCTGAGTGAGTTTCGCATAAAAGGATTAAGGAGAGAGGAAGTGCAGAGGAAATGGGATGTTAGACACCTTGTTAAACGGGCTGTCAGGGTTTCTGGAGCGTTCATTCTAACTCTATTCCACTCTACATAGAGGGCAGGCCATTACCCGGGGATCACAGGGGCCTCTTCGGGCGCTGCGAGTCACGAATTACTTTTAAAAAGAAGAAAGCAAAAGCAGAGCTGAAAATAGTAACGTGTGATTGTTGTCCTTGCTGTTGTGTTATTCTGGCGGATGTTTCTGCCCGGGGGGAATCCGGGATGCGATTTGCAGGAGCTGCAGGGAGCAAACCTTTCCCCARTTTCCTTCAGTGCCTGGGAGATCGGGCGGGGAAAAGCGGGAGRGGAGACCCTGGGGCAGGTCAGGAGGGGGAGATGCCCCGAGGACAGCAGGGGACACCTCCTGTCCCAGGCAGAGACAGAAACTCCCCTCTCTGCTCAGARGGATGCTCAGAAAGCTCCCACAGTGGGGCTGGCCCAGAGGCAGAGTGGTTTCCATGCTGGGATGGGCTCTGGCTGTGGGGTCTCTGCTTTCCAGACCTCACGCCAACCCGTGTGCCTTAGACAAGGTTTCCATGGAAGAAAGGAGCGTGTTTCCCAAAGCAGGAAGCGTTTTCCAGGRGCAGAGCACTGCCCAGAGTGGGATCTCACAGGGCAGCTGTCAGGGGGAGCGGCTGCTGGGCTCCAGATTTATCAGTAATGCAGCCTCACATCAGCTTGTTTCCTGTGAGTCAGATCTGTTTTAAGAGCTGTGATGAAACAGCTTCAGAATCCACTCTATGAGCATCCAAATTAAAAGCTAAATAGGATGTAGCTTTCAGTTTGGCTGTATCTTCATATGTCAGCCCTCATTATCCTCATATGTCAGCCTTGCCTCCACAGCTCTGCTCTCTGCTGGAGCAGGGATGGGCTCCTCCAGCTCCCAGCCCAGTGCTGGCTCATGGCAGGAGATCCACGTCTGTCACATCTTTGTGTCCYGTCCTTTTGGGCCTGGCTTTTCACACAGAAACCCCCGGGGGTTGCAGTCAGGAATAATTGGCCAGCGTGGCCCCAGGGGCAGGAGCCTTGGGGAGGGAGCAGCCTGGTTCTCCATCCTCCTTCCCCCCAAACCATCCTCCTTCCCCCCAAACCATCCTCCTTCCCTCCAAACCCTGCTCCTTCCCCCCAAACCATCCTCCTTCCCTCCAAACCCTCCTCCTTCCCCCCAAACCATCCTCCTTCCCCCTCCCCACAGCTCTCTGCAGGGTTGATCTGGGAGGAGGAAGGGGAACAGTAATGGGGCATTTGGGGCAGCAGAGAAGCTCTGACTCCAGCTGAGCTGCCAGCAACTTTGGGAAGAGGCAGGAATGTCACTCATTCCAYGTGGCTTCAGGGATAAAGATGAATTGATATAAGGTGTACAGCATTCCTGAGGAGTAAGAATGGTAAAAACCCCTCAAGTGCCCCCAAACTGCCCTTCCAGTGGGAAAAGGGGACAGCTGAGGCATGGGACATCCTTGGGATCCTCCAGCACCCCTGAGCTGCTCCCCACTTCAGCTGCCCCCGTGCTGTGCTCCCCAACAAAGAAACCTGTCAGCCTCCAGGCTGGGTGGGAATACAGAAAGTCCAGATAAAAATTATCATTCCTGACTTAAAACTGGTGCTGGGGAAGGAGCAAGAAGCAGGGCCATAAATAATCCCACACCTGGCCTTTTAATTCAGTTATCTCCTGGTCAGGAAAGTCGGATCTGCTGTGTGCTGTGGTGGTGCCAAGTTAATTACTTGAAAATGAGTGCCTGGGGTTGGACCAAGAATTCCTCATCAGCATTCAGCTCCAGTGCCACGGCTGAGGGAGAGCCCGGCGCATGCTCGGCAGGAGGAGGATGCAAGGGAAGGGAAGGGGCACCGGGGGGGTTTGCTTTTCTCCTGAAGAGCCTGGAGCTTGGGGTGATTGCAAAACCCCTGAGCTGGCAGACGCTGGGTGTGGGGGTGCAGGGTTTGGGGTGCTGGGTTTGGGGATGCAGGGTTTGTAAGTGCTGGTTTGGGGATGCAGGGTTTGGAGATGCAGGGTTTGGGGATGCAGGGTTTGTGTGTGCTGGGTTTGGGGATGTTGGGTTTGTGTGTGCAGGGTTTGTGGGTGCTGTGTGTGTGTGTGCAGAATTTGTTGTCCAGGCTGAGTGTGGCACTGGTGTTCCTGGGTCAAGGCTCATTTTTGGGGTGCAGCTGGAGGGTTTGTGCTCAGCAGAGCCAGAGAGGGGGCTGAGCTGGGTGACAACACCCTGAAAAACAAGAAAGGAGCTCCAAACCGCACCACTGAGATGCTGAATCTTCCTCTGGGTCTGGAAAATCCCACTGCCGGTGCCTTTTAGCGGGTGTTTGTGCTGTGGGTTTGGGGTTTGTGGGTGCTGCTCACTGGAATTCCCGGCGCTGTCCTTGCCCAGCCGTGCCCCTGCAGCCCGAGGCAGCCCCGGGGCCAGCAGGGCGAGGAGGGTGGGCTGTGAAAGGCAGAGCCTCCCCTCGCCACCCCCGGCGCTGCCGCCTGAATACAAATGYGGATATTACAGGGCAGGCGAGAAGGTGCAGCTCCAACACTGAATAGCCGGGCCCTTTAAGCCGTTTGGCCAGACTTTATCGTTAAAAAGGAGGGGAAAAAAAAAAAACCCTCGTCTCTATAGGATTCTTTGAGTCATTGCTTCTTATGTGTAAACAGAGGGCGGCAGCTTACACAGCAAACTCAGCCTGGAATAGCTTGAGGTGATTAACAGTTGTTTGATTCCTCGAAGATTTCCACATGCTTATGCCAATCCAACTGGGAAAGGCAGAATAAATATTTTGAAATATGCCCCTTCTTTTGCAAAT
The DNA here is from genome assembly GCA_902810485.1 of Alauda arvensis. Classification (NCBI taxonomy): domain Eukaryota; kingdom Metazoa; phylum Chordata; class Aves; order Passeriformes; family Alaudidae; genus Alauda; species Alauda arvensis. Next base: position 1,427,999 of record CADDXX010000070.1, on the reverse strand, counting down.
TAGGCATGATGAGTGCTGCTCAAGTGTTTAGCTGGGAGCTGCAGCGCGGGTTTTGTTCGGCGAACGGCAGCAGAAGGGCAGAGCTCGCTGCCGGCAGCTGAGCCGGGGACYGGCGGTGCCCTCGGGCCGGGGCTGCTCGCTCTGCCGGGGATGTTCCCCGCTGCCCACACCCCAATTCAGCCAGGACAGCAGCAGCTGCAGTGCTCTGGCAGCGTCCTGCTCCCCAGCATGGCTGTCTCACCTTAATCACCCCCAAATCCCGCTCCCCCAGGGATTTGGGAGACAAAGCCAGTCTGGAAATGGCAGCAGAGCTTTCTCCACCAGAGAAAGGTGCTCAGGGACAGCTTCACCCCTGTGGGTTACCGGGGGGAAGGAGATGGATGGATCCTGGGAAGGGCTGGGGATTTGGCTTGGGAGGGTTGTTTGGGGTCSCAGGCACACCAGGAAAGGGGAATGGGAGGGTTGGGGTGGATGTGAGCCTGGCACCTCCCCGTGCTGGAGGCCGTGGTGTGCAGAGGCTCTGCCCCCTTCCCCAAGAGCTTCCCAGCTTCCCTACCCAGGGCAAAAATTTACATTTTATGTTTGTGGTAAAAGAAAACTTTTTCTTTGCAATGAGCTCTGGCATCCACAGCTGCCTCTCCCTGGGTTTGTGCCCAGGTGCTGGGGTAATAAAGCACAAAGAAATACAGAATCACTGGGAGCRTGGAGGGTCTGCTGAGCAGTGCTCTGTTCATTCCCATCACAGGCAAGGAGGAGAACAGCTCAGATTTAGTCCCAGWTTTATAACAACACTTCCCAACCCACCTGGGGACCACAAGAGTGCTTCAGGTGCATTAATGACAGCACCAGGGCCACCTCTGATGGGACAGTTAGGTTTTATCTCCCCTCTGCACGTGGCCAGACTGGGAATCACCCCCCTCAATTCCACAGCTGGGGTTTTAGCCAGTGACCAGCAGGTGTTGGGGTCTCAAATTCCCATCCTGATGTGTCTGAAAGAAAGAAAGAAACCTATTGCTATCCTTCACTTTGATTTTGAAAGTTTTGTTTTATCTCAATCTTCCTTCTCCCAACGACGAACCCGCCCTCAGCTTCCCTAAAATTGCACTTTCTTTGTGAAACCTACTCTCAAAAAAATCTCAGAACTTCTGGACCATACAGCAGCAGAAATATTAAGGCTGAAGGGAAGCACTTTATTTGCCAGATAAATAGGCTTGGTGACACTTTGGATATGTAGAAGGTGGTGAATAATTTCTTCTGCTTGGGCTATATATCCTTAGAGGACTCGATGAATTTTTCATTCTGGAAGATGTGTTCAGGTCATTAATTGCAGTTTGCCACAGGTCTGTTCCACTTTTGTCTGGGTAAAGCCTATCTCCTTCAACATACAACTCATTTACCCTTTGTAAGCTGTGTAACATTTGCATTGTAAATTGGTTAGCTTAACTTAATACACGAGTAACCCCAGGAAACCTCTGCAGAGGCTCTTACGTGTGCTGCTGGGGAAGGCAGGGCCTTTTCCTGAGCTGGGGCTGGGGGCTGGGGATCCTCCCTCCCCACAAACCCGGGGCTCCTGCAGCATCTCAGCCCCCTCCTCCTGCTGGAGCCCCCGTGCTGAGGGTTCCTGTCCCTGGAGCTGCACTGAATTCTGTTCCCAATCCCCTCCCAGCTCCCACTGGAGCTCTGTGGGGACCCCGTGCCTGGGAATTGTCCCCTGAACCCCACCAAGGTGGTGCCTGCGGGCACTGCTCGGGGCTGTCTGGGCTGGAGCCCTGCCCCAGGGCACAGGTGCCAGGAAATGGAAAGGTGCAGGATGCTCCACCTTCTGTCCCAGCTCCCCGGGAAGGGGTCACAGAGCCACAGAATGGTTTGGGTTAAAAAYCTCATCTCGTCCCACCCCCTGCCATGGGCAGGGATGCCTTCCATTGTCCCAGGCTGCTCCCAGCCCCATCCAGCCTGGCCTGGGGCACTGCCAGGGATCCAGGGACAGCCACAGCTTCYCTGTGCCAGTGCCTCACCATCCTCACAGATCAGAATTTATTCCTAATATCCAACCTTAACCTTTTTGTCCATTTTTGAGCCATTCTCCCTTGCCTTGTCACTCCCTGCCCCTGTCCCAAATCCCTCTCCAGGTCTGTTGGATCCCCTTTAGGCACTCCCCAGGCATCAATGTCCCAGCACAGGCAGGATCCCTGGCACTGCCCCATCCTGCTGCCTCCAGGAGCCTCCATTTGCCTAAAACAAACCCAAATCATTTCAGCAGCTCCAGCACCGAGTGCCACTAATTCCTCAGAGCGAGGAACATCTCTGGAGTTCCCACAAGCAGTGCAGAGAGGGGCAAGACACAATAAGTATAAATGGAGTGAACTCCAGAGATTGGAGTGGGAGCTGTTGAAATATTGCTCAGGGCCTGAGAAGCTCCTTCAACCCATTTTCTGAGCCACCTGAGGGACAGGGGCCGAGACTGGCAGRCGACAGGAGCCGGGAGCAGCTGAGCCCAAGCTGCTGTCCCAGTACTTGTGGCCTCGTTGGAGGCAGGAAATTTCGGAAACTTGCCTCACGTGAGGTTTGCTGCCCCAMTTTTCAAACTGCAGCAGTTCTGCAGGGGTTCCAGGCAGGCAGCAGGGCTTTGGGAATCACAGCAGGACCAGGGCTGTCCTTTAACAGCAGGACCCGCAGCCCGGGGGTCCCTGCTGGAGCTCAGTGCCCCTGCTCAGAGCAAGCTCTGCCTCCTGGCTTGGTGCCTGTCGCAGGAAAACCAGCCACGCTCTGTCCCCGCCATTCCCAAAGCGATCCCTGTGCATGGGAATTGCCCGGGAAAGGAGCTGTCCATTGCTCAGCTCTCTGCACATGTCCTGTTTACTCCAAGTGACCCGTTTGGATATATTTTACAGGGAAAAAAAGAGAAATCGTGTGAGAATTAGCGCAGCCTCCCCCTCCCGTGGCAATCAGCACCTCTGCCTTCCGGGGAGCTTCCCCGAGCTTGGCACTGTTCTAATCTCCTCCAAAAGAGAAGATAAAAGAATAGAGCAGCTGATCCCRTAGGCCCGGGGATAATGGTTGGCATTCTCTGCCTCCAGACAACAGCTTGGGCCGGGGAGGAAATCACCTCTGGGAGGAGGTGTGGGTGTGCCCAGGGCCGGAGCCATCGCCCCGGGGCTGCGGGCAGCTCCTGCCCCGGCTCTGCTGCCGCTTCCCCCGGCGAGAGCCAGCMCGGGCCGACCCTTGGGATTGCTCTGTGCCAGCCACAGCTCCCTGCAAACCAAGGGTCACAGCTCCAAGGGCTCATTCCTGGAGCAGGCAGCAAGTCCCAACCCTCATGGCCGGGCTGATGCCACCCAATCTGTATTTTCCATGAAGAATAAGCTGTCCAAGAGGCCTCCTGACCATGGTTCAGAGCTGTGCGTCTGCCTCCCCCCTTGCTGCCCATCCCTTGGATCTGGGATGGGGATGGGGATGGGGATGGGGAGGAGTGTCTGGAAGGTGGCGAGCAGGGGAGGGGATGTTAAGTAGTACCTTTAGCTGAATAAATCAGGGAGGTTGCCAGCAGCCTGCCGCAGTAAATATGCATGTTAAATCAAATCAGATCTGCTGCAATAGGAAAGATTTAATGGTAGGGGTTTGTTTGCTCCCCACCATAAACACGGAGATGTGAGCGCTTCATGGTGAGAACATCTGYGGACTGGGCAGGAGGTGTCAGGGGCTGGCTCTAACATGCAAGGCTTCTCTTCTGTGGCCAATTAAACAAATTGCAGCAAAACAGCATTTTATTAGTATTTGCCCATAGCAGTCGCCCGCTGCAATAAATTTCCCTCAGGCGCTGGGGAGGGAGGGGAGGGAAGGATCGGCAGGGAGTGCAGGGAGAACTCGGCGGCTCAGCCTCCGGGGCCGCGCCGTTCCAAAGTGCCTGTCTCCAAAAACAACTGCTCTGCTTTATCATAAACACGGTGAGTTATGAGCTGCTCTGCGCAGAGCCCTGCACAAATAATAATAATGAGGAGGAGGTGGGAGGCAGGGCTGCTTTCCCAAAGCAAGTGGGACCTGCAGGTCTGGGAACAAAACTTACCCCAGCGCCTCTCCGCTCCCCCTCGTTTTAATTACAGCTTAAATTCTTTTAGAATTCATCCTTGCCCATTTGGCCCATCCCATCCTCTTATTCCCACGTGCTTCTGCTTTTAAGCACAACTTTTGTCCCTTTTGCAGTTTCTTTCCTTTTATTATTATTGCTTTTAAGGGAGAGCTTGTCTTTACTTTTTTCCCACGCAAACGGGGGCTGCTAAGGCGGCCAAATCCATCCCCAGCATCGCTTTGCTGGCAGTCCTTGGGAGTTCTCAGCTCTGAATATGCCAACACATTTCTTGGCTGAGGGCCTGGCGCAGTTGCAGGCAGGAGCTGATGTTTCTCAGTGTGCTACAGCCCAGGCACCTTCTGTGCCTTACATTTTTTGGATGATGGAGAGCTCGAGTGAGCGATAGACGTGCTTTTTTTTTTCTGTTCCCCTTTCCCTGTCCTCTCTTTGCCTTTTCTATTCTCTTTCCTGCCCCAAAGCACCACCATCCAGTTGATGGATGCCYCATCCCCACTGATAACCAGCCCTCTCATCTCTCTCCCACTCCAAGGCAGGAAACACTTCAGAGCAAACCATCCTCTCCAGAGAGGTCCTGGGACGATGGCAAGCGCCAATAAATACCCCAAATCGCCGAGGCTACAGCAAACAGATGGCGTTCTGCTGCACAGGCACTCTCTGCCGGGGAAGTGCTGCAAGAAATGACCTATTTGTTGCTTGGTTATCTCCATATTTTACCTTGGGAGCACCATTCATATCTAAGCAGTTTCACCGCTATCCCGGGAATTCCTCATTTCCCGGCGCAGCTCTCGACAGCCCCCGTTCCCAGCAGCTCCTGTTGCTGTTCGCTCTTCCCCTCCCAGCCCTCCGGCGTGATGGGGTGAGGAGATAAACAACTCCACCCGCACTGCTGATCGAGAGCAAATTAATGTCCAGCAGTCACCTCCTTCAAAACACACCGCYTCAAAATGCCGAGTTTGCCTCCTTTTCCTTCCTCAGGAACAACCAAATCAAGGCAGCGGGTTATTAGTGGGCATTAATTATCTATTTTTAATGAATTAGCTGGCCAGCCTGGCTGCTGATGGATTACACCTATGAAATTATATTGCTGTTGAAACACAGAATATGTTTAGATGGCATCAGCCTCTTGACTTAAGGATGGATTTGATTTATACTTCATTAGCATAATTCCTAACACACCGCTTCTTTGGGAAAGAAAATTAGTGTCTAACCAGGAGCTAACAAGTTTAATGGCTTGCTTGAAGGAAAACATAACCATTGACTGTGAATAGGCAACYAGAGGCATTAATATGTTGCTGTTGTTGTTGCTCTTGGGTTTATGAGTCTGTGTTTGTAGGGGAGCATTCCTGCASTGGAGAGATGGGAGAGGGTGGGATTTCCTTGTGTGTGTCAGCTTTGTATCAGGCAGGGAGGTGTTGGTGTTGGCCAGGCTGCTCAGGGTGCAAAAGACCTTCCCAGTGCCTCCCAGTAAGCTGTGGTGATGACTGGGGTGAGAGGCCACATCCAGCACTCTCTTGGGTTTGGATAACGATTTGGACACTGCACATGGGGAGGGAGGCCTTGGGCTTCCTGACACAATTCTCATTTATTTSCATTTTGCAAATGCTGGGTTTGCTGCTGATTGCCTGCTCGAGTTTTCAACCACAGAAGATCAGTTCAATAGCTGGTGAGCCTCTATTCTTTCTTCTCCTCTCAAAACAYGAGCTGTCCTTTTTTGTTCTTTAAATGATACCATGTGAGCAGACAGACAGCACGGGAAATCAAAGCACTCCAAGACATCCAGGCTGGGTGCAGGAGGGAAATGAGCTCAGCCACTGGGAACACACCCCCAGAGGGATGAGAGCTTGAAACACTGGGCTGGAGAGGGACAGAGGGAGCAGGAGGAGGATGGCTGCACTGAAACCAGAAAGCACAAACCCTCCAGAACTTCATGCTTTAAACTGTTGATGGTTTTTAGTTTGTTGGTGGTATTTCAGGGGGTTTTAATTGTGTTTTGTACCTGCCTGATCCAGAGGGCTCTGGCTCTGGAGGACCTCTCCAGTCCCTGCTGGGGCCTGGCAGGTTCTCCTCCTGTTTGGCATCCTGACACCTTGGGCTGTGATTAATGAGGTGCTCTTCCCCGCGCCGTACGAGTCCCTGTTAGATTTGGTACTTATTAATTACAGCCCAGCACCGTCAGCACATTTAGAATTGGGGTCCCTGCTTTTCTAATTCCCTTCTTATTTCACGTCCCTTTTTTTTCCCCCTGGTTCCCTCTCACCTGTGTCTCCTCCTGCTCGGGGCTGGCTGATGGATGAGCTTGCAGCAGCAGTGGATTCCACGCTGCCTGAGCCGGAGGTCAGTGCTGGGAATGGCTCCAGGAAAAGCAGCTGTTCAGCAATTCCCACCTCACATCCAGTGTCCAGCTCCCTGCACAGCCTCTCATCCCGAGCCAGCTCCCTCACTGGTGCCCAAACCCAGGCCTTCTCCACCTCTGCATCCCCCTTGATTTCATAAAACCTTTTATTGTTCACATTCCGTTTGTCCTCCAAGTTAAAAAATCCATGCTCAGTGCTGGGGTATCCTCTGGGGTATCTTCAGATTTTATAGCTGCTGTAGCTGCTCTGCTCTTGTCAACACTCCCATTCCTCTCCTCACTGCTAGCTGGGCTGGAGGCAGGACAGTGTCCGGTTTGTATTTCCTCCTAACCCACCTTTACCTGAAAAAACCTGATCCCTGTGATGGCAAAAAAAGTGAGGATTTGAGGACAGAAACCATAACACTGATGGTTTTAACTGGTGTTTGGGCTGGGACAGGTGTGGGTCGTGTGCTGGGCATGGGACACCCAGTGAAGGACACAATTTGGCCAGTGAAGGACACAATTTGGCCAGTGAAGGACACAATTTGGCCAGTGAAGGGCAGGCTTTGGCCACTGAGGTGCTGCCGAGGCTCTGTGCAAGCTCTGGCTCCAGCTCAGACTCAGCCACTGACTGCAATTCAGGGTGTCTGCACCCAAGGGCTGTGTCAGCACCCCTGTGGGKGCTGTGTGAGGCTGGCAGTGCCAGCAGTGAGTGTCCCCCCAGCCCTGGGCACATTTCCCTGTGGCTGCCCCTCTCTCCTGAGCCACACAAACCAGCACACACATCCCTGCCTGGAGTCACCCACCTGACAAAGCCCTGGAGGGAAGGGGCAGCCACGAGAACCACGCAAAAAAACCCACCTCCCTGGGCCTTGCAAACTCTTCCCTGATAACAGSATTGCTGCTTTATTCCCTGTTTAGCTCCTTTGCAGGGCCGAGGTAAACACCACAGTAATTTATACTGTCCTCCCCGATCAGCTTCGCCCTCTTTTACATCTTGCCTTGCAAATAATAAGGCAGCCCACAAAGCCATTTGTTTCCTAATGACAGGGGTTTCCATAGTGAGCAGATTAAGGAGGAGGAGATTAGAAGATTATACACCAGGCAGGACTCACAGGTTTATGGGGCTTTGGAGATCCAACGATTAATGCATTTCATAAATGAAACTTTCTCTCGTGGCAGGTAGAACGGAGGGAGCCAGGTGTTTTAATTGGCAGAATTTATTTAGCAATTTTCGTTGAGGATGCTTCAAGCACCCAGACAAGGCTKGTACATTGTGCAATTATCAGGTCCCGCTGCTCTGATGCTGATAAGGGTTGGGAGATTTTCCCCATCAAATTTGCCGTGGGTGAACCCTGGATGAGCTCTGTGAGCTGTGTCTGCCCAGGCTGAGCCTGTGCCCTTTCCTGTCAGGGTGCCAGGCTGCTGGGATGGCAGTAATTGCTTTCTGTCTTCAGTGGAGGAAAGAGGAAAAAACTCCTTTTCCATCAGAGGAAGGAGCAGAGCTGCTTTTCCATGGGGGCTGTAGGTGCCAGACATGGTGTTGCCATTTCTGGTGGCACTGCGATCACAGCCCAGCGTCCCTGTGCTGGGCAAGGGGTGCCAGGGGATGCTCATGACCTAAAATACAGCAGGGGGGCAAATGGAGATAATGTGTGGGACATGGATTGGGGCAGATCTCTTCASTGGAAGGAGCAGGAGGCTCAGGAAACCCCAAATCCTCAGGAATCCTGTGGAAAGCAGCACTGGCTGCTAAGGGTGRACACAGCAGTGTCCTGGAGCAGAGGGTGCAGGTAACCAAGGAGGGCTTGCAGGGTGTTTTCATTCCCCACAGAGAATCCCAGGTTTTGCATCAGGAAGCTGAAAATGTAAAACCTGAAAAAACTGAGGGAGGGACCCAAAATATCTTTCATAGCCTTTGGCCAAAAGAAACTGAAAAGGGAAAAAAAAATTGGGAAAGAAACTGTGACAGTGTTCTTCTCTTTAATTTTCTGATGAAAAATCAAAACAGCAGGAAAAGAAAAAGCACTTGCTTTCATTTTGTTGAAAACCCAATTTTCCACGAAAAGTAGGTTTCAATGGAAAATTTCCACCTCTCCCCTCTCCCTCCTGAATTGTTTCAGCATTTGCCACCCTCTCCTCACCACAGCCCGTGGGAGCCACCTCAGAGCTGGAGGAGAATGATGCAAAGAGCCATTTCCAGTGAGCCAGGAGGACAGTTCCTGATGAGGTGCCTGAAAGAGGCTGGGGACTCTCTGGATTCTGGCAGCCTGAGCCACATCCAGGAGCTTGCCTGGGTTCCTCCGTGGTGTCTGTGCAGAGCACTGTGCTCACCTGGCACTGTGCTCACCTGGCACTGTGCTCACCTGGCACTGCGCTCACCTGGTGCTATGCTCACCTGGCACTGTGCTCACCTGGCACTGCGCTCACCTGGCAGGGCTCAGTGCCCAGGGCTGTGTCCTGGCCCTGCTGGGGCTGAGGGAAAGCTGGGGCTCAGGAAATCAGGGATTCTCTGGGCATCAGCCCAGCCCCTCCTGGTGGAGCAGCACCCCAGCTGTGCCAGAGGTGCCACACACAGGGCAGGGCTCAGGGCAGCTCTGCCAGGCTTTGGTGACCAAGGCTGATTTGTGCACCTCCACCTGCACAACCTGAATGAGAAGAGCCTCATTTATTTCTGGTACAGTCGTATCTGTGGCTACTGGCTTTAGTTTTAGAAATCTTCAGGTGGAACAGGAGCTCAGTGGGGGCAGCTGTTAGCCCCAGGTCCCAGGATCTAACTGGCACAGCAGGTAAAGTTCAGCAGTGCAAATTTGTAAAATAATTTTAAAAGATAGGCTAGAAAAATATTTTTAGGGGCTTTCTACATTTTCTTTAAGCTGTTGAGACTCAGTATTTTAGGAGTTTCCTCCATGACCACTGGTTTTACACATCTGTTGAATTTTCTTATGTTTCCTTGAATCCAGGATCAGGAGCTTTTGGAAACTTGTAAGACTCTCACAAGGGGACAATGTGACAAGTCCACAGGCAGGGCTGTTGTGTCTCTGTACCCCTGGATTTCGCTGCTTCCGAGGCAGAGGGCTCTGAATCTGTCAGTCCTTGGAATCTGTCAGTCCGTCCCTCTGATTTTTCTCTCTGTTTTCCTGCTTGCAGCCAAATTATGAAAGGCTGGGAGCAGGAKCTGTGCTCCAGACAAGTGCAGGCACATGCTCACGACCTGAGGAGGAGCAGGCGAACGCTCCTGCTGCAATAAGCTCCATGCTGTGCTCAAAAAGGGCACTTAATTTTTCATTCTTAAATGCTGTGATGTTCTTGTCTTCCGGCTTCACCAAAACTCCTCCATGGAGATGGATGGGCCATGCAGAACACAGTTATCAGAAAGATTAAGCCAGGACTTGTCATTTTTTATATCAGTGAGCAGTCAGGTTGACGAGTGATGTCCTCTTAGCTCCTGGGATGCGTCCGGCACCTTTAGTGCCAGTAGTAAAAAGGACTATAAAAAATACCATAGAAGAAAGGGTAATGATGAAATTTAACTGCTCCCTAGCACACACCTGGGGTCTAGTAATCTGGAAATGGGGGGTTCAGGTGCTTCATCTTTTACTGCCTTGTCCTTGTCTGTAAGTTTAAGGTCCTTCCACTGAACCATAACATATTGTGGTCACTGCAAAGAGCCAGTCCTTGGCCCCCGGGCAGGCAGGGRCAGCTCAGCACAGCCAGGGCACGCTGAGCACTCTGCCCTCAGCCAGCTGGAGGAGGAGGAGCTCAGCTTGGAGGGCTTCACTCCAAACTGGGACGTTTGAGCTGGGGACATCCTCATGGCAGCTTCCTCCCTCTCACTGGCAAAGAGAGCACAGTCAGAGCTGGTGGGTGCTGCCAGCTCTGCCAGGGGACAGGGTGGCACACACACCTGGCCAGGTGAGTCCCTCTCAGCATCCCTCCAAGGCCAGGGAGGCAGCTCCGTGTGCTGCTCATTCCCAGTCAGCATTCCTTTATCAAACCCCAGGACTGCGGCCCGGCCCCGYGTTATTAATCTAAGAAACAACTGATACTAAATGATCATGCTACATTAAATTTATAGACCCTTGCATATAGCTGCTATTGATCTTTTCTCAAGCATCATAAATATGTGATGGAGTGTGGATGGCAAAGCTTTCCCCCCTCRCCATTAAAGGTGGTTAAACTTTTCATCTCTGGGGCGGAAACGGGCGATGGGTCTCTGCGGGCAGGGGCAGCCCGGCCAGATCGTTTGTGTTTTAATTACTGCGAGGTGCAGAAAGCTTCAGCGGAGCAGGAGGGAAGAGCTGTTGCCTTCCTGCTTTCCCTAACTTGTCTCTTTTCCTCTGCTTGCCCAGGATCTGTCACTTTTCCTTATCCATCYCCTGTCTCCCGTGGGATGCAGKGCTGTGATTGTTTCTGATCCCACATTCCCAATCCGGCCCCAGCAGCACATCAGAGCAGGGACATCATTCACAGGAACCCAGCCAGGGCTTCCCTGGGATTCGGGAGAGCCGCTCTCCCCCCCAGAGGCGCTGTCCAGCACCTCCCCGGCTCTCCCGTGCTCTCCAGCCCGTGCCTCCCTACCCGGGGCGGTGACACCGGGGACACCTCACCCTGCCCGGCCCCGTGAGGGGCACAGGCTGTGCCAAGGACACCTGCGGGGGAACCCCCGGACCCTCAGGTGCTGCTGTGACACAGCCAGGGAAGGGAGATTTGCGCAGCATCCTTCGGCATAGCCTGGAACACCTTATATCCTGGAGCCATCTAGGGGCGGAATCCCGGCTCCGTGGAGCCGAGGGGAGCGGCGCTGCCTGCGGGGTCAGCAGCGAGGGTGGCACTGTCACACGGCCTCGGGGGTCCCCCACGCTCCTGCTGAGCCATGGTGCAGTGAATATCTGTCTCTCGATGCTCCTGCTCTGGCSCTGGGGAGCAGCAGCGCCCGGGGCAGGGGCTCTGCCAAGGCTCTGCTGAACAAAGGCCCTGCAAAATCGGCTGGAAATCTTCTGGCTTTCTTGCTTCTGCTGATCGTTTGTGATGTTTTTTTCAAGTGCACATCAAGAAGTTGAGTGCTTGAAAGAGCCTTGGCAGTAGGAAAGGTACAAAGCCCAGAAAAGGATGTGGAAAGAATGTCTGTAAGTTTAGAAACAAAAGCAATCCCCGACTGAGCCCCCCTGTGCAAGCCCAGAAAACACCTCTGGCTGTGCCTGGGGGGACACCAGGGGCTGTCCCTGCCCCGTGCCCAGGTGTCCCTGTCAGGAACTGAGATGCCCAGCTGCTCCTTCCTGCCTTTCCTGCCCCTTTGGCTCTTTTCCCTGCAGATGATGCCGAGCTGGGATTCAGAGACATCCCACAGCTCCATGGCACTGTGCTCAGTTCCCTGTCTGAGGATTGGGCTCAGGGATGTCTCTGCAGAGGAGCTGAGGGGCCTGGGGACCCTGGTGCCACCTCTGTGCCCAGCGTCCTCCTGGCAATTAGTGCCACTTGTGATGGCAGAGAGGGGATGGCTGGTGAGCAGCACAATGCCCTCCATCTAAATTATTCCTCCTCCTCCTCCACAAATGTCATAGCAGAGATTAGCCATCATGTGTCCTTAAGTATCCCATTTATCCCAAATGACTCTGAGCATGTTAACTGCATTTAGATTAAAATGAGCCTTTATACCCACAGCATCTTCCCAGGCTGGCCCAGCCCCTGCCTGGCCCCTCATTCCTCATCACAGAGCTGTGCACACACCTGGGAGCACAGCTCTGCCACGGCCGTTCCATTTGCCCACAAAAACGTTGTTCCAGGACAGCTGCAATCCCTACAAAATTCTCTCCGTTTTGATTTGCCAGTGGTGGATTCTTTTCCAATTAACCTCCAAAAGCACCAGTTAAAGAGAATGGTGCCACGTCACGTAAGAATAGGCTCTGCCAAACCCTCYAGAAGTGTTTTAGCACCAAAAATTAATGATGAGGGTCAAAAGCGGGTTGTGAGGCAGAGTCRGCTTKGAATGGGAAACCCCTGAATTAATGKAAGCACGAGCYCKGAAAGTCTGCGGAAAATTTGAGGTAGATTTAATTAAGCTCCTAATTATGCAGCCAAGTTTGTCTCTACTAAAGACTTTCCAGCGTGTTGGAGCACCAGTCTGAGGGCAGGGTCTGCACCTTGAATCGAAGCCCAACATCTTCCTTGGCTTTGTGACTCCCTCCAGGGTGGGGATTGCTGGTTCCCACTGGTCCCAGCACAGCCCCACAGCCCAAACCCCAAATCCCAGTGAGCTCCATCCCAGTGAGCTCCCAGCATCCCAGTGGGACCCAGCTGGGCASCACCACCAGGGCACGRGGTGGGCTCCMAAAGGCCAYCAGGGAARSCTCAGCCCTGYTCCCTGTCCCTTCCCTGCCACCCATCCCTTGGCACGGCTGCTGCTGGAGGGGCCAGGCCAGGCCAGCTGAGTGTCCTGGTGTTGTGGCTGTCACCAGCACTGCAGCGAGGCAGGAGGAGCAGGTTACAGAGTGGAGCACAACTCGGAGGAGCTGGCACCGCTTTTCTCCCCTCGTTAACGTCCCCCGGGGCCCGCGGTCTCTTTAGTACTAACACAGTAACGAAGGCCACAGCCTATTAATTGCAGTGACAATGATAAAGGAAGAGTCAGAAGCAGCTATTTGTCTTTCATGTAACCTCGTGCATCATCACAAGATAAATGAAAACTCATTTTCTGCTTTGATTCAGTCTAATTTTTCAGGGCCCCCGAGGCAGGTTACAGGAACTGTGTGGCTTCATCCCCATAAAAGTGGCGGCCCCGGGGTTCAGGGGTCAGGGAGAGGGCAGTGCCAGCAGCGCCTGGCTCTCCCCAGCTCCCAGGGGGGACGGGAAGGCAGGAAGGGCTCTGCTGCTCATCATCATTAAATCCCCATTGGAAGGTGTTGCCCTGATGGATGATGCCCGTGGCAAAGGGGCTCCCTGTCCCCAGCACCCCTGSTCACCTTCCCAGGGCACCTGGGCCACACCTGGGCTGTGCCCACACACACAGGGCAGGGGCAGTCTGGGCAGGGATTCCAGGGAGAGCACCTCATCCCAGCCATCTACCCCAAATTCCTGTCCCCGGGGAGCTGGGAGAGAGAGCAGGAGATGCTTTGAGGGCATTGATACTCGGAGAGTCARACACACTCAGGGTGTGACCTACTGAGCAAGGACTTGTCATTCCAGAAACTCCAGTGCTGGTGTGAAGGGAGCAAAATGCCCCAAAATTACATCAGCAGCTGTGCCCATCCCTCAGCCAGCAGCCTTGTCCAGCTTTCCTGCCATTTCCTGTCCCCTGAGCTCCCAGGACATCTCCTGTGGGAGAACAGAGCCTGGAAGCTTCATCTTGTTGGCCTCAGGGGTTTGCTCCAGGCTTGGAGCACCCTCTTCATCCTGGGTTTTGCTGGGTCAGGTCCTCACTTTCTACAAAGGCTGGTCCAGGTGATGCCTTASATTTTATCTTCCATGTTTCTCAGGCTCTGTGCTGCCTCAGGTGCAGYTCTGAGCMTCGTATTCAGTGCCAGTGAGCTCTGCACAGGGTAGGGAGACACAATAAACCCTGTTTCTTCTGAAGGCCAAGGACAGCTGGGAAGGAGTCTGAGTGTTGGGCAGGAAGGTTTGCCAGAAATACGGAGCAAAATACCTCACTGAGACAGAGAAATTAAAAAAGAAAAAGGGAAAAAAGGCAAGTTTCCTAGGGAATTAGCCCGTTCTAATCCAGGGGAATCAAACCCCCATCACACATACTGGTCATGCCTCTTCTGAAAGTTGGAGTGTTAACAGTGTACAGTACATTAACTTGATTAATCAGAATATAATCTTGCCTGCATGCTGCACTGGTGTCTCCCACACAACCCCCAGAACAGCTTTCCCCTTTTACACTGYGTGACACCCTCCTGGTACTGAGAGAGCTGAAAATAACCTGGGCAGTGCTGGCCCGGGGCTGGCAGAGGCACGGCCAGGGGCTCCCATATGGCCAGGCTTGCCAGGCTGGCACTGGTGCCCGGGCTGGGCTGTGGCCCCGTGCCCGGGGTTCCGGCTTCCGTCAGCCCACTCGTGCTCCAGCCGAGCTCCTGGGCTGCACAGGGCTCCAGAGCTGCTCCCTGRSAGCCTGGCAGGGWCAGAGCCCTGCCTGGAGAGGGGGAAAGCAGCTGAAAGGGAAAGGGAATGGGGCTGTAGCCCCCCAGTGTCTCATGGAGGGTGGGGTTATCCTGAAATCCCTCTCCTGAGCTGGCTGGGTTGAGTGTGATGAGCGTGTGTGTGTCTGCACAGGGCTCCAGAGCTGCTCCCTGGGGGCCTGGCAGGGACAGATCCCTGCCTGGAGAGAGGCAAAGCAGCTTAAGGGAAAGGGGATGGGGCTGTAGGCACCCAGTGTCTCATGAGCTGCCCCAAAGCTCCTCAGGACTGGCAAACTCAGGTTATTTAACAGCTGTGTCCTGCGTGAGAGGTGCCTCAGGCACTCACTGCCCAGCTGAGATGCTGAAGTGATGCCTGGCAGGTGACCACCAGGACAATTCCCCCTGCAGGAAGCTGTGTCCAGGTGAAAATCCAGCCCTGCTGAGACCAAGGGCTTTCCTCTGGGGCTGGGATGTCACTCATCCATCTCCTGGGCAGAAAACCCCTGKTTTTCTCCTGGAGCAGCCCCACCAAGGGGTGTGCAGGGAGGTTTCCAGGAGGTCTGGCCAGGAGCAGGAGCAGGGTCAGGCTCAGTCCCAGCTCCCTTGGCTCCCTCCAYCCCCGGGCTGTGCCGGTGGGATGGCACAGGGGCTGTTCCTGRGGTTTGCTTCTCTCAAAGCCCACAAACAGTCTGAAGAAGAAAGCCTGATTTCCCACACTGGCATTTCCTGAGGGGATTGTGTTTCATTTGGAGGACTTTTGGCTTTGCTTTTCACCCTTTTGAAGTTAGTTATTATCAGGGTTCTGCGGTTCCTTAATTATTCTCCTCAGAAGCACGGAGCAAGAGGCATTTTTCATCTGGAAATAAGGCAAGGGCCGTTGTTACTTGGCTTTTCTCCTTTGTAACTTTTATTTGAAGAAACAGAGAGAGAAGTGGGGCAGCAAAAAGGGTCTTAGGGAGCAAAATGAGAAATTAAGACCAAATAAACACMAATTCTTCAGCAGCAGGATAGGAAATGTGTATTCCTCTTCCATTTTCTCCTGTTCAGGAGGGAGGGGGGGAAGGCTTTGCTAACACATTCAAATGATTTTGATATTCAATCAATGAAGATTAACTTGCCCAAGGTAAGATGGTTTTTACATTCATAAGGAAGTCAAATACGATTATGCATATGAGGAAATTATACAGAGATGAGTAGAGTATAATGTATGATAATTATTTGAAAGGATATACTTACACACTGATTAGCATATCTTGAAGACCAGACAGAGATGGAAGAATAGAAGGTAAAGAGATTCCTCAAGATGAACAAACTGTGTAAAACTCACTCCCCAAAAATCATAGGAGTTGGTTAGAAATAGCATTTTCTTACGGATGGCAACCTTAAGRAAAAAAAAATCCCTCACAAGTTCACCTCTTGATTAGAAATATTTTAAAAAATTATTCAAATCAAGCATGTGGGACTTGGCTGGGAATATCCCCCTGCAGAGGAAGGATGGACACAAAGAGATGAAAGGGGAAGGCCAGCAGGACATCCACGTGCCTTTCCCAGGATGGGAGCACACGGTGGGAGCTGCCTCTGCCCCCAGGATGGAGCAGCAGGAATGCTTTTCCCAAGGGAAGGCAGGGCCAGCTGTGCCAAGSTCCAGCACCATGGGCTCCATCAGGGCCAGGCTGGCTGGGGATGGCTGGGTCCTGCCCTTTGGAATGGTTTGGTTTTTCTTTCCTGGCTGGTGTGATGGGAAAACAGCATTCCCATCTTTCCAGGGCCAAAATACTTCTCCATTCTCAAAAAAAAAAAAAAAAAAAAAATTTAAAAAATGGAAAAAAAGTCTGTCCTCTGAATTTGTCATCAGGACACTCAGTGCCTGGATGTGTGGAGAGAGCAGCTGAAGTGGGGTTTGTGTTAAATACAGGGGAAATTGTGCAGCTGATTCAGTGAGGGCAGAGCAGTGAGCACAGCCCCATGAGGGAGCACTGGGAGCTCCCCTGGCATCCCAGGCAAAGGGGGCCTTTGAGCCCTTCCACCTCTGCAGGGCAGGAAAAACACCCTGGAATGGGAATATTCCCAAAGGAGTCACCCACTCCCACTGGGGTCTCCCATTCCCACAGGAGTCACCCACTCCCACTGGGGTCACCCATTCCCACTGGGGTCACCCACTCCCACAGAGCTGTGGTCCCTCCGTGGCTGCTTCACGAGGAGTTTGTGCCCCAGCAGGAGCAGCGATCCCTGAGCATCCTCGGCCGGGGCTGTGCTCCTCCCTGCAGGTGTGTGTGTGTGCCGCCGTGTTTGTGCCGTGTGCTGACGGCAGGAGCTCCAAGGAGAATCCCTGGCTGCCGCTCTCCGGCACCAAACTTGTCTGGGGAGATCCCAAAAGGTGCTTCCCTGCACTTTTATAGTGTCTGGTGGGATGGAGCTGGGCCTTTCAGGGCATCGGGAGGTGTCCCCGGGCGAGGGGGACTGTGGCACCCCGAGAAAGGGAGCACATGGGGACAGGGAAAGGCAGGACAAGGGGACAGGGAAAGGCAGGACAGGGGGACAGACAGAGCAGAGTCAGGACAWGGGGACAGACAGGACAAAGTCAGCTGGCTCCCGTCCCAGCCCCGCATCTGCCCCGGCGGCGGCGCAGCCACCACAAAGGCCGGGCAGGGATCGCAGCCAAGGCAGGGGGCGGGGAGGGAGGGAAAGGTGATTTTATAGAACTTGAATGCATTTGTCTGGCAGACATTTCCTGGATCCTGCTTCGGCTTTTAAGAGCAGCACTGTAAATTCATCAACACCACATGATTTTGTCAATTCTGACAGCTAACTTCAATGTTACGACAAATCTGGCCCCAGAGGATATTAAGCAAAGACGCATGAGCCTATAATTTTCTGCTTCCACGTGTGAGATGCTATAATGATCAAAAGAAAATGACTTTCTAACTACCACATCTCTTTGTGCTGTTTTCTCCATGCCTGCTGCACTAATTGAATCACCCCAGAGCCACTGTATCAATTCTAACTTCTGTATTAGGATTTAATCAGGCATGGGGACAGACCAGCTTGGAGAGGTGAGGGGCCTTTGTGAGGTGCCCATCTGCCTCTGACATTAAAGCCGCTTCCATTCAGCGCCGAGCAACTTCAGGGAGCTCAGGGATGGCCGGGAAGCGGTGGGAGATTAGCGGGGACACGGCTGGGATGCTCACGGAGCTGGCACAGCTCCGCGGGCACTCGGATTTGTGCCGGCACCCAGAGGCCGAATAGCCTGGGAATGAGCGGGGAATCGGGGCCCGGGCTGTGCCGGGTGCCGTGCCCMGGGCGGGCAGGGGGCTCCGCGGGCTCTCATTAAATCCCAGCCAGGGCACGGAAAAGGGGTGGGGATGTGCCGGGCTGCGAGACAATGTCCCCGACAGACGGTGTCCCCAAAGGGCTGCTCCCACAACTGCCGCGGCAGCTGCGGGGATCTGCGTGCTGGGCTGGGCTCTGCTGGGCTGGGCTCTGCTGGGCTGGGCTGTGCCGTGCCGTGCCGTGCCGTGCCGTGCCGTGCCAGGGCCCCCGCCTGCCCTCTCAGCCAACAGCAGGGCTGTGGCGGCCGTGGGCATTCCCAGTGGGAAGGGGCAGGGCAGCTCTGGGATGCTCCAGTGAACCCCATCCTCACCCCCCAGCAGCTCCCGCCCCGGTGGGGCAGGCAGGGCCTGGCAGAGGAGGGCAGGCACATTAATTCTGTTTTTTTCACCTAAATAAAGAGACGGGAGCACGCTCCCTGCAGATCTGCCCTGCGWGGGGCTGTTCTGGCCATCGCAGGAAGGGCGTTGCTCTTCAAGGCACCCTGGGTGGGGTGGGTGCCTGCTGGAAGTGAGGCAGCCTCCCTAAATCACCCACGGAATCAGGGCATGCAGCCCTTCAGCAGAGCCAGCCGTGGAGTGGGGACTGTGGGGATTGTGGAATGGGAATTGTGGGGTGGGAATTGTGGGGTGGGGATTGTGGAATGGGAACTGTAGAATGGGCACTGTGGGGTGGGGATCAGGCCCGTGCAGTTCCCTCTCGGTGTTCTGGCTCTGGCCCTTCTCCCGTGTTGGTGACACGGGGCAGGAGTGGATGGGGACTGGCATGGGATGCTCTGGCACCGAGAAGGTGGCACAGGACACTTCACATCCCACACGTGGCTCCTCCCAGCCATGGAGATAAGCAGGAGTGCCAGAGCTTGGGGTGCTGGGGTCTGCAGGGGGACACGGCCAGAGCTGTCCCCCTCCTCCCAGCCTGCCCTGATCAGCTYCCAAAGCCCGTTGGGAGCCTCTCATGAAACGGGGGCTTAACYACCTGATTAAACGTCCCCGGCCAAAGCGGGGCAGGCACTAATTTGAGGCTGGTTCCCAAACTGGCGATTGTGTTGTTACTTTATTTAAAATGCACCCGTGAATAGAGGCAGGCGAGGAGGAGGGTGATTATATCTGCCTGCTCGGGATTGAGGAGAAAAGAGCCGAGAGTCCCGGACCCCAGAAACATCAAAGCCAGAACAAAAACCCTCTTTCTTTGAAAAGCTGAAAACCTTCTGCTCCTGAAAGGGGCTTTAAGTGGTGGCTCCTCGTAGTTCTTTTACGCCGACAGCTTTTCTGCTTGTAAAAGGGCAGCTTTGAGCACAGGGACAAGCCCTGGCTGGAGGGTGGGCTGGAGGGAGAGGAGGGATGTCCCTGAGCTGGGACAGAGCCTCGGGAAGCCGGGAGAGCTCCGGGGAGCGCAGCCACGCACACGGCCGGGTTTTGTGGGAATTAAACCGGCACGAAACCGAGCCCAAAGGCGCGGCCCCGGCACGACACGAGCAGTTCATCCCGGGGAACAGCGGAGGAGGGCAGCGAGATAAAGGCAGCGCCGCACGCTCGGCTGGCTCGGGGTGCAGATGGAGCCGAGCCCCGCTCCTCCTCCCGGGCCCTGCGCACCCCGGCTGCCACAGAAAGGCCATAAAGAAAAAAAAAGGGAGCTGAGAGAGCCATCACTCGCCGCTGCCCTGAATGACAGGCCCTTGAGTGAGGCACCATATGCCGGCTCATGCCTCCCGATCCCGAGTTTTGTCAGCGGGCGCTGCCGGCGCAAATTGGCACAATTCAGCTCTCCAGCTCCTCAGCTGGTCTCCACACCCCACTTGACACGGCAGCGACCTCTCCTTTGTGGGGCCCGCGGCGAGGGGAGGGGGGACCCCGCATGAATCGGAGGCTGCTCCCCCCCCGCTTTCAGGCGGCCCTCGGAGCAGGGAGCAAAGGTGCCCAATTAAATGCACATTTATAGCYCGTGCCGGGTAAAACAGCTGATTGCATATGGGGGAGGCAAACGGGGGAGCTGGGCACCGGCACCAGCTCCGTCCTCTGTGCCGGGCACGCCAAAACGCCACCTTTGCCGTGGAAAACATCATCACTGCTTTAACTCTTTTCTTTAATCGTCCCGGTCCGAGGGGTTGGCGGGGAAGGGGCTCTTTGCTCTCGTGTCTGGGCTTCTTTGTGAAAGCGCTCTGCAGGAAGCAGATCCTTTTATTTAAAAAAAAAAAACAAAAACCCAGTGTTTTGAGATAGGAAAAACTTTCAGCCGGAAAAAATTTGACTTCTCTTTCTGGTCTAACACTTTTTTTCAACACATCACTGAGCCACACTCCCTCCTGGTGCATGAGCCCCTTGCTGTCAGCTGGCACCTACGGGTGTGTGGCATGAGGTGTTTAAAGCCTCCCCAGACTGAGAACGGAAGAGGTTTGTTGGTTTGTTGGTTTGTCGGTTTGTTGGTTTGTCGGTTTGTCGATTTGTCGGTTTGTTGGTTTGTTTGTTGGCTGAAGAGCCAAGCATTTTTGCCCCGCTGACACCGCTCCCTTCCCCGATCCCCTCGCTGCTCGGCCCGGGCAGAGCTCCGGGCACACCGATCTGGTGTCGGCCAGGTGATGCTGCGGTGCTGGCAGGGAAGGATTTTCCATTCCAGCTGCTCCTGCCATCTGGGGAAATCAAACGGAGGGAGGATYGGATCAGCTGGTCGCATTAAAAAACGTGAAACTTGTTTCAGCTGAGTTGTCTAATAGATTCAGAGCAAGGTAGATCAGCCCCTGTTTTTCCTTTGGAAAGGAAACAGTTTTTAATCTGTTATACAATGGGAATGCCCCACGGGGGCTGATAAGTCTTGTCATTTAATTATCCTTTAGGCTCCTGTGTGTTGGTTAAAAACTCTCTTCATTTGGTTCTTCACCGCATTGTCCCTACCTATCCAGCGTGGCAGGGCGATCACTCCAGGGAAATTCGGGCGCGGGCAGGAGGAAGGGGCTTGGCAGGGCTGGGTGGGTGCGAGGAGCTGTTCCTGCCTTGGCTGCTCCATCGGGGCAGAGCAGGAGGCTTCCCCCTCCTGAGTAACCTGAGAGGGGCTGCGGATGCCGGGCTGGGTCAGCATCACCAGAGAGCCAAGAGCACTGTGGCTGTGGGGATTTCATCCCCTTAGGATGGTGTGCAATGCCCTGCGCACAGCATTGGGCTCTGCYCGCAGAGCACAGACCCCAGGCAGGACGGGCTTTGAGCAGAAACACCCAAAAACGTGCCCAGGGACGGCAGAGGGCTGAGCCGGGGTGCCGGGAGGTACCAGCGGCCGSGCTGGGAGCGCTGGGTGGCACTGGGAGAGCTGGAGCGGGGAAGAACCGGCACAGCCGGGACTCCCACACGCCGCTGCCTGCACAGGGCTGGCTGCCAGCAGCTCCCTGCCAGCAGCTCCCGGGGGAAGCAGGCAGSGAACGGGAGAACTGGGGGCTGCCAGTGCCGGTTCAGCTCCCAGCCAAGCGCCGCTGCGGGACGGCGAGATGGGGGTCTGGGAAGGAACCTCCGTGCCTTGCTCCGGGTGGGATGGGCAGGCTTTGCTCTGCACCCAGCCATCCCTGGAGCCGTGTCCCTCCGGGCAGCGGGGAGGGAGAGGAGCGGGGCTGCGGCTGCGGCTCGGACCCATCCGGGGAGGGAGAGGCCTTGGCCCTGCTGCCTTTGCAGCGTTCGGCTCAGACAAAGGCTGTTGCTACATTCGTGGCATCTGTTAACAGCCTAGTGCTGTCATTAGCTGCGAGCAGGCATCTGCTGCTCCAGCCCAGCACGGAACAGATGCCAGCGTGGAGCGGTGGGGGCAGGGAATCCCCGCAGCTCCAATATTTCACTTTCCTACCGACCGCCCTTCCCAGTTGGCAGCGGTTGCGCCTCGACAGCCTCGATGTTCAGAGAGCTCTGCCCCTCCTGCAGCCCCCTGCCCACACCCCTGCAGCTCCAGCCCGTTCCCCCTGACTCGGATCCTTCAGATGCAAATCCCTGGGAACTTTGGGCATGCGGTGCTCGGTGCTGGCACAGCCTGAAAGCCACGGAGTCAGCATCACCCCGTGCCAGGCTGGGAGCAGGAACGGGTCTGGAGAGTGGGGGCAGCTCCAGGGAGCAGTGTCCGTGCAGCCCCTCAGCTTTTGGGTGACGCTGAAATCTGAATGATAACAATAATGGTAATCACGATAATATTGATGATGATGTGGTGAGAGGAATGGCACAAGGGCTTTTTCACATCCGGGTTTTCCAAGAGTGTTCTGGGAGGGACGAGGAGAAAAGGAGGAAAGTGCTTGTCCTGTGGGGTTTTCCCCCTAATGCCACACAAATGGGAAGATGAGGACCCTGCGCKGATGGGAAATGAGACAATATCAATGTGATGTGTTGTTAGCACCGTACCAAATAGGCTTTTAATTTTCTGGGGAGGTGTGGTGCCTCTCTGCAGTGCCAGCATCAATCACCGTCAGCAGGGCCGGTCCCGCCTGTCCCGGGGGCCTCCCATTGGAAAGGATTCCCTGTGCCTCTGCCCSGGGCTGCTCCACCTCCGTGGCGATGCCTCTCCCACACTAATTGCTGATTTGTTCTTCTTATGATGATAGAACTCGTGTCACCACAAAACAGGACATTAGGATGAGGTCTTTAGGGTGGTCGTGCAGCTGGAAAATTCATTTACAGTCCCTTCTGGTAAAAAAWAAATAAATAAACCATACAAACTGGCAGTGTAGGTAGCGAGGACATTGCTGGTGCCATTCGGGGCTGGGARTGAATTGGGTTTGGTCAGGAGCTGCTCAATACTCACTTAGAGGCCACTTCCTTGCAAATCTCTGCCCCTTTTCTCCCAAATCTCTCTGACTGACTTTTCCTTTGGCTTGCTCTGGCTCCTTGGAGAATTTATCTTGCTGGGAGCAGAGGCTCTGCTCACACTGATGGAAAATCCTTGCAATTCCTGATCCTTGGGTTCCTCAGCTCTCCTTCCCCAGCACAGGTCACATGTACCAGGACATTTGTTGTGCTCCCAGTGTGCCAGGGACACAGGGACATCAGGGTGACTCCATGTCCTGGTATTCCAAAGGGAATGGCCCCAGTCTGGCACGGGGGCCATCGGAGATCAGGTCCTGGTGCCTTTGGAGCCCATTTCCCAAAACACTTCAGTGCCTGAGAGCCGTGGAAAAGGAGGGGTTTTGGGCACACTCAGGGGTTTTGGGCACACTCAGGGGGTTTGGGAACACTCGGGGAGTTTGGGAAGTGTAGCAATGCCCAGGGGGGAGTGATGGGCACACTGGTGTTTACAGCATCACACCTGGGAGCTCCTGATGTCACCTCAGCTGCTGCTCCCCCAAAATAAGCAACATTTGGGGGTGATTTCCAAGCACGAGGTTGCTCAGGATGGTTAAATCCCTTTTTTTCCTGCAGTGATGCACCCACCTTTGAGACCCCCATCCCCATCCCCATCYTTGCTCATGGCTGGGGACAGAGCAGTGCAGGGGGACAAGGCAGAATAAGGGAAGAAATGTTTGTCTGAGGAGCTACCTGGGGGGAAAAGTATCCTTAAAAAAAGAAAAAAARGAAGGTGGCCRAGCAGTGTCTGCGGCCCCTTCCCCAGATGCAATCCCAGTGCTGTAATTTCTGGGGGAATTGGTTCATCTTGGGTGCAGATATATTTGTGTCAAGGTGCAGCTGCACAGATAGCCTGACTCTATGCATAGTAAGAGGCTTTCAGAGAGAGAGGTTATGCCCAGAGCAAGGCCTTATCAGAGCAAGCTGCCTGCCATTTATCTGCTTCCCTATCAAATATGAAAACAGGCCTCAATCTGCTGCTTCTATTTTCCTTGTGAAGGCTATGGGTGGAATAATAATTTAGGGCAGTTTTTTTGTTTCCAGCACCAACCTTCTGCCAAAGTCCCCCGTTCCCAACTTCCCCCAGGCTGGCACTGGCACATTTCATGGCAAACCAGGAGAGCCCAAACCTTCAGGGCACGGGGTCTCTGCTCTCCTGGGGGTTCCTGTGTTGTTCTGTGCAGGGCTGCTGCAGAATCTGCTGTTCAGATATCACAGTCATTATTCATTCCTTGGGTTACAGTGGTGCCCTGTGGGTGTACAGGGTGCCCTGTGGGGTGGCACGGGGTGGGTGCAGCCCTCACCCCATGGCACCCCCACAATTCCCCATGACTCCCACAGCCCCAGCAGGGTTTGTCCTGCTCATCCCAGTGCAGGATGTGGGGTCACCTCGAGGGTGGCACCCCCTGAGGTGGCAGTGGCAGAGCAAAGTCTCAGGCCCAAGCCCAGCCCTGTCCCTGCTCCATCCCTCCCTCCTGCCCRTCCTGCAGGGCCTCCCTGCTGCCCTAATGAGGCCTGAAAAGCCTCTGCTTACATTTTTAATTCCATATCTGTGTCTAACKGCTGATGCTAAACTGCGATCCCACAGCTTCTGAGGGCAATGCGATCCACATGTTAATATTTTAAGCCAGCCACTAATATTTTTATGTGGGAAATCGAGATTTTCTACGGTTGCTGGATGAGCAGGCCATTTCTCCACGCTGGAGTAGGAAAACTGTGGCTGGGGAAAACATTATTATCCATATTTGTGTTCCTGGTGGCTGGGAGGGATGGCCATGGCCTGGCCTGTCACTCGTGCTGCTGCCCCAGTGCCACTGGGATGGCATCAAAGTGGGGTTTATTTATTTGTGTCCTGAGAAAGTGGCTGCTTCTCCTCAGGGCCATCTTCAAATGCTTTGTATTTTTAAATACCCAAGAGCAGAAGCCTATTTATAAAACTTAGGTTCCTTTTGACAGGCACAAGCAGAGAGGATGCTGTGGCCAGGGCTGCCACAAACCTGGGGGAAAATATCAAAGTGGAAATAAGGGGAATCCAAAGATGTTTAGCCAGAATACACAGAGATATTMTTTTCTCAATCAGGATTTTCCAGCTTTTTAACAAACAAAATCTGTGGGTGTTCAGCACACTGGAATTCAGTGCTGGAGGAGCCAGGGGATGGAGCTGGCTCTCCTGAGGCTCCCTGGACATGAGGTGCCACGACAAAACATTTTGGGATAAGAACTCATGGGAATTCTCCCTCGTTCTGCTGCCAAACACTGCAAGGTTTTGTGCTGTGAGCAGGCTGGGGATGGAGCTGCACAAACAGCGAGGCAGGATCAGTGCAGCCCTCCCAGCTCTGTCTGATGTGTGGGCCTGGAGCAGCTCTGGAGATGCTGCCCTGGCTATGGATTACTGTGAGAGAACCTGCCAGGCCCACATCATTGTCTCAGACAAGCCCATGATGCAAATTGGCAGCCRAAGCACTGAGCAGTCAATACAGATTAGAGTTAAGTCTCTGCTCTTGCCCACGAGCAGGGCCCTGCATTGATCCCATCCCCACGCCAGGAGCCTGAGCCCTGCCCGAGGAGTGGGGAGGGAGCAGAGCCCAACTGGGACAGAGCCATCCCTTCCCTCCCTGCTGGAGCCCCAGCCTCCCCAGGAGCCTCTCTCTGTCRGTGCCACTCTGTGGAGAGAGGCACCTTAAAAACTCCGGGCAGGGCAGCACAGAGGGCTCAGTGCTCTGCTTGAACTCAGGGTGAAGATTAAACTCCCAGCTGAACCTGTCCTGCCCCAGGGCCTCTCCCAGCTATGCAGGAACCCCCAGCAGGATTTTCCTTTCCTCTCCCAGCACCTCCCAAGATGTCCCCACTCACTCCCTGCTCTGCCTTCTCCCCCAGTGATCCCGTGTGGGATTTTTGCCTTCACACAAGGGGGACAGGGTTTGTTCCTGCAGAGCCCCAGGCTGGGAGGGTGTCCATGCATTGCTGCCAGCACAGGGAGGGTTTGCAGGACGGGAATTCACCTTCCTGTGCCCATTCCAGGGGGTTCCATTCCCAGCCAGCCCCTCCTGCAACTGAGGCTCACCAAAACCTGCTGGGATGCTAAAGAATAATGAGCACACTGATAAAAATCAAACTTTGTGCTTCATCCTTTGTCTCAGAGAATGAAAGGTGATTTTTKGTGGGGTCCCTCACTTGCTGTGGGTGCTTTGCCTGGCTCTGATTTCAGTTCAGCATTTTTCTCTTCCCAGCCCCGGGACACCCTCCCTGCCCACCCAGCTTTAGGTGCCACTGCAGGTGAAATCAGCTGGTGTTGGTGTTTGTGGAAGCTCAGGCTCTGACTCCAGCCCTGTTTGTTCAGCAGGGAGCTGCAGGGATGGGGCTGGGGGGTTTCTGTGGAGGATGTGGGGTGTCCTGGAAGGCCGTGATAGCAGATTCCCTCCTGCTGCAGAATTACCCCAGAAATGCAAATATCTCTATCAGTCAGGATCCAGAGCAGCAAACCCAGAGCCCCCAGTGACCCCCAGCCCTCCTGCTCACAATCTCGACCTCGGGGGCATTTTCTCCTCCAAATAATTTATTAGATAGAGGCTGCACAAAATAATCTGCCTTTGTTTTTTTTCCCATTTGCGTTCTCATGCAAATGAATTCCCACGAACTTTTRGTTTCTTTATTTCCCAATTATCATGCAAAACTCATCTCTCTGAACTGTATCTCCTCTCCTCCACTTTTTCCCCTTCTCCCTGAGGAAATTCCCTCTGTTATGGCCAAGGGCAGAGCTGTTTCTGCAGGAGGCCACGAGCCATTCTCACTGTCTGTGGGGTGGGGAGCTGCCAGCCCCCMCTGCTCACTGAGAAAATGGGGTTAAAAAACTTCCACAAATGTCTGCAAGGGCAGGGGGTCCACGGGAGCCAGGTCAGGTCCTGCCTAAAAGCCAGATTAAGCTCCAGAGCTGAGCTCAGTGAAACATCTGGGCTTAAACCAGTGGGGACAGGGTATTTGGGGCTCAGAGTTGCAGCCAGAGAGCCTCATCCTCYTCCTGGGGGTTTGTGTGGGCTGTAACTTGTGAAAGTTTGGGGGTGAAAGTGGAAAATACACACAGATTCCTGTTTCTTTCCTGGCTCATTAAAGCAATCCATATTTTGGTTTTCAGCGGGCTTTTTTTCCCACGAGTTTTTTTGGGACTGGAAGCTCCTGGTTTCCATAGAACCACAGAAGGGTTTGGGTTGGAAGGGACCCCAAAGATCCTCTCATTCACCCCCTGCTTGCCTCTGAGCAGGATTATTCCACGCTGCAGCAGCAGCCGGGTCTCCCTCCCCGCCCTTCCGCTGTCCAAGTTTTCCCCATTGACCCCTCCGGGAATGAACTACCTGGATAGGGCAGGGAAAGGTGGGARAAGCTCCCAAGCAGCAGAGCTGAGCATGTAGAGCTGAACCCCGGCAGCAGGGTGGCCTTTGTTCCTCTCCCYGGCCCCGCAGAGCCTCCCCTCTCCCCGCCTGCCTTTGCATTTTGATGCCGGTGCCTTTCTCGGCATTGACCAGAGTTTATCACATATCTCTGCTCGGGATCCTGCCTAGCTTAGCATAAGACAAAAATGGGGAGGGGAGCGGGGGGGGGCGGGAAACGGGCTGAATAATAGGACGGATTTGTAGCAGCTGAGGATTTGCATTCAAATGTTCGCCAGCCTCCTCTGAGCTCGAGTTTTATCATGTCTTTACAGCCAACAGCTTGTTTATGAATAAAAAATGTGGCATGAAACCAGAGGAGTGAGTTGTCTTTGTTTTGTCAAGTGCGCCGAGACAAAATGCGGGCTCCGGAGAGCGCTCGGTGCGCTCGGGGCCGGTGGCACCGGGGCAGCGGGACCCGGGCCGTCCCTGCCCGTTGCCATGGCCGGGGGCAGCCGGGCACCCTGCATATGCATGAGAGCCCCGTGCGGGACCCGCCGAGGCTCGGCAGCCCCTGCTTTGACAGGCAGCCACTTTATTAACTCATTAAAGCTCATCTTGTTCCTTTAAAGGCGGGATAATTACGAATAAAGCTGTCACACTTTGTTTGCAGTTATATCRTTTAGCTAAGTGCCGCCGCCGCGACCTGGGCTGCCGGGAGGGGAGAGAGGGAGGGGACAGCCGGGGMTGCTGCGGGGAGGGGACATGGGGAACTTTGGGGCTGTCTTTGAGCGTGGCTTTGGCAGGAATGGGTCGGGGTCTGGATGCCAAGGAAGGGTGTGGTGGTGTCGTTCCTGCTGCGTGGGCACAGGGAGCACCCATCCCTCTATCTATCTATCTATCTATCTATCTATCTATCTATCTATCTATCTATCTATCTATCCATCCATCCATCCATCCATCCATCCATCCATCCATCCATCCATCCATCCATCCATCCTGTGGCAGGAGGAAAGGATAAAACAGGTGAGAATAAGCAAAATTATGCCAAGAGGCTTTTGAGCACCTGAGTGGGATGCAGGCACTTTCCACGGTGGAGAAGGAGATCTCATTCAGCCCCGGTCCTGGCACAGGCCCCTTGCACTGGCCTGGCTGTTGTGCTCCATGGCTGTTCACCCTTTGGAAAGGGGGATGGTGCTGTACTGGGCAGGGAAAACCAGAGGGATCAGCTTTGGGAGAGATTCCAGCCACAAACACTCAGGTGAGGCTGAATGAAAATGCCTTCGTGTGAAAGCATCCCTGACTTCTTGCTCGGAACAGAGCTCCCCTGGGGAAGGAGCAGAAATCCTCCTGTCTGCTCCTGGAGAAGGCAGGGAAGGTCCTGTGGTGTCCCCAGGAGCTTGGCTCTGCCTCCCCGGGAGCTGCAGGGTGAGGCTCTGCACCCACCGAAACACGGGCTGGGATCTCCCCGAGGGCTGAACAAATCAGCACCTGATTAAGGTCCCAAACGCCTTCGGGCTGCTGCATAATCCTGCTCTGATGGCATTAAAACCTGCCGGGATGGCTGATTTGTTCCTGGAAGGGAGAGTCCCTTTGGGTCCTCATCCCAGCGGGACCAGCATGGTCCTGCCCCCATCCCAGTGGGACCAGTGAGGCCCTGCCCCGACTGGGACCCACCCYGGGGGACAGGGCTGGCGTTTGTGGCGTTTGTCACCCAGCACACTCCGCAGCTCCTTCCCGAGCCCTCCCAGGGAAACAATGGCCCGCGAGTCATTTCCCCGCTCCCTGCAGAAAGCCCTCCGAGGCTGTGTCCTAGATTTAGGCCGGGTTCTGAGGAGGCAGGGAGAGCTCAGCCCAGATTGTACCGCTGTGCCCAACAGACTGCTGCCACCGTGCTTGATGACACTSCAGCCCCGTTGTCATGACCCCACATAATCCGGCATCCTGGGCCATCTGACACACATTTACACTTAACATTTTGCTAGAGACTCTATAAATGAGATCTCTTTGACCTTCAATCCTCGGCTAATTGCTGGTTTCATGTACAAGACCAGCCTAATTTCACGTGATAATTACCTGGAAGTGGCGATACATATGGCATGGCATGTTTGAAATGTCAGAACTGGAAAAATATCAAGTGGCTGGAGTCTGAGGCAAACGGGGRGAGTGGAAGGGTCAGAGCAATGCACTTCACTGCTCAGCTGCTGGAGGAGCACCGTGCACCACTGCAATCCCCAGGAAACAGCAGCCATCCCTAATAAATCCTGTGCATAATGTTTGGTGAGGGGGTTCTGTGGGCACAGGGATGCTGGGGCTGCTGTAAAACACAAAGAGATGTTGGATTTGCCAGTGTTTAAGTCATTTCCTCAAATCGTTTCTTTTCACCAAGGAATCCCCACTCGGGGTTATGGTCAAATATTCCTGATTTTTTCACACCCTGCTGGTACAAACCTGGTCACCTCCCAGCTGCTGAGGGGACAGTGAGGTGGCTGAGCTGAGCCAGGGCTGAGGTGGCWTTTGGGGGCTGTTTGAGGGAAGTTTTTGACATTTTGGGCAGTCCCAAGGATAAAAAAGACCTTTTTGCTGCAGTGGCTGCCAGAGGGGCTCACCTGGCTGAGCCTGGTGAGGAAGGGATGGGGAGCAGCAGGTGGGCAGCACCCCAAAAACATCCAGCCACAGGACACACCTGGACATCCAGGACACACCTGGAGCAGCAGCAGTGCCCCAGGTCCTGCCATCCCTTGCAGCTGCTGCTCTGCCAGGCTGGAAATGTGATTATTCCTCTTGTTTGCTTACCGGGGTGTAACCACCAAACAATGTCGTGTCCCTTATTTGGGTTTAATTAATTGCTTGATAAGATTATCATTAATGAAAATAAATTAAAATCGCTCCAGTAATTATTTCACTGTAAACATTATTGACAACGCTTCCTAAATACTGTAAACTCCTGTTTAAAGGCCTGGTTTGGAGTCCTGGGATCGTTGTGATTACAGGGGGAGCTGGGACTGGATTATTGAGCACATCCTCACASAGGGGCAGGCTGTGTGTCCAGAGATAGAAATAGAAATATAAATGTGTATGTGTGTGTGCTTTGCTGACATTTTTAGCCTATCAGATTTCTGTTTACTCTTTAAATGTCTCAGTGATGCTCCTCTTTTATTAAAATCATCAGAAACACACTTTCAGGTTCTCAGCTGTCCCCCCTGGCTGCCCTTGTCTGAAATGTCACAGCCCAGTTTTAGACACTCARTCCTGGTTTCTCCCCGAGGGGCTCAGAGCTGGTCCCTGCTCCACCTCCAGGCTGGGGACAGGGATTTGAACATTCCTGAATCCCAGAAAAGGTGAGGGGCCGTGGCTCTGTCAGTGCTTCCCCTCTGTGTCTGCCTTGGAAAGTGTACAGCTCTTGGAGTGATGGAAAAAGCCCAGCCATAAATCCTTGTGTTCCATGGAATTGTGCTGGGGTGGCCTTTGGGGACAAAGGGAGGGCTTTGGGTCCTGAGCCTGGTCCCAAAGCTCTGCAGCTCCTGCATGGGCTTGGACTTTTTTGGGGCATCCCAAAAGAAAATGGGATTTGGGCTGCAGCATCTTTCCYATCCCTTTTCCATCCTCTACCCTGTCCTGGGCAGTGATATAAATAGTGAAAATACTGGAAAGGGGCTGTGTTTTAATTGTAGCCCTGAAATCCCGGGGTGGGTTTGCAATCAGAGGCAGAGCTCGTTGTGTGTCCCAGCCTGTGCAGGGGATGTTTGTAGGATCAGGACATGGACATGGACACGGCCCCACACAATCCCTGCTGCTCCCCCCTCTGCCAACAAATCCCGTTTGAGACAAACAGCAAAACGCAGGGAATTCACAGCACATCTTCTCCCTGTGGTGTGGCAGCCTCTGTTTTCCCCAGTTCAGGAGYTAATCCTTTTAAAACATGTAAATTGGGAAACAGACCCAGAGCCAGCCCAGCCCAGTCTGCTCCCAGGTGTGAGCTGGGATTAAGCCCTGCACTTCTCCATCCCTCCCCACCAGCTGATAAGCAGTTGTTTATCAGATGATAAAGTGGTAAACAGCAGAGGAAGCAGGTCAGTGATAATTCCAGAGCAAAAGGCTCGGGAGAACAAGAGGTGTTTGAACTTCAGCCTGCTGTGATCACCTCGGCCCTGTGTGGACATGCCCAGGTCACTCAGAGCAGACAAATCCCACATTTCCACCATTGCCTGGGAAGTTTGGGGGCTGTCCTGGCACCATTCCCTGGGCTGGGTGGGCTCGGGGGCTGATCCCTGGGGCAGGGCTGTGAAGGGGCTGTGTTTCAGGGAAATGCCTTTATCAGGGACCGTGCTGGTTTTGTTTGCTTGTAAATTGGCAGAGAGTGGCTTGAGCAGGAAGGGCCCTGTGCTCCCCTTCCCCACAGGCACTGCCCGGGGGTCTGGCAGTGTCCCTGACATCCCAGGGGACCTGCAGGGGGCTGTGGGGTTGGCTTTGGGGCTGGCAGTGGGGCTGTGTCATGGGCTGCCTTTGCCATCAAGTTCTGCATGACATAAATTTAAGGTTTTAGTGTACAGCAATGTGTGAGAGCAAAGATAGAGGATGTGTGGTGTTGTCTAAAGTCTTTCTTTTCACCTTCTTCTTCCTTCTTCTTCATGGATCTGGGTGGTTTCTGTCATTGGGTGAGAAGGGTCCCCATTGCAGACCTTTAGTGGTCACCATTGGGTCACAAACATCAGTAATAGAGGGGTCATCTCATCATTGGGTAAATGGTGCTAAAAAACCTTGGAAAAGTTATTGGTGGCCATTTTGCCTCGTTTTCCTGCCTTGTTAGGAAAAGGGGCTCACTCAGGGCTGTGAGTCTGTAAATAGTCTGTGTATAGATAAGATAGAATCAATCACCAAGTCCCAGCTCAAATCTGTGTCCGTGTATCCTCCATGCTGACCTTGGCCAGAACAAGAGCCCCAGCAGTGCTGCTCCCTTGGAGCTTCCTTCCCAAAGCCATTTTGGGTTCACACAACCACAGAATCCTGTGGCTGGGAAAGGCCCCCGAGGCCCCCGAGCCCACAAAGCCCCTCAGACCACCCCACRAGTGGCACATGTGGGTGCTTTTGGAGCAGCTCCAGGCTGCAGGTGCTGCCAGGGGAGCTCCCAGGTGCTGCCTCCCGGGTTATCCTCACAATGTACATCCCATTTTGTGCTGACTGAACGCAACGTGGAGAGTTGTACTTTCCAAGTAGCTGGCAACCCTTAATCAATGTTAATTGGCTCTAATTAGCATATGTTAATTAATGATATTTACTACAAATTAAAGGTATGAGTGCTCCCAGAGGGTTTCCTGTTCATCCAATTAGTGCCAATTAGTTGCAATTAACACGTGTAAAYGAGATGCCATTGAACCCAAAACAAACAGCGCAGAGCCCGCCGCACTCCTGGCGCTTGAACTTGAGCGAGGGGAGGGGAGAGGGCCCTGGAGTACCTGCAGGGTGTCTAACACCCATCCCAGCTCCCTCCTTTGGGCTCGTTTCGGCTCTCCGGGGAGAGCAGAGTTGGAGGAAAGCGGATCTGGATAAAAGAGTCCAGGGGCCGTGGGTCCGTGTCCTGTGGGGCTGGGACAGGGACACGGCTCTGCTTTGGGACAAGTCCCAGCTGTGTTTGCACCTTGCCTTGGCCAGGGGRATGTGCAGCCCCCAAAAGTGAGGGTGTTTGGACTCCAGGGATGCTCCAGAGCAGCTGTGGCCCAGGAGGAACCCACAGTTTTCCCTCAGGGTCTCACCCAGCTCCCAAACTGCCCTTGCTGTTGCTTCTTGGACAATCCAAGCTCCATCACCCAAAGTGGCACTTCCAGCACTGCTCTGCTGGGGTTGTTTTTTGGCTTGGAGGGAAACACATCCACCARAGTTTGCTGCCCTGGGCCTCGATTGCACAGGCAGCCTGGCAGGAGGCAGAACAAATTGTCATAATTGTGTTTAATTAAAAAGCGTAAATGGATTATCTTCAGGTAAAGGATGATTTATTTAACTAATCAGTCTGATCACGGGCAATGTGCAGTCTGGAGATGGGAATCATCGGGGGGAAATGGGGGATTCCTTTTCCCATCAGTCCCAAAGCGTGGCAGGGCTTCAGCACAAAATCCCTCCCGGAGAGAGGGGCCAAGCTGGGACTGCACCCCAGGGATGTTCCTGGATGTGCTGTCCCACAGGGCTCCTGCACTGGAGTCCTTATTTCCCTTTCATTTTGTGTTTTCAGATGAAAACAGCTGCCTGGGCCCCTTTCTGCAGTTTGTGCCACACACCACGGGCTTGGTGCAGGTTCTCTGGCCACAAATCCCCTCATGTGCAAACCCCAGGGGCTGGGGCAGGGCTGGCAGTGCCACTGCAGCCGTCCCTGCGGCAGGGGGGACACAGGTGGGACACCGAGCCCGGGGCCAGGCACCATAAACACCAAACGAGCATAATTAATTGACCATCTGCTTGAAGAGCCAGGAGTGAGGCAGCCCTGGGATGTGGCTGCCACTTCCAGAATATCCCTGGAAGTTCAGAGCTTTGGGCACCGGGGTCTGACTCGCACATCCTGGGCTGCCCCTGGCATTTCTGACCCTGCCCCGGGGGAGGGTGCAGAGCCCGGGGCTGSGGGTTTGCCAAGGATTAAAACCCAGGGGAAGGTTCCAAGCAGCCCCTGCTCCTCCACAGAAGGGTCCTCGCAGCCCCCAGTGCCCTCCTGAGCACAGAACAACTCCCTCGTCGTGGCTCTGTGTTTGRGGAATTATTTGAAACCATCACAACGTGAGCAGGGAAATAAGGCACCTGTGGTGTTTTCTGTTATTCCTGAGAAAATTCTCCTTGTGTTTAATAGGTGATGTTTAATAAAAATGAAAATGAGCTTATCCTGAGCAGGCATGCACGCCAAAAGCTGGCATTTAAATTAGAAATTATGATTTAATAACTTGTCAAGAAACTCACCAATGTAACAGCGTGATAATTATTGAAAAGAGGCTTCATAAATACTGGAATGGTGAGATCCAGGCTGAGAGCTGAGCTGGGAAAAGCTGGGTGAGCTCTGCCTGGGACTGGGATTGGGCTGCAGCCCCTGGCCCTCACCAGGACAAGGCTCTTGGTGAAGTCCTGACAAGAAAAACGATGGAAAATTCAATTTCTGGGCAGCCTTGGGAGGTCAGGATCGCTCCCCCAGAGCCTCCTCTGCAGCCTGCACTGATTTGCTGGGGAGATTCTCTTTGGTGAGGTCTCATTGTGTGAATCGTGGCCCATCTCCTAATTTAAGCAAAACGTTCACTTAAGGACTTCTTAATGTACATTTGAAATTGCGGTGCTGACTTGCTGTTGGTGGATGGTGGCTCCCAGCTGGAGGGCCATTATTTGTGCCGACATTCACAAAGCAGCTCAGGAGAAATCTGTGCCATAAATATTGAAGCATTGTCAGAGATAATTCCGTGGCTTTGGATGTGACAGAGCCCTTGGCACGGGGCTGGGCTGGCAGGAAGGACTGAAAAACCCYGAAAAAAAGCAACTGGCAGGCTCAGCTTTGGGCTTCTGGGTCACGTCCCAGTGGTTCCCAACTCCCTGCTCATCCCTCTCCTGTTTTCCTTACAGTTCCCAGCCTGGAGGAAACTCTTGGGGATGAGTAGAAAGAGGGCAGGAAAAATAATGACCTATGAAAGTGATGGGAGAAACTGCTCTCCTGTTCCCTCCAAACCAACAAAATGCCAAGGAAAAAAACTTTCAGATTTTTCCAGTATTTTTCAGTGACAAATACTTTTCCTTGGAGAAATTTCAGGTCATTCTGTGAYTAAATAGTGAGTGCTTATTATTCTGTCTGCTGCTGCAGGACTTCTGGGTTTTATTATTTTTTTTAAGTGAAAACAACTTGAGAAAGAGAGAGAAAAATCTTTTTGACAGTAAAATCAAATGGCTGCATCTGGGGAAAAAAAAAACAAAACAAACAAAAAAACCCCCTCTTATTGGTAATTTTGAATTGTGAAATGACTGACACGAACTTCCAGCATTAAAAAGCGCTGCTGTGGGCGCTGTGCCGGGCTGGCTTTGCGGCACTTCCCACCGCCGGTGTCACCCCTGCATCCCAAAACCGCCGGCACTTTGTCACCGTGCCCGCCGGGCTGCGGCTCCTGTCACCTCCCGGCCGGGCAGTGCGGGGCTCGGCGGGGTTAAACTCGGGTCAGCCCCGGCAGCAGCCCCGGAGCATCCCTGGGGATGCCGCGGTCCAGGTGAGAGGGGCGGGCTCGGGGCTCATCCCGCCAATGTTCCCAGAGCCCCCCGAGCTTCCAGCGCCGGCCCCCGGCAGCAAACAGAGCGAGATGGATGGGAAACAACTGCGCCTTTGAAGGGTGACAATGGGATCAATCACCCCGCTGGGGACAGCGCCGAGAGCCGGACAGCGCTCGGGAACGCCTCCCCAGGGGCTGGGGGCTGCGGGCTGGGCTGGGGGCTGCCCCGGGGGGTTGGGGATGCCTCGGACACTGGGGACTGCCCCGGGGGGCTGCGGGCAGGGCTGGCCCCCTCCGCAGGGTGATGGGCACCTCTGGCACCCACCGAGCCCCCCAAAACGCCTCCTTGGCTCCCCCCGGTGCAGAGACACCCGTGGTGAGCTTTCCCTGGAATTCAGGAAATCCGGGATCGCGGTTGGAGCCCCATCCCCAAGGGGTTATCTCAGGATGGGGGGTGGGTTTCTGCTCCTGGCCTCGCCTCTCCCTGCTGGGCCTTGCGGTGCTTCCCCAGCCCCGGAGTTGCAGCGGTTCCTGTTTTGCAGAACCACAGAACATCCCGAGCTGGGATCCGCGGGATAACCGAGTGCAGCTCCCGGTGCTGCAGAACGGGGGGCTGGGGGGATCTGCCCCCGTGCATTCACAGCCAGGGCTGGGCTGCTTCCAGCTGGGAACGGGCCCTTTGTGCTCCCTGAACCCCCAGAAAAGCGGCGCTGCTGCCCCGGGTGGAGATTCCCAACTTTTCCCCGGCCTGGAGGAGGGAGAGGGACARGAGCAGGACGGGCACCTCCAGCGAGGGGCGCGGGGCTCTGCGGCTGAGCGAGGACTTCCAGCCCCTGGGCACAAAGTTCAGAGGGTGCCTSAAGGCTTGGGCCACAGAAATGGGATGGTTTTGCACCGGTTTGAACAGCGGGGATGTGGCCACGGGATTGCTGCGGGTTTAGGGCCCGAGGGCTCCGTGCCTTGCACGGTGTTTCCCTCAACAAAGGAGAAAGCAAAGAAAAGGAAAGGAAGGGAGGAAAAAAAATTGTGGAGGAGAAGAATGAGGAACGGTGAAATGAAGTTGTGCTCATTCAGCTCTCTCGGATGMCCAGATCCCCGTCATTAATATTAAGCAATGCCTGACAATCCCACTCTGCATTTTCCAAAAGAATAACTATCAGCCTGGTAAACAAACCTGGGGACGCACAGGATTCCGCAGGATGTCTCATCTGCGCGGGCTTTGTGATAAATGTAACAAGGCAACAGCCAGGGAAAAAAAAATTATTAAGGAAAAAAAAAATTAAAATGTAGAGAATTGACATTTGGAATTGAGCTGGGATGTGCCAGAGTCTTATCAGCAAGGGGGGGCACCTGCAGCCCTTTCCTAAACCCCAACCATCCAGGCTCATTTATATGCAGTTATTCACGTGTGCAGTAAATTCCAATTATGTTTACAGATGTCTGCTTAACATTTATGGAAAAGGAACCTCAGCATGGCTGAAATATCCTTATAAGGGTTTGGACCAGGCTCTCTCTCTCTCTTTTTTTTATTTCTTCTTTATTTTATTTTTTTTACCATCACCAATTTAATTGTATTTTGCAGATTTATGAAAAAAAAATTCCAGCTGAGCTTTCTGATAGAAKGTTTAACATCTAATGCATATATTTGGTTGTGTGACCATTTCAGTTGTTTTAACTGTAATTTTTGTGTTTTCATATTAACTCAGGTGTTTGGTTGATTTTTTTAAACGCACAAAAAGAGCAGCAACGCATCAGGGCAGCGAGAGATGGGCAGGTTTTCCTGTGGCTCCCTGCTGGAGGTGATTTTAATTCTTTATCTTGGAATTTCTTCCCTGCCCGGGGACTCCTTCACCTGGGCAGGCCCCTCCCTGGGCACTCACCTCCACAGGTGCATTTCCCAGTTCCAGTGAGAATGTGGAATTCCTGATTGTCACAGGRATAAGGAAAATGTGAATTTCCAGGTTAGAAGTGATCTCCCCYTTCCCTGCCTGTGTCTGGGAGGAGCAGCCTGGCCCAGCCTCAGCCCTTCCGTGGCAGCCTGGCCCTCCCAGGGGGATCCCTGAGGAAAAGGGTATTTTCTGTTAATTCTAGAATCATCAAACCAGCCCCTTCAAACATTTTCCCTCCTCTTTCTCCCTGAATCCTGCACACTCCTGGATCATTGCAGCTCGTGAGCAGCAGCCTGGCTCCAGATGTGTCCAWGTGGGGACACAGATGTGTCCAGATGGGCACCGAGCCCTGGCACAGCCCTGGCACAGCCCAAGGCAGGGGTTTCCACAAAAAGCCGAAGGCTCTGGGTGCTTTATTGGTGCCACCTCCAGCTGMTTTTGCTCTGGGCAGCAGGAGAGGTTTGTTCTGAACGGGCACTCATCAATTTTGTGAGGGAAGAGCAGGGACTGAGCACAGAGCCATGAGCTGCTGAGCTCACCTGGTGCAGAGAGACAGGAAACACCTCCCTCCCGAGCTCTGGAGCAGCTCCCCTGCTTTCCCAGGAGAAGGGAYGGCAGGGAAGAACCTTTGGAGGGTGTTTGGGTGGGCTGGGGAGCCTGCAGTGATCCGTGGCTGGAGATCCCTCAGGGACTCCCAGAAACCCGGGCTGGGTGAGGACAAACGCCCATCACTGAGGTTCAGGGACGCTTTGGGATGTCCCAAAGGATGTCACACCCAAGGGCAGCAGGGCTCAGGGTCTGGGGTGCTGTTAGTGTGTGCCTGAACCCGGCACTGCAGGAGTTAATGAGGGATTGCAGGGGGGGAGAGCAGGGACACGATGCTGTGGGGAGAGAAACTTATTTGATCTGAGGGTGGATGTGGAATAAATACAGCAGATTCTGAACACCAGTTTTGTTTATTAGCACGCCCTTAAGGAAATAAATTGTACATCATTAGCAGCCAGGTTTCCTCWCCAGCCACCGCCGTTGTTATTAATGCATTTATTAATATGAATTTCTCTCAGCCATTTATTCTGCAATCTTAGAGGCTTTACAAATATTGACTAATTACAGCCGTGTGGGTTTTATTTCACCGACTGGAAAAGCCCCGTTGGTGGGGAATTCTGCAGACTCACCGTTTCTGAGCCTGGAGTTTGTGTTCTCATTCGTTGGCAGCAGCAGCAGCACAGACATCCCAGCTCCTGCAGGGACCTGTTCTCTGTGCAAACACTGACATTTCACAGGCAGGAGGAAGGGACTTGGTGAATCTGTTCACCAGGGTTTGAGGGAACAAGGGGAAATGCCCAGTGCCTTGGTGGTGGTGCTGCTTTGGGGTGGATTCCTCAGGGAGAGGAGAGGAGCACCCCGGGGGCTGAGCTCCCGGGCCCCAGAACTCAGTGACACACTGTGAAGAGCCACAAAAATGCCAAAGATGGATTTTTTTAGAATAATATGTGTTTTTTAAAGTGAGCATGGGGGGTTGGCCCTTGGTGGTGCCAGTGTGTGACTCTGCTGTGTGGGGACTTGCCCTGGGGACAGCAGGATCACCCTGGGGATGGAGCTCAGCCCCTGGAGAAATCAGCTGGAACGGGTGAAATGTCACATTCTGGACCCAAATGGTTTGGTTTTCTCACCCTGAACACAGCACCCTGATGGGTCTCGGGGTGATGGGGTTGTGGGGTGTGTGCCACGTCCCTGCAGTGGTGCTGAGAGGAGCTGAGAGGAGCTGGAGCCCCTCAGCCACAGGAACATCCCTCAGGGGTCAGGGCAAGGAAACAGCAGCCCCAAAAGTGCTTCTGGAGGCACCCGGGAGTCAGGGGCTGTGCTGGGCTGGAGCTGCACCAAGCCAGCTGCCCGGGTGTGTGTGGGGAGAAGAGAGGGCAGGCCCCTGTGGGCTCTCAGATCCTTTAAAACAGAGAACCACAGAAATGGGAGTGAT
Source organism: Alauda arvensis (assembly GCA_902810485.1). Classification (NCBI taxonomy): domain Eukaryota; kingdom Metazoa; phylum Chordata; class Aves; order Passeriformes; family Alaudidae; genus Alauda; species Alauda arvensis. The sequence continues at coordinate 1,388,881 of CADDXX010000070.1, read as the reverse complement.
CTGGTACCCTAACAAACAGAATCTAGAGACAGAAGATTGGTCAGGACTAAGCTGGCAAACACTGCCAGGAGCTCTGCATTCACTGCCACCTGTCAGGGGGCTCTGGGGCTGTGCTACCTGGCTCAGGTGATGCTGAACCCAGCCCTGCCCCTGCGTCTGCGTTTCTCTGCCTCAATCCCATTTGTTTGGCTTTCTGCACGGCAGTGATGTGAGCACCAAAACCTGACACCCTGCCGATGGACAAAAACCCTCGTGCTCTGAGAATCCTCCTGTGCAGCTGCTCGAGGAGGGCGGTGAATGCAGCAGCCTCCTCTGCTCTCGGGCAGGGGAAGGCACAGAAAGCCGCGGGGCTGCTCCTCTCTCMGCTCAGGGGAGGAAGGCGCTGCCCACCCTCAGAAGGAGCAGAAAGCAGGAATTTGGCCGGGGTCACGCAGCAGGTCGGCGGCAGGAGCAGAGGGAAAGGTCCCGGCTCCCAATTCCCTSTGACGCTGCCGAGGAGCCGCTGCCTGCGCAGGATCCGCCTGATCCGAGAGGGGAGATTGACTCTCACTCCCAGGGAAGTTCAACCACTGTGAAATTAGTAAATGACACAGCCCCACAGAACTTAGAAAAACAATATAATCCTGGGGGTACTGAAATAATTAATTTCCTAATCAAGTACACCTTGCTTTTTTTTTTTTTTTTTAATTTGCAAATAGCACTCTGGTCTGATTCCCCATCTCAGCCACCCCAAGGAAGGGATATTTTGGGCAGAGGGGCCCGAGGCAGGGCTGAGTCCCCCCGGGCGCTGCAGGGCGCTGGGAAGAAGCGGCCCCGGCTCTGCAGTGACCCCAGCGAGGGCTGGGCGATGCTTTTGGGAGAGGCTTTGCCGTGCTCGGGATGCAGCCGCGACCTGCGAGGGGAGAGCCGGAGCCGCAGGGCCCCCGCAGGGGTTTTGTGCCGGGTCTTCTCCTGCTCCCGCTGCACCCTTGTTTGCTCTAAATCACTTCAAACGCGGAGGCTGTCAGACAAGACAATTAACATGGGGAAGGGGGAAAGTATTACCATCCATTATTTGCCATAACATGAATTTAAGCCAGGAAGTCAAATGATAAAATATGTGGTGAAAAGTGTGGGTGGTGGGAGTGCCTCAATGAGTAATAGCCCTGGGCTTCTGAGCCTTGAACTTAACACGCTAAGTAAATCCCCGAGGTCAAAAAGTATGAAAATTGTTGCAGCTTGGGGAGATATATTTTAACTTTGGAAAAGGTCCGCGTGGATCCGCTGCCGGGGTCGGGGAGGCAGATGCTGAGCAGCCGCAGCTCCGGGAGTCGCACCGATGGTCGGGGGATGGGTGCTTGTTTTGGGGGGAAAAAAATATATAGAATGAAATAACGGAATGAAATCGGGGCAGGAGGGCGGGATGAGCCGGGAGCGCTTTGTGCCGCCGGCAGCGGCTCGGGCCGGTCCCCAGCGCCGGCAGAAGCCATGGGAAGGGCGGCTGCGACCCCCGGGATGGCGGCGGGACCCCGGGCACAGCGGGCACAGCGGGGCCGGGACCCCGGGCAGGGCACAGCGGGGCCGGGACCCCGGGCAGGGCACAGCGGGGCCGGGACCCCGCTCCGCTCCGCCGCGCTCCAAGCCTGCCCCTTTAAAACTCGTGCTGCCGCTGGCGCTGACCATGCGGCGGGATTTATGGAGAGAGATGTTTTAGCAGAATCCCCCCGAGTCCCCCATCAGCCCTAAATCCCCGGGCCGCGCTCCCCGGGAGCCCTCCTGACACAGAGCATGCCAAAACAGCTTCGTTTTGCCTATGCATTAGCAATCCATTTTACCTTTTTGACATCTCTCACACATAAAACCGTAAGAGAGAAATAAAATATCTGTCTCTGGGCGAAAATAAAGCTTTGCCTCCCTCCTGATCTATAGGATATAAAATAAAGCCATGGCTTTGATAGTGGCTTTTCCTTACACCGGAGTTGCTTTTGCACACACGGAGACAATGAAGATGGATGAGCCGGGAGCGGAGCATCCTCCGGGGGTTCGCTTCACCCTCTTTTTTTATAGCCCCCCACCCTCGCCCCCTCTTCCTCTCCACTTTTCTTTCTTTTCTCTTTTATTCGCCTTTTATCTGCCCTCCAAGGAGCGGAGGATCCCGCTCCGCTGTCCCACACCCGCACCCCGAGCSGGGCTCACCCCGGAGCCGCCCCCGGGGACCCCCCGGCCACCCCCGGCCCCTTCCCGGACACTTTCCCGTCACTCAAAGGCAGAGCCGCGCACCTCGGATTTGTAATTATTTATTAACCGTATTTGCCATGAACAATGCATGAGCTCGGAGTGTAAAGCGACAACATTTAGCGACGTGGGAAGGAACCCGGGAGGGCGAATCACGGGGGAGGGGGCCAGGAAAATAAACAAGGGAAAGAAGTGGAGAAGAAATAAAAGAAAAGGGGAAGACGAGCGGAGCCGGGGGACGACAGTGTGGTGGTGTTTACCCTCAGCATCGACCCGAGTTTGGCAGGATAAACTGGGATCTTCTAATACATCATTTAAATATATTTTTTCCCTTTTTTTCCCAAGCTCTTTTAAAACAAACCCGGGCATGGATCCCGTCCAGCCACGGGCTTTATTGCGCGGGGATGTTCTACAGGCGTAATTTCATCTTCACTTCAATATTTGGCCMGTGCATTAAGCGCACCCGTACTGAATCCGGCGGAGGCGCTCTTYCTGCTGGGGAGGGGGCAGAGGTGCGACCCCCACCTCCTCTGCGGGCTGTGTCCCCGCACCATGGCCCGGGAGAGACCCCCGGCCCCCGAACTGCGCTGCTCGGGGCTGCAGAGGGGTCGGGCCGGCAGCTCGGGGCCTCCCCCTGCCCCCGGCCCGCCGGGGAAGCTCCGGGCCCCGCCGGGCTCCGGCCCCGCCGCCCGCTCCCTGCCCGGCTTCATCCCCAGCCCGCCCGCGCCCGKGGAGAACGCTGAAAAGGGAGGGGGAAAAGAGAAAATCAAATTAAAAATAAATGGGAAAAGAGGGAAAACCTAGTGCCGGCGGGGGATGGAGCGGCATCCCGGGGCGTGGGAGGGAAGTTTTTTGCCCGGCTGGGGATGCGGGGAGGCTCCAGAACGGACCGCGGTGCTTCCCGGAGAGGGGGCTCAGGGCTGGTGCAGCACCGGGACCCCGAAAAGGAGAGAGAAATCCCAKCCCTGAGCGCAGCGGCGGCCAAAGGGGACGATGAACAGGGTGATGCTTAACTAAAAAGACGGGAACGACACCCATAAAATGCAAATTTAAACTCGCCTGAAAGGGACTTGGTTTTTTTTTTCTTCGGTAGTAGATTTAAAATGAATTTGATTTTGGGTTTGTTTGGCTTTTTTTTTTTTTTCACTCTTTTATTTTCTCTCTCTCTTTATTTGGATCTCTCTCACTACTTCACCTACACTCTCTATTTTTAAATTGGTTTTTTTCTCTTTTAATTTCCATCCTTTTAAAAAAATATTAYTTAGTTTTTAGATTTCCCTTTTTAAAACATCTGCTGTTTTCCCTCTTTTTTTCTTTCCTTTTTAACTCTCTTAACGTCCCTCCTTTCCAGCCCTGGGGCCGGCCGGGGCTGCTCTGGAACMTCCTGGCTGTGTTCCCTGCGGGGTTCGGGTGGGCTCGGCCCAGGAACGGACCCGGGCGAATCGCAAAATCCAGGGAAAAACCAAAACCCCCCCGTGCCGAGCAGCGGGCCCTGCGAGGGGGCGGAACACGGTGCTGCTCCCTCGGGGGGTTCCGGGGGTGCCCCACGCCGGGACCGCGGGGCGCAGGAGGCCGGGGCAGCCCGGGGATGCTGGGGCTGATTTTCGGATCCCGCTGGAGACAAACGCGGGGCATTTTGGCCTCTCAAACGCCTGTTCCGGGTCGGGATCCGCGCTGAGGGGGTGAGGCRGGGGGGGCACCCCGCTGTCCCCAGTGTCCCCCTCGGTGTGCGCCGCCTCCTCGCCCTTTGGGGGGCCAGGGCCCCGCCGGGGAGCGGAGCGGGGCTGCCCCGGAGCCCCGCGGGGAGGGCCGGGCACGGCCTGAGCCCCCGGGGAGCGGGGCACAACCAGATGCTTTCGCTAACGCCTGGGAAAGGAGGAAAAAAAAAAACCGAAAAAAATGGCTGTGAAAACGCGGTGCTTGATGGACAGGAGATGCTCATCTCCTTGCCCTCATTCATCGGCACCGCCACATGGCAGCGGGGCGGCGGGGAGCGCTCCCCTGACGGCTCCCGCAGCTGTCGCCTTCCCGGGCGGAGCGGGGCCGCGGCTCCGCATGAGAAGCGYCCATGTGCGGGCACCGTGCGGGGCGAGCCCGGCTCCATCGATCCCCGAGCCCGCCCGCAGCCGCCCCGACGGGGACAAGGCTGATGGAGCGGCCGCASCCGGGGCTGTGCAGCGCCCGCAGCCGCTCCGAGGCCGCGGCTCGGCCCGAGGTCAGCCCCGGAGCCGCCTCTCCCGGCCCGGGCAGGCTCAGCATCCTCGCCGCTGCTGGCTGCCCCCGGCGCGGAGCGGGGTTGCTGCCTTCCTTTTGCTGTCTGGCTTCCAATTTATGCCTTCCCCGCTCTGATATTTTTTTTCCTCAAGGACGAGGAAAACAGACGTGAAAGAGAGTGAAGGTGGGTACGGGCGGGGGATGCTGCGGGCTCCGGGGCGGGCCTGCACCACCCCCGCGCCCAGCCCTGGTGCTGTGTGTAACCCCGGGCACGCCCGGACCCTTCCATCCGCCGATCCCTTCCCGACTCCCGGCCGGGCTCAGCCCGCTGGGACGGGAGGGGCCGGGGCCAGGCGCTGACACCTCCCCGGAGCGCTGCCTCCCGACGGGCAGCAAAGCGCCAAGGAAAGAGAAACCTCGTCCCTCCGCACCGCCCCGGTACCGAGCGGCCCCTGGAAGGTAAAAGCGAATTAATTTTTATTTACCAGAAAAAGAAAAAATAAAGAAGCCGGTGTTCCTCGGCCCCGGACGTGCGCTGGGAGCCCCGGGAACGGAACCAGCGCGAAGTTCCCGGCGCCTCCGCTGTGCCCTGGGCCGTGGGGTGGCCCCGGGCCCGCCGCCCCCTCCCCAGCGCTGCGGCCCCGCCGGAGCATCCCGGGCCGCATCCCCGGCCCCGCCGCACCGCTCCCGGGGGAACCGCGGCCCTCCTCGGGGCTGTGCCGGACCCCGCGCCCCGCGGACACCCCGCGCCCTCGGGCCCCGCTTTAGCCGCGGGGGGAACCCCACGCTGCCGCGGGATCTCGTTTGCGCTCCGCTCACCGGCTCGCTCGGACGGCTCCGTTCCCGGCGGGGGTGCCAGACCCCACCGGGCGGCCGCGTCAGCCCGTGCCCCCTCGCACCTACCGCCGCATCGCGCTCGGGGGGCCGTCGGCGGGGCGCTGTGTCGGTGTGTCTGTCGGTGTGCGTGTCGGTGTGTCGGTGTGTCTGTCGGTCGCTGGGTCGGTCGCTGTGTCGGCCCGGCGGGCGGAGGCGGCGGCGGCGCCCCGGCCGCTCTATAAAGGGGCGCGG